>BQKN01067501.1:151924-196258 GCA_022839385.1 Asparagus kiusianus | reverse complement strand
GTATGACCAATTATACGTTGGAAATCCGAGGGGCCAACTTGCAATTACGGGCAACATATATGAGGGAGCTCGGGCCTGGTATTATTCTACCGCAGGCTGCACTGGGGCTACCTTTAGGTTACCTCACAAGACGCCCAATTCTCTTCTCTCCATAGCTTTCTGTAACTGGTATCACACAGCTTCCAAGATACCTGATTACAAGTTGAATTTGTCGGGATTACGGGAGATTAGAAAAATGTACTCATCCAGAAGAGGATCCCGGGTATCTCGTCTGAAGGGAATCAATGAGTTCTTATCTTATGAAGATGAGGCTAAAGAAGGAGGAAGGGACATGGGACCAGAGAGTGCCCTAGTAACGAGCCCTAAGGCTGCTGAAACTCCAAGAACAAAAACAGCTGGAAAGAGGGCTCTTACCGAAGAAGAAGCAGTTCAGTACGAAAAACGTACTTGTAGGAAACTATTAGTAGACCCTCTTTCTCAGAAACTAATGGCGGATGCTTTCAAGTCTGCTGGGAGAGAAGAGGAACAAGAATTTGCTGTTGCTAATCATCCTCCCCACACAGGACTTCGCTCTAGGAGTCCCGCTTTTTCTAGTGAATTTTCTTCTTGTCATCCTGAGGACCAGGAAGAGGGTAGGGATGAGTCATTGTTTGGGGATGCATGATCTTCTCCCATAGTAAACCCTGATATTTCACCATTTCCAGATCAAGCCCCAGATGTTGCTCCTCCGACTGCAGAAACGTCACTTGCAATGTCTCCTGCTGAAGAGATTAGGCCTCCTGCAGATGAAAGTCAATCTCCTGCTGCTTCTGTGTTACTGCCACAAACGGGGGCTGCTATTCCTAGCCTAACAACTGACATTATGACTAAAGAGGATGCCACTGCAAGTTCTCCTGGATTATCGACTGCGGATGATGAGGAACCGTTAGATTATGGGACCTCTTCTCACAATGATGATGCTGATGAGGAGGAAAGTGATGGTGATGATGATTCCGCCGGCTGGGCTGATCCGCCACCACCATCTTTTGACAAGGCGTCTGCTTATATTCCTTCCTCCCCTCTTGGTAAAGATTACGCCTGCTGGTTTCTCTGGACTTCTCTTTCTTTTGTGCTAACTGCTCTTTTGTGTAGGTTCTCCAACTCACGAGGCCGCTGATAAGACTTTGTCTCCCAAACAGCAAGCAGCAGCTGTCTCACTCCCTGAGTCAACGCCGGTAACGACTACCTCTTTACAAGAAGAATCCCCCACGCTAATGATTTCTCTTAAGTCTGCGGGGACGGAGAGTGCGCTGGGTTCAGCCCAAACAGGGGCACTCATGATTCTTCCTTCCAGTCCTTCACAATTGGACGTCACTATGGCTTCTCCGGCTTCTTCACGGTCATCACCCACTGTTCTTGCACCAGGGTCTATGATTTTGGGCTCCCCAACAACATCTCCTGTGAAGTCTTAAGTCCAGTGGTCATTCCCTCCATGCTTAAGATTCTTGTACGACCCCTGGAGGATATGATGAAGGTGGCTATTGAGGAGGTTGGTGCCGGACGAGCTACATTTGACTCTTTTAAACCAATACTCATGCCTTTCTTGAGCGGCATTCGATATGTGGATGATGCTCGCTGGTTTCAGCACTATTCAGAGAGTATCTCTCAATTGGAGAAGGATCTGAGGGCTTTGGAAGAGTTGTACAGTGCTGACCTTGCTGCTCAAATCACGTCAGCCTTCGATGATCTCAGGGCTGAAGCGACTCGCCGACATGAAGTTCTTCAAGAGGGCATCATTGAAAAGGAGCTCGAGATCGCATCCTTACAGGGGCAATGTTTTCAAAAGCAACAAGCCGTAGTTGCTTCTAACACTGCCATACAAACATCTAGTGCAGAAATTAATCGACTCAAGGTGGAGTTGGCTCGACACGAGGCTGAGCTCGCGCGAGAAGAAGAGATCTTGAAAAGGCTCACACTAGAAAGCGTGAAGACCTACGCCACCTATCGTTCATCAGTCCAGGATCTTGAACTCATCAAAAAGGAAGCTATCGCAACGACACCGAATGAGAACAAACTTAAGAAGAGAGCTGAGGTACTGGTACAAGCCGCTCATGAGGAAAAGATATCTGTTATTAAGTCCCGGCTCGCGTCTTTCAATTTTACTGGCCCAGGGGCTTAATTGTGTATCGTTTGATAAAAAGAAAAAAAACAGGGTTTTTGTATCACTCCTTAATATTTCTGAACAAAATAAAAAGAGTGATTTTGGTTTTTCTCTATTTATTGTATGTGTCGTGTTCTGACTTGCAACAATGAAGTTACGTTAAAAATGCCTAATTTTTAAAATTTCCTTTATTATCAATTAAGATACTTCCAGCAAAATTTTAACTTGTTGGGGACGGGTATATGAACACTTGTTATTCCTTTGTAGAAGAATTAACTGGTTCAAACGGGTTAGAACTGTTAGAGGTATCTTGTTAACATAACAGACATTTGGTAATCTATCGTCCTATTAAAAAGAGTCAATAGATTAATTTTGTCAGAGGTATGATTTTAACATGACGGGAAGAATATTGCGATCGGGGCAATTTTGAGGACTTATCGCTCTATTGGGGAGAGTCGATAAGTGGATTTTTATCAGAGGTGTGATATTAACGTGACAGGAGGAATATTGCGATCGGGGTAATTTTGAGGACTTATCGCTCTGTTGGGGAGAGTCGATAAGTGAATTTTTGTCAGAGGTGTAATTTTAACGTGACAAGAAGAAATATTGCTATTTGAACAATTTGAGGACTTATCGCTCTATTGAAGAGAGTCAATAAGTTGATTTTGTCAGAGGTGTGATATTAACATGACAGGAAGAAATATTGCGATCGGGGCAATTTGAGGACTTATCGCTTTATTGAAGAGAGTCAATAAGTTGATTTTTGTCAGAGGTGTAATTTTAACGTGACAAGAAAAAATATTGCTATCTGAATAATTTGAGGACTTATCGCTCTATTGAAGAGAGTTAATAAGTTGATTTTGTCAGAGGTGTGATATTAACATGACAGGAATAAATATTACGATCGGGGCAATTTGAGGACTTATCGCTCTATTGAAGAGAGTCAATAAGTTGATTTTGTCAGAGGTGTAATATTAACGTGACATTTGTGGGGAAGATATTTAGCGTCTCGCTTGGGAGGATTACTAAATGTTTTTATCATCGGAGTGATGAATTATATTACTTGTAATTTGAACAAGATTTCGGGAATTTTATCACTCTATTAAGGAGAGCCGATAAATTGGATATTTACTACTCCGTGGGGGAGAGTTAGTAAATTGATCATGATTTGAATGATTTTGGAGACTTATCGTTCCATTGATGAGAATTGGTAAGTGGATTCTGACAAAGGAATTATAGCCGTATAGGTACTGATGCCAGCTAAATTCAAACTCTGTGGGGGTGATATTCGTCGGAGGTGTAATATTATCCTAACGAGGATTTTGACTCTGCTGAGGTGAAACAAAGGTTTAACAACGCTCCGTTAAAAGAGTTCATGCTCTTGAGGGATGTTATGTTTGAAAACATAAGTGTAGATTCTTCTTTTAGAAGAGTTGTAACGCAAAGGTAATCTTTGCGTTTAAGGCTCGAAACACAGAGTTAAGAACACTTGTAACGCAGGCTTAGACCTTGCGTTTGGGAATTGAATGCAGAGATGAGTTCTGCGTTTAAAGTCTAACCGACTTTATCTATTAACACGGAAAATCGCGTTTCAGAGATGGTTGGGATTCTTTCCTAGAATCCCACACCGATTTAACAGCTTGACGGCTGTTATAAATAGACCTGACTGGTCACATCAAGATTCATTTGACTCTTTCTACTTTTAGCTTGATTCCAAGAACGAGAATTCTCGTTTGAGTTTTGATCGATTCCCCGACGAACTCTGTCTTCTCCGACCAACTATATCCATGGCGCCTAGGAGGATGAGCTCGGGTTCTAAGAAGATCGCTAAGGCCGCTTTGGAGGCATCGCCGACCGAGAACGCCGGTGGCGTTGCTGCTCTCATGAGTGCCTCGACATTGCCGCCGCCGCTGCATGGACCTCATTGCTGTGGTAAGTGGTGGCCATAATAACTTGTTTCGACAAGTTCTCTGAAAACCCTAGATGGGTTCTTGTCAACGAGGAAGATGACTCGTTTTGGTTGGAACACACAGTTAGAACTTTGCGTTAATTATGAACTCTGCACGTGAGCTTAGACTCTGCGTTTAAAATGCAGATCTTGAGTTTTGCGTTTAAGATGAATAACGTAGATTTGGAATTCTGCGTTTGAGATAAATAACGCAAATTTTGACGTCTGTGTTTAAGATGAACAACGCAGACTTTGACATTTGCGTTTAAGATAAATAACGCAGGCTTTGAAGTCTGCGTTCAAGATTAGAAACGCAGATTCTGAAGTCTGCGTTCAAGATTAGAAACACAGATTTTGAAGTCTGCGTTCAAGATTAGGAATTTTTCATTAGCAACTCTTTTTTAATTACTAATTTCAGTTTCTTGTTTCGTAGTTCTCTTTTCCAACGTGCCACTTCTGCTGGAGCAGCATTTCAACTATACTGATGATCCAGAAATTGGGAGAGCTTTTGGTCTTCACAGAGACATTCCTCTATGCACTTTCCCTAGCTTGGAGCGGGCACATTTAATTAGGTTTACCGGGTGTTCCACTCTTAGGGCTCTGATCACTGATCTGGATCTAGAAACCCCTGCGGGTCTGGATCAATTTGTCAAACCATCGTTTTTGTTTGGAGATCACATATTGGCTGATGACCAAGCTGGGTATGTAGAAGATTCCCGGATACTGCGAAGAGTCGATGATCGTTTCTTCTTCCTCCCAAGCATGAAGAGAATGTACCCGATTTCATACTTTCTGAGTGTTGGTGGTCGTAGAGGTTTGGCCTTCGATCTTGTCAAGGAGAAGGAAAACATCTCATTTGGATCTGGTCGATCATCTCGAGTACACATTAGTGGGCAACTTAAAGGTCTGAGACCCGGCAGATTTGAGAAAAAGGACATAGCTCAGGAGGCACCTCTTCCGGCGAACATCTTTATACGCCAGTTTATTGCTGCTCGAGGCGAATTTCCTGCACAAGCCTTTCGTTCTCCTGGTTGGTTGTTCTCTGGAGAGGATGGCTGGTGGACCCGGATGGTGGATTTTGTTCTTGAGGAACTCAAGGAGCCTCTCGCTCTGTCTGGCCTTAGCATACCAGTACAGGCTACAAGGCGCGGAATCGCTCAGAATTATCCCTTTTTCTTTGCTGTGCTGGAGCGGTATAATCCGGATAGCTGTACCTTTTTCACGCCTATCTGGGAGTTAGGATTTGCTCTCCACGAGATGCATGCAGTATCAGGACTATCCTTTGGGCAAATGCCTTATGAAGAATATGTTCCAACCACTGAAGAACTTTCCATCCTGAGGACTGCTTATCCGGAGATATACAACACTGTTTGGGAGTTGATATGTCATTTCCACATCTACGCTCAGGTCGCTAGGATGTGTGGGGGTGGTCTCATGCATACAGCCTGGGCGGATTACTTATTTCAGAACCTGGGTCAGAAAGACTTGATGGTGACCCGTCTTGTTGTAAGCTCTGCTAAGAGCATTAAAGCTCGCATCAAGGCCCCTAATGCTATTTCTAGGAACAAGTGTTTAGAAGATGGATTTGAAGCTGACAGTGAATTTGAAAGTTTTCATCATCAAGCTACAATTCCCATCCCTGACACGGCCCTCCTTGCTGGTTTCCTGATGCTATGGTTGAAGCGGTGCGTCGTGCCGTCGAAACCGGCTGAATTGATCTTGGTTGAGGTCGTCTACCCAGCCGTTCTCTTGGCTCATGGAAGACCACTAAGTCTTCTCTCTGCGATGACAGGTTGTCTGCAGAGAGGCTTACAAGATTTGATTTCAGAACTCCTCGACGTCAAGGAGATGAATGTTGCCAGGAGGAAAGTTTAGAAGACTCCCCAACCCCGCACACCAATGCCCTATACCTATTTAGTGGCTTGGTTTGTGCTGCATTGTCCCTCTTTGATGACAGGGATCATACATGATAGTGAAACTTCTGTTTCTTTCATCCAGAGGCTTGAGTCAGCCACATGGACGACTGTGTACATAGCCCGGGTTAGACAACTCTTGTCTTTGGAGAACAATTATGATCTCTTTTGTTGCCGCCCTTGTTTTGATGGGGCTGAAGAAGAAGGCCCGAAGTTTGGCGACGTAATCTTTGAAGGGTCCTCGCTTTTAAACACAGGGACTTTTTCAATGGCTTCTTGCTATCAGAGTGGGCTACCTGGTCTTCCGACTAGGTGAGAGATGCATAATTGAGCCATACGTTCCTTCGTGTTTTGCCCGACAATTTGGGTACAACCAGCTTTATGTTGGTAACCCTAACCCGCGATTAGCTCACATCGGGAATCTATACGAAGGGGCTCGTGCTTGGTATTTTTTCTCTGCCCGAGGGACTCATGCGCAGTTTACGCTACCTAGTTTGCCGCCTAGTTGTTCCACCATAGCGGACTTCCGCAATTAGTTTGAGAAAGCTTCTCAAATCCCCGAATATGATATATATACCTCCTGCATAAATGAAATCCGGGAACTTTATAAATCGAGAAGTGGTTCTGCCAGGACTCGATTACCAGGGATAGAGGAATATCTGTCCTGTGAACGAGAGGCGGTCGGAATCGAGGAGATCCCGAAGGAGTTATCTGCTGCTGAGCCTTCTGAAGAAGAGGATACTAAAGAAGTTCTCGAGAGAGCACCCCCTCCTGAGCCTCGCTCCTTAAGATCCTCAGGGAAGAAGGCTCTTACTACTGAGGAGGAAGGCGAATATGAGAAGAGGATTCGCAAGCGAAAGCCCATTGCAGCTAAAAACTCTAAGAGGGCCAAGTTGATGGGGGATGCTATAAAGTCGGCACGTGATGCATCTCCTGAGAACAGAGGGGATACTATGCTTTAAGCTGCTCCTCCCGGTCCTGAAATGACAACAGGTGGGCGGGGGTCGGACACCCCAGGCTCAGTGTCAAATATGCCTAACAAGTTATCATCTAAAGCTGTCCATCGCCCCACTCGCACTGATTATGCGAATTACTTTATTTATCCGACTGCTCCACCCCCAAGCTCGAAAACTTTGAGGAATCTTATCGAGCAATTAGAGCATTGGATGTAAATGACTATCGATGTCGTTAGTCTCGGGGACGTGAATTTCAAGGTTTTTGAACCCCATCTGCTGGAATGTCTCGCCAAGATCGAGAACCAGGGGAATGCATTGTGGACCGAGAATTGTCACGAGGGCATTATTATTCTGGAATATGAATTAGAATTCCTTTCAATGCTACAACGCGACGACATAGGACCAGAAGTGGATTGGGCTCTTTCTCAGGCTAAAGCTTTGAAAGCACAGCACCAAGAGGCTCTTCAGAAGAGTCTGTTTGAAATAGAATCTTATATTGCCAGCCTGCGTGGGGAACATCTCCGAGTACAAGTGGACCTGGGTAGTTTTGCTATGGGTATCCGGGATACTGCGGCAGAACTTACCCGTGCTGGTGTTGAGCTATCTCAGATAAATGCTCAGTTAGCTGACAATATGGAAGTTATAAAAGGGTTAGCTGCTTACTGTGACGGGCTTTTCAAAGGCTATTGCGATGAAATTGTCGCTGCTGATAAGCTTAGGCGAGAGCTTGCAGAAACAGCACCAAATGAAGAGGAGCTCAAGAGCAAGATAACAGAAGAAGTCAAAAAGGCTCGTGAGGAGAAAATATTGGCTTTGAAATCTAAGCTCAAGTCCTTTAGGCTGATGGGCCCCGACGCTTAGGGTTTGGATTGCTTTTTAGCTAGGGAATAATTTTGTATCATTTTCATTTCAATTGCCTTCACTTTGTATTCACATTAACAATATTGAATGAAAAGTAATGCAAATGCCGTAAGTGTAGTGTTAACTTGACATGAAATCGAAGTTCTCTTTATTATTACTTAGGATAACTCCAGAAAATTTCAATCGTTAGAGGTGTAATGTTAACATGACGACATACAATACAAGAAAATTAAAATTTATTCCCGAAATACACTATGAATTGGCAACCCCCAGCCTGACTTGGCTGAGGTTTAGGGAGCTGCATGATTTATGAAAAATATCTTTTAAGAAATTTCCCGTTAATTAGCATCATGAGCCTGTCTCCTTTTTGATTGATAAGACGATAAGCTCCATTCGAATACACAGATTCTATTACGAAGGGCCCTTCCCATTTAGGATTGAACTTCCCTTTGGTTTTGTGTGTCACTACCATGGGTCGTCTGTTGGCCAAAACTAAATCGCCTTTCTTGAAAATCCATTCCTTAACCTTTTTGTTGTAGGCTTTGGAAATTCGGGCTTGATACAACTCGATCTGTTGCTGAGCTTGAAGTCGTTTGTCGTCTAAGGCTTCAAGTTCTTGCAGACATCGTTGATGTTTCTCTTCTTCTGTTAGTCTGGTTGTAATTACGACTCTCAGGGAAGGGATATGAATCTTTAGTGGTAGTACAGCTTCGCAACCGTATACCAAAGAGAATGGCGTAGCTCTTGTAGGGGTCTTTACCGTTGTGTGGTAGGCCCACAGACATTCGCCGAGCCTTTCGTCCCAATCACGTCGGCTTTTAGAAACAAACTTTTAAGGAGCTTCACGATGGTCTTGTTAAAAGCTTCCACGAGGCCGTTTGCCGGCGGGTAGTATGCCGTAGAGGTAACGCTTTGGATTCTGAACTTATCACAATCTCTGAAACCCAAAACTGACGAATTGTGTCCCATTGTTGTGAACTATTCGTCTCGGGACTCTAAAACGGTAGATGACGTGATGTCTGATGAACTTGATTACATTTGAAGTCTTGACTTCTTTCAACAGGATTGCCTCCGCCCATTTGGAGAAATAGTCGGTGACAGCTAGAATGAACCGGTGTCCCTTGGACATCGGAGGGGAAATCGGTCCCACGATATCCATACCCCACATTTCGAATGGCCAGGACGTCGATGTGGGGTGTAAGTTCTCGGGTGCTTGGTGAATGAAGTCCCCGTGAATTTGGCACGTGTGACAACGTTTAGCGTAGTCAACTGCGTCTGAGAACATTTTTGGCCAATAATAGCCGATTCGTCGGAGGCGATCTCCTAATTTAGCTCCGGGCTGATGAGCTCCGCACATTCCGTCGTGAGCTTCCTTGAGGGCCTCTTTTGCTTCCTTCCGAGAGAGGCATCGAAGCAAAACTCCATCATATGATTTACGATATAGGATTTGAGAAACTGCATCGTAATATAATCGGAGGGGCTTTCGTTTGATAGAAGCCGCTTCCTTAGGGTCATCGGGCAGGATTCCGTATAGGACATAGTCAATATATGGGAATCTCCAATCCCTAGATTCGAACTCCATAGAGGTTGTACAGACTTCTCCTGTCGTTGTCTTGTCTGGGTTTTCCTCTATAGGAATCTTGTAACAGTATAGCTCACGTCCTGTGACTGGAATCATTGTTTCAGCCCCTGGTGGCAATGCTAGTGAAGTTGCCAAAGAGGCTAAAGCGTCTGCATAAGCATTCTGAGCTTGTGGAATGTATTCAATAAAGAAACCTTCGAACTTCTTATCTTGCTTTAGCACTGCAAAGTAGTACGGGATTAGATCCTCGTGACGCACTTCGTATTCTCCTCGGACTTGATTTACGATGAGCTGAGAGTCACCATAAGCCTCGAGATACCGAATATTTAGTTCTTCAGCCAGTTGCATTCCTAATAGTAGAGCATTATACTCAGCTACATTATTGGTGCAAGGCTCGATCAAGGAAAATCCCCTTAGAATCACGTGCCCGTTTGGAGAAATGAACACTACTCCTACTCCTGCTGTAATTGCTCCATGAGGATTTGCTCTAGATGCACCGTCGAAGAACAATCTCCACACTTGTGCAGCTTCTCGAGTGACACAAGCTTCAGCAACCTCATCGGGCAATTCTTCATACAACTTAGATGTCCCTGGCACCGGGTGATCGGCTAAGAAGTCTGCCAATGCTTGACCCTTGACTGCTTTTTGGGGCATAAATTGCATGTCATATTGCGACAAGAGGATGGCCCACTTTGCAAGTCGGCAATTAAGAGATGATGGTTTCGTCATCAGAACTCTTAAGGGATTTACCTTAGAGATGACATGAATTGTTTGTCCGACTAGGTAATGTCGCATCTTTTGAACTGCGAATACCAAAGCGAGACATTCTTTTTCAACCGGATTGTACCAGTGTTCGGCTCCCATCATGGTCCTGCTTAAGTAGTAGATGGCTTGTTCTTACCCTTGATCGTTATTCTGGGCTAACAAAGCTCCAAGAGAATGTTCCATGGCTCTCACATACAACAGGAATGACTTTCCTGATATTGGGGCCACGAGAACTGGCGGTTGAGTAAGATATCTCTTAATCTCCTCGAACGCCTTTTGACATTCTCCATCCCAAACAAAGGATACTACTTTCTTCATGAGCTTAGAGAAAGGTTGGCAGCGCCCCGAAAGATTAGATATGAATCTCCGGATGTAAGCCAGTCTGCCTTGCAGTCCTCTGAGTTCTTTGAGATTCTTCGGCGGTGGCATGTCTTAGATAGCACGCACTTTTTCTGGATCAAGAGAAATTCCTTTGGATGTGATGATAAATCATAAGAATTTCTCGCTTGATACCCCAAGGAAAGATTTTGTTGGGTTCATCTTCAGTTGATGTGCTCGCATGATGTCGAACATTGTTTTCAAGTCTATAAGATGATCGCCTTTATGTTGGCTCTTTACTGCTATATCGTCAACGTAACACTCGATCTTCTTACGTAGGTGTTCGTGAAAGATGGCGTTCATTGTACGTTGATAAGTTGCACCTGCGTTTTTCAGGCCGAATGGTATTACTGTATAGCAATACACCCCCAGTGGTGTTCTAAAAGCAGTATGTTTTTCGTCTTTCGGGTGCATCTTAATCTGGTTGTACCCGGAGAATCCGTCCATGAAAGACATCCTTTCATATCCGCAGGTGTTGTCAATCATAACATCCGTGATAGGAAGCGAGAATTTGTCTTTAGGACAAGCTGCATTAAGATCGCGGAAATCAATGCATATCCGGACTTTGCTGTTTTTCTTAGGAACTGGAACAATGTTGGCTACCCAGTCTAGGTGTTGTTCTTCCCTGACAAAACCCGAGTCTATGAGCTTTTTAACTTCGTACTCAATTGCTTCCATGACCTCTGGACGAAACCGACGTTGTTGTTGTTTAACGGGTTTTGCATCCAGATCGATGTTAAGCCGATGCATGGCAACTTTCGGGTCAAGGCCAGGCATATCCTCATAATTCCAAGCGAAGACATCTATATATTCTCGAATGAGAGATATAAGGTCCTCTTTCTCGGATGATGATAAATTTTCAGCTATGAAGATAGGTTTAGGGTCATGTTCATCTCCCATGTTTACCTGGATCACTTTATCTTCAGTGGGTGGTTCGCGTTGTTCGAATCGCATATCCCACAAGATATTGAGGCGTTTGATCCAAGGATCATTGGTTGATTCGAGTAACTCTTCATCACCCCCTGCATCTTCATCGAGTGACTAGTTGAAACCATGTTCATAGTCAAACTTTTAAAGAAAGGTCCGACACTGACGTCGGATTCCTAGGAAGATGTTCCCGATGAATGATCCTGCCTTAGATAATTACTGATTTCATTTTCTGAGACAGAAGGAGTTGTGACATAACCCAAGCCTCTTCCAGTTTTTTGGTAATAGTCCAGAGGTTTCCCTTCGGGAGTTAGAGACATTCAGATCGGTGTTCGCCTGCCTTTCCCGAAATTTAAACCATATTTTTCATTAAAGCTATATCCCATTCGTTTCATTAAATGTATAGAATTGGGTTTGTGGTAATGGAACAGGGGAATTCCGTCATCTTCCTCTGAACTTCCTCGTTTGGGTTGTTCAGGTTTAACTTTACCAAAATGGATCGGCCTCTACCCTTTCCTTTTGGACGGGACTTTGAAGAAAGCGTTTTGTGCATCTTCTGCTTCTTCATCTGAAGCAAAGGATGGCTTTATTGGCAACATGAGAGATGCCTCTGCACACAATGTGTGCCATGGGTTGGTTCCTGCATTAAGATCATTCTCTATTTGTTCATTTTTAGAGGACACATCAGACAAGTACGCCAAAATAAAATCTTCATTAATGCACCATTCACTCTCGCTCGGTACATTATTATTACTCTCATCCTGACCCATTACATCTAGATTCAATTCCCATGGACAATCTTCTTCAGGATCTGGTTCAATGTTAGCTTCGTTGCCACTGTTCACATCTTCTTTCTCTTGGGATTCCAGATAGAAAACGGAGTCGGTGTGAAAGTTTTCTACCCCTCGAAAAGGATATTTTTCTGCAATTAGGGTTCGAACTTCTCCCTCATCATTGGCATATTTCATGACTTGATGCAGGGTAGACGGGACAATGCGGTTTGTATGTATCCATGGTCTTCCTAACAATAGATTGTAGGAAGTGTCTGCATCTATGATGTAGCATGTTACCTCGGACTTGAGGTCTCCAACTTGGCATCTGAGTTTGATCTTTCCCAGGGGCCGAGTGTTGTTAGCATTGAACCCAAAGATGGTGGTCTGAGTAGTGTTCAATCGATGCATAGGGATTCCTAAGATCTGCATGACCCTGTAAGGCATGATACTGAGTGCTGAGCCCGGGTCCACTTGGACACGACTGATTTCGGAGGATCTGATATACCCCGTATAGTATAGCAGTCTGTCGTGTTTGTGTTTGACCTGCATATCTTCCTGAGTAAACGATATGCAAGGTAAACTTCTCGCAGCTTGTAGACATTGCAGGCAGGGTTGGTCTTCAGAAGTTTCAGGAATCGGAGTGACTTGTGTAATGAAGCTTTCCGTGTTCTTTAATGCTTCAATTAGAGCTTCCTTAGTGGTTTTAGACAACCTCAGGAGCTCATATAGAGTAATCCTGACCGGTATGTTGGCCAGCTGCGCCATGACATTGAATTGGAAGGGAGCGCTTGACTCCCCGGGCTCTTGGAGAAGATTTTTGTTGAACCGGATCTCCTTCTGTTTCCCTTTATCAACCGGCTTTTTCGGTACAGAACCCCCAGCGTCCTGGTGCTGTTCTTCAGCTTCTTGAGCATTCTGGTTGTAGTCTCTCAAGTAAGCCTTTCCTGACCGAGTGCCAGGGTTATCTCCCGGGTATGCGGCCAGTGCAATCCTCTCTTCTTCTGAATCTGTAAGAGTTTTGAGGTGGTCATCGTTCTCAGTAACGGAGGGGCTAATCATGTTGGAAGACTTAGCCTTTCCTCCTTTCTTCTTGGACGAGGTGTTCGTCCACTGTTGGTCTCCTACCAGATCAGGGTGGACTCACATGATCTCCCCTCTTGGGGTAGTGAGGGGTACCAACCCCCTGTCTTTCTGACTGTGTAGGTCAGTATTTTTCAGGTGCATTTCTCCTTTATGAATAGGAACAACGCCATCTGCAGTCACCACTGGAGGGAAGTCACCGAATTAGACTGCTATCATATTGGTGGATACGGTCTTTTGCTCAGGCTTCAAAGTGAGCACATTGGCATTCACCAAATTTTGCAGGATGTCTTTAAAGACATAGCACCTTCTGGTAGGATGTCCTAGGAACCTGTGATAGCGGCAGTAATTAGGGTCATCCACCTTTCCTGCTTCATCTGGTTTTCTTATTTCGGGAAGCTGCAGCTTGTTGTTCTTCTGAAGTAATTGGAACAAGGTGTCCACATGCTCTTCCTTGAACGAGTATTGCTTGGGTGCTCTTTGCTGATTTGGTGCCTTGCCTTGCTTAGCAGGTGGTGGTGCTCGCGAGTTGACGTCAGCCGCCAAAGTCTCTTGTCCCTTGGATCGAGGAGCGTTGTTCTGGTTGCGTTGTTGCTGCGGCTTGGGTTGTGCAACTTCTTCTGCTTTAACCCAAGAAACAATCTCTTCAGCTTGTTCTCCTTGCGAAACCAATTGTCTCCAGGAGCGACACTCTGCCACTCCCATCTGGGCAAGGAGCTGAGTCTGCAGGTTGTGCCTGCAAGTTTCAACCAAAGTTAATTGGGTCATACCTGAGGGGCATCGCAATGCCATGCTGCAGAATCTCTCCACGTAAGTCTTGATAGATTCTCCCTTTTCTGCTTGGTGGCAAGAAGAGTCGGGACCGAAACTTCCGTATCGTCCTCGAAGAACCTGGCTAAGAAAAGCCTTTTCAAATCTACCCATTTCTGAATAGATCCAGCATGCAATTTCATAAACCATTCGAAGGCCACTCCTTTAAGAGTGCCGATGAATAATCATGTCAGGATGGCGTCGTTTGCTACCACGTCTCCAGTCTGTGACTTGAAGTAGTAGATGTGCTGATTTGGTGATCATGTGCCATCAAACGGTTGCAAGGTAGGGGCCTTAAACTTCGGTGGGTAGGGAGCTGTGTCCCACTCAGCAGGATAAGGCCGTACCACCCCTTCTTCGCGGAGCTCGCTTCTGTTGGCAATCACGTTGAGGCGAGCTTCTAATTCATCCACTTTAGTGGACTGAGGGTGCAATTCTCTTTCTATCTCCTTCTCATTTTCAGAGGAGGATTCCAGGTTGTGAGTTTCACGATCTGAATGTTCGGTCGCTTTTTGCTTTCCCTTTTGACATGGTCCTTCGGGAAGACTCAGGTCTTTGGCCTTTTTCAGCAAGGAGCTGGGCCAACATATCCTTCATTTGGAGAAGGGTTTCTTGCTGTGCCTGGAGCATGACGTGATGTTCGTCCACTCTTTTGACTAGGTCTTCAGGATTCCCAGTCATATAAACGGAAGTTTCTCGTACCCCAAAGGAGCTTGAAGACTGAGACTCAGCAATTGCCGAATGTTCCTCATCAGAAATAATCCCCTTGGCCAACTTTTGGTAGTCAACTGAGCGGATAGCTCCTGTTCGAGTCCGAGTATGTTGGTATACTCCTTCGAACTCGTCACAAATTTCCCTAACAGTCAGGGAATGACTTCGTTGTGACTCATCAGAATTAGGATGCGAGGCTTTTCCTCTACCGATCATGTTGATCGTGACCTCGGGATATTCGATTTCAGGGGCCGTCTTACGACGACGCTGTCGTTTAGGAGGCCTAACAACATTCGTCAATCTATTGAACACTGATTGTCTAGACGTAGGTGAGCAACAGCTGCATTCGGAGAGGACTGCGGAGATGAGCCGCTCACACTAGCATGAATAAGTCCCTTGATGTGTTGGTCTTCCTCTTGACAGTAGTTCACGCAAGTCGAAGACCTGGGAAACATCTTGTGAGAGTGGAGATGGAACCCCCTACCCTTGGGTGGGTTGGACATGAACCTTAAATCCATGCTGACTCTCTTGAACCCGACGGACCATGTCGTGCTCTTGAGAAGAAACACGAGGGTCGCGTTTAGGTTTATAAACATGAGGTCGAGGCCTGTGTTTAACTACTGAAACAGACCCCTGTGGGTTTTGTTTTGATTGAACGCACACTTGTGGTGTGCGTTTGGAGTATGAAACAGACCCCTGAGGGTCGTGTTTTGGTTGAACGCACACTTGGGTTATGCTTTTGGTTGATGAAACAGACCCCTGAGGGTCATGTTTGGATTGAACGCACACTTGTGGTGTGCGTTTGGATGATTGAATAGACCCCTGAGGGTCATATTTTGGATGAACGCACACTTGTGGTGTGCGTTTGGCTGATTGAATAGACCCCTGAGGGTCATATTTTGGTTGAACGCACGGTTGTGGCGTGCGTTTGGGTGATTGAACATGCCTTGGGAGGTCACGTTTTGAGACGCACTCCTGAGGTGTGCGTCTAGATTGAACAACACGCCATTGAGGGTCACGTTTAAGTTGGATTACCCAAGGTTCATAATTGGGTTCATTGCCACGAAGTATGCGTTCTGGAGTAGAAGAGCACGGTTCGGGCAAAGGCTCAGAAACGCAGTCTTTGCGTTGAGCAGTAGCTCGGCTATTCCGCAAGTATGCTCATCGTATGGATCTTCTCCTTCGTCGAGCAGCGTTTTTCTTGGCTTGTTTCAACGCCTTGGCCGCAGCGTCGTCGGCGTTGGTTGGACTTTCCTCCATCATAGGCCTCTTACAACCTATTACACGCCGTGTTGATACGGGTGTGGAGTCTTCAACTCGTAGAGCGAGTTGAAGGTCTTGGCCAAAGGAGAGGGCTTTCTTCGGCGTCTCAGCAGTAGTTACGACCTCCTTAGAGATCTTGCGGGTATCGCACCTAGTTTTAGGGCTAAGCGACCCAGAGGAGAGGGCCTCCTCGTATTTGGCTTGGTCAAACTCTACGACGAGAGTTTTGACGGTGGTTCCCGTGAGGTGAACGTCAGATTGCGCCACCACTTCTTCATCCGAGAAGCTAGTCCCCAGCGGAGTCGCCATCTTTTATTTGTGTAAAAATTCGTAGTAAAAGAAATGAAAGAAAAATTGACTTGTATTCTCTCAAAATCGATTACAATTTGGATTCCGATTACAAAAGAGAGGAGAATGAATTTGATTCTCCCCTTTGTTTAATACTGGGTTCTTCTTGGTAGCGATGGAGTGCCTCCTTCGAATGCTCGCGTCGAATTCGCTCTCCGTTGACGATCTGACCGTCTTTATCTCGTAGGAACGATGAACTTGTATGGCAAGTTTGTTGATTTAGAACTCTTAACGAGTTTAAGAAACTCAGAACGAGTTGAAAAACTCTGAAAAGAGTTGTTAAAACCGAATAATCGGTTAATAACCAAATAGATTTGGTTGCTGTTGAAGAATCCTTCGAGATTTGACTTCCTAACTGCTGTGCAGTTCCTTGATCTTCAGAAATCTTCTATCTCCGCCCAAGAATCCAACCTTATGTGGTTTTTTGATCTCAAAATCTTCAACCCCGTGCGGTTTTGCTGCCAAGAACCGATCAACCCCTTACTCAGTTGAGTAATGCGGTTATTTATAGGGGTATATAGGGTGTAACCAACCCCTAAATCCGCTCCTAAGTGGACGAAAATCCCTCAGAACGTGGGATAAACGGTTGTGAGGCCGTTCGGCTTGTGTTTGAACAAGTCAAACGCCTAACTTGGCATTCTGGGCCTTAACTCTGCGTCTAAGACTTGAGACGCAGAGTTAAATCTCTGCTAGAGATTGGAAACGCACAGGCCGCATGCGTTCTGGAAATTGGAGACGCACAGGTCGTTTATGTGCTGAATCTCAACTCTGCGTCTTGAGTTTGAGACACAAGGTTGGGTGCTTACCGAAGAATGCACAGTTTGTGCGGTTTGTGTTTTAACTCTGCGTTGCAGAGTTGAATGTCTAATGGAGAACGCACAGTTCGTATGCGTTTTGAGTTTGGGAAACGCAGAGGTGGACTCTGCGTTTGGGAGAGGTTATTGGCTTGTAACCTCGTCCATTACAACATCGCAAAGGCTACTACTCATTGATCTTTGCTTGTTATGGGGTGTGAAAGTCATCAGATTGTAACTCTTCACGATAGATGGTGAAGACTGCTGAATAGAGTTTTCATCAGTTGTCGGAAGTATTGTTGAATTGCAACTCTTCTCGCTTTATGTGAAAAGTCCTCCATTTGCAGCTTTCGTTTGTTGGCATGAAAGCTATCTGATTGTAGCTTTTATTGTTGGAGCTTGATGGGGATCAGCTATCCATTGTGATTTTTAGACGGCCTACACGAATATTTGCCCACAGCTCTTTACCAAGCAACTCACCAACTAAGTCCGACCTTTCATTTCTGAAATCATTATACTGCTTCTCAGCACCTCTGATAGTTGCTAATATAATATTAGTCATGTTGTTGTCACAGCCATCAAGATCGATCATCTCAAATATGAGGCTGTGTTTGCAGCGATTGTAGAGCTGCGGATGCAGTGATTTGGAAATTATTTGTGTTTTGATTGTAAGGACGAATTCTGCTTCCTGATTTGGAGGAATCTTTGTCTTGTAATCTCTTCTTGATCCATAGGAAAATTCTCTGATTGCAGCTTTCCTTTGGTAATAAGAAAGTCATCTGATTGTAACTTTCATTGTTGAAGCTTGATGGGGATCAGCTATCTTTTATGATTTTTAGACAGCCTACAGCTATGTTGTATGCTTGGGTATGAGGTTCTGGTGTTAACATTAACATATCTATGGCATTCACATAATTGCCTCCATCAATCATTAGTTTATAAAAAAATTCCTTATTTTTAAAATAGGTGCGTAAGATATTAGTCCTTTGCCAATCTACCTCATCTCTAGGTGAAACAAATGAATACCTAAAAATGTGTACATGTGTGTCGGTGTCTCCTAGAATATTCTTAGCAACACTAGAACCATCCTCAACAACATAGACTTCTACATTAGTCTCAGGATCATTGGTCTTATGACTCTTATCATCATGCTTTTCATGGATATCAAGTACTTTATCAATGTGTCGACTGCTAGTGGGGTGCTAATAAACATAATGTCCATATCCCTCATAGGCATAACATTTTACGCCTCGTTTGGTACGCAGGAATGAGTGGGAATGGAATGCAACTCAAACTTCTCATTCATGCTTACCAAACATAATAAGTTTTTGGATGCTAGAAATGTCATTCTCACTTCTTATCAATTCGCACTTAATGTGGGAATTGCTGTTCCCAATGAGTTATTAAGGAATTGATATTCCTACTTAAGTGAGCATGAAAATAATAAAATAAATTTCTGATATAGTCTTCTTAAAGATATCCTAACTAAATTCTCTAATCGCACCCAAACATGAGAATGTGAATGAGCATTCCATTCCCACATTAATTCTATTCTATTTCTACCTTCATTCTATTCTCACTTGACTTCATTCCTATGTACCAAACGAGACGTTAGGTTTTTTAGGCTTTGTTTGGATGATTCTCCACTAACTAACTTTCCTTTCTCAACCCAAACAATACAAATTTTAGATTTATCACTTCGCTTAGGTTGGCCCTACAGTAGATGTGAATTTTCTATAGGTAGATGTCTTAAGATAGTGCTCCATTTCCAGAGCCAAATAATATGCCCCATTTACAAAAGTCTCTAAATGTGAAGCCATCTCATGCTGGATATCGGATCACTATTTAGTGCGAAATCTAGAAAGTGTAGCCCGAGGCTCCTAATTACAATAGAAAACTAAGTCGTCAAACTTGTCCATGTACTGATTCATAGACAAGTTTTCCTAATACAATGTGGACAATTGGTCCATCAATTTATCTAGATATGAGGGTTGGAGATACTTTTCTTTAAGTTTCTCTTTCATTTCATCCTACATCTCAATAGGTTCTTAGTGTGACTTAGGAAGCTATCTCTCTACTAAGGTCCATTAGATCTTGGTCGATCCTATCAATTTCATTCTAGCAAACTGAATCCTACGACTCTGAGAAATGTTGTACCAGTCAAGGTAGTGGTCCATATTTGCTATCCAATCATTAAACTCTTAGGGCTTGTTATCGTATTCCCACAAGCTGAAATACAGTATCTTGGCAAGCGACCAGATGTATTTCTATACGTCTTGCCCTAATTAGCTGGGTGTCCCAAGTCCCACAGAGAGTCCGACTTAGCTAACTCGTCGAGTCGATATTCCCTCATGACGACACGAAAGGCAGAGTTAGTCGACCCTCTTGTCAAGAATGACTCGCCAAGGGTTCACTCGACCACTCGTCCAATGTCCCACGAGACCGACTCGAAAGGTGTTACTTCTCGGTGAAGCTATCTGCACTGGCAACATGTCCACATCGCATTTAATGCATGTCAGGAGCATCATGCCTCTAGGCCCGATAATCTTCATGACTCATCGAACTACATAGACTCTACCATGCCGCTGATCACTTCCCATTTAATGCTGAAGTGATCTACCCTCCAGTCGCTAGCCGACACCTATAAAGTAAAGACTGATACAAACTGCCAGCCCACACTTCGCCACCGCTCCACTGTGCTCGGCCGAAGTGACCAATCAACCCCTTATACTCTGGGTATAAATATAGGTACTATTCGAACATAGAGAGGATTTAAAAATTGGACCTCCTGACATACATACTGTATAATTATAAGAACAAATAGTTCGTATTTTTCCATCAAGCTTATCAACTAACTTGATCGTTAGAGCTATAATGGGGGAATCAATTCCCACCCTCTCACAAATTTCTACACATGTAGATTGTTCAATATCCCAATTCAAGAACTAGATATAAAGTCAGGGAAGAAAGTGGCCCCTCTTCAATACAGAATAAAACCGATCCTTTTCTGGATTCAACTGACTGTGTAACCTAAGTCATCAACAGTTTGGCACCCATCGTGGGGCTACTTTTCTTTCTTGAGAAAACTTGCCAGGTTCTGAACGAGGGTCTGACTAGTCTTGCTTTATAGAACACCACCAGAGCTACGTTACCCGAGCCCAAGTTAAGGAAACAGTTCACAAGCTTTCTCGGTCTCTTTAAAAACAATTCACTATCTTTACTCGTGAACTTCTTAGTCGGCTTCCGCAGCCACAACAAGCCACATCTCTCCCCCCATCTTCTGGAGACCGACGGTCGAAGACCCATCCTTCTGGAGCGCAACAAACCCTATCATTGCAAACTCCACATGACGTTGCAAAGAAATTGGAGGGCCATGATAAACACGCAAGCCCACCTCTTCATCATCACGATCATCATCGTCTTCGTCAGGAAGCCACTGGTGAGAGTCCTGACCTAAGCCATCTCGAGGAACGTGCTAAGGGAGTGGTCTCAAAGACTCCCCTTCATCGTCGTGCCTCCCCAGCTCCTTCCGCTAATTTAGGAGCCTCTAGATATGAACGAGTGTATAGACCGTCGCTGATGCCATTAGAGGTAATACCCCTCTCTCCGATGACATCATGCACGCCCCTTGTGAGAAGTACAGAATACCTCACATAGAGAACTACAAAGGCGAGGGAGATCCCTCTGAGCATGTTCAGAATTACTATGATGTAATGAGCATGCTTCAAGCTTCAGAAGTAGTCATTTGTTGATGTTTCCTAATCACCCTTTCTGCTAGTGCCAAGCTCTGGTGGAATTCTCTTGAAAAGAAATCAATCAGTAGTTTTTACCAGCTCAGCCGAAAGTTCATCCACCACTTTCTGACTGATATTAAGCAAAAATTGCCCCCTCATGTGTTGATTCAGATGAGATAGGGGCCAGAAGAAAGCCTCCGGGCCTATTTCAAAATATTCTAGGTAAAGAGGTTGGAAGTCAATGACCCAGAGAGTGCAGTCGCCATGTCCGCCCTCGTTGCCGGATTGCAGAGCAATGAGTTGGCCGACTCACTCGCCAAGAGGCTAGTCGCTAATTATGAGCAATTGATGGCCAAAGCTCACATGTACATGGACATAGAAGATGCCCGAGCTTGTAAGGCATCGGCTAGGGTTGCAGAGACTTCCACAGCCATGATTTTAGCAGCACTGGCAATTCCAACCATCACATTGTAAAAAACCCCCGTAAATTTGAAAGTATAGTCATAAATAATAATAAATATGTTATATTGTGATAAATAATATTTATTGATGTTTGAATATGCAAGTAATAGATTTGAGATCAATTCAACGTATATATGTTAATATATGAGTGAAATCATGCACTACATGCACGAGCCTGAATCTGAAAAAAAAAACCAGTTAAGAGTATTTATATTTTACACACTGATACTTTTCGAATCTAGAAAAAATCAAAGAACAAAAGTTGTAGAAGTCTTCAATAGAATTCCAATAAATCTTAAATCACCTAATTCCAAGGTCGAACAAGAAAGTTATAGCCAATATACCAAAGACTAGTTTTTCTAGTCTGATTAGGTTTCCTTGTTCGGGTTAAATATGTTTGTTTCAGGTTTGCCTCTATAAATACCTATATTTTTCATAAAAAATATTCTCTTTTATCATATCTCTAAACCCTAGCAGACACCCGCTCCCCTAAAAAACCTAGATCAATTTCTTGTGAGTTTTGAGAGCTTTGTGAAGCAAAATACCGACACGAGGGCGAGATCATTGACGTGTGGCAAGGGAGAACGGGATTTGTGAAGTTGGATCTACTCATACGTGTTTGAGGAGTTCAACATGGTGTTTGAGGCAAGATCATCTTCATCCAAACCTATCCCTTTAGATTATAATGATTATTAAGATGTTTAAATCAATATTTTCATGCTTAAGCTCAACCCGATGTGAAAAAGATTAGATTTTTGAGGTTAAATCTTAATCTAATGATAGATATGAAGTTAATTTCTTATTTTTTTTATGTTAGTAACATGATCATGACCATTAGGGTTGTTAAAAATTTTGTTTTTAACTTATTAATCATGTTTTAATCATGTTTAAACCCTGGTTTTAATATTAATTGAGTTTGCATGTAAGTTAATCATGTTAAAACCCTAGGTTTGTGATACCCAAGTAAAATAAACATGTTTAACGAATCTTACCTCTGTTAATGAGTAGTTTTTATCATGTGTTGATAATCATGATGTTTATATATGAGATAATTAAGGAAATTTATTAATTAGGATGATAAACCCTAATTTATAAGATTTAATAACTTAGTGTTATGATCCAGATAATCTCTGTGGTATATGTCAAATATAAAATCTTGTTTTAACTTCATGATATGTGCTTGTGATCAATATGTCCTATTCGTGCATGTAAAAACTCATGCTTTACAGTGTAGTCCACTACTAAGGTTAGTAGTCGGCTACTCATGTGTAAAACCCTAAAAATTTTGAGTTAATGATTAATAAATTGAAATAGTATGTGATTAATTATAATAAGGGGATATTTATTAAGATAAATATCATTAAATAGTGTATGAGTAACAAGTATTTTGAGTATAAAAAGTTCATACATGATAATAGAACGAGTCGATGCACAAAGACAAAATCTTGAGGAACAAGAAATTCCCAGTCCGATCGACCACCACAGTTGACCGCAGCCCGGTCGACCACCACAGTTGATCGCAGAACCTATTTTCTATTTTTCCTGCTCTGAGTTGGTTTTCGGTATTAAGGCCCATATTTATTTTCTCTGCTATATATACACATTGTTCATGAGATTTTTAGTATTCTTTCATATTTTTGAAACCCTAGCAGCCATCAAACTTTTCTACAAACCCTAAATTGATTTTTGAGAAAGATTAAAGGCTTTTAAGCGGGATTTTAGTTTATGACTTGGAGATCTTCTTGGGAACTTCATCATACACATTTAAAACAAGTCTCATGCGAGTTTCATCTTTGCTAATCCCTCTCCCTTATTTTAAAGAATTTTAAATGAGTTTCTAACGAGTTGTTATCGGGCCATATGGTTTAATTTGTGAATAAAAATCAAATCTTTTATATTATATATATAAAGACCAGATCTTTTCATGTTTAAGAGTGTAAGAACGAGATTTCAAAAGTGTTCTAAGATCTGAAAGTAATCAATAAAGTTGTTTAACCGAGATTTGATAATTTTAATCGTCATATTAATGTTTCATGCATATTTAGGGTTTAAGTATGTTTCATTATGCAATTAATCATGTTATATATGTTTGATATTTCTCAGAGATGACAATCCAATGTTCACTATTTTCTACACATGTTTAGATCACAAACACACAACACGAACACAACACAGTGCAAAACCTGTACAGAACTCTGGAATCGCGTTCGGTTGACCGCCGCTTAGGTGACAGTCAACCACATGCTAGGCAGAGGCCTGGGTAACTCCTGAAACATGTCACGGTCGACCACCGCATATATGCGGTCGACCGCCCATCACACATTTGGCCTGTGCATGTTTTTCTTCACTGTTTCTATTTTCGTGAGATGTTTCTCAACGTTGTTATATTGTATTATGAACCTTATGAGTTGTTTAACATCTAGGATGTCGGTGAACACCAGATATTAACACGCACACCAAGATTTATGCACGTACACTTAGTATATATTGAATTGATATGCATTGTCTAGATACTTGACACACGTTAAGTTGATGGAAGTTAAATAACATATGGTAAAACATTGTTTATCAGTTATGGATGCTTAGTGTGATTGTTTATCATGTAATGAGACCTTAGTTGTACCACACTAGGAGTATTTGGTTGTTTTTCCCATAATGAGACCTCGGTTGTACCAAATACTCGAAGGTGATTGGTGTATTTTTTCGGGTTAGGCTGATGTGCCTATTCACCATTGTACGATCATCTAGAAGCATATCTAGAATAGGGAGATAAAATCTATTATCGTAGAATGATTGAGTAAGGAAGTGGAACCCACATGTCGTTGTGCGAACCTTACAAGAGTATTTCATGTAGCTGGAATAGGGTGATAAAACCTAATGCCGCAGAGTGATTGAGTAAAAACCTTACAAAAAGTATCGCTATTGCAAAAGAGATGCGTACATATATACAGTTGTAGTATGATTCCATGTAGTTTAACCATGAGTAGGGTATACATTGGATATATGACATACATAACATGGTATTTTGTAATGTTTGAGCTAGATAATATTTCCTTATAATGGTGCCAGCTACCCGAGGGTAGTCTGAGATTATGATAAATTGTTTCATTATGAATGAGGGTAGAAGCTGTAATGTTTTTGTATGTGATGATTGTTCATATATAGGTATGAAGTTAGTAGTTAGCGATTCATAGCTCGAGATATATGATATATACATGAGGATTTCCTTGTTTGGATTATTTCACTCGACGTACCAGTCTCGAGTTGTGGATTTCTATTTACTAATTTCACTTACATTTTTATTCTTAGTTGAGATTGATATTTAGCGATTCGTAATTTGGGATACAAGGTATATACATGAGGGTTTCTTTGTTTGGATTATTTCACTCGACGTACCTATTCTCGTGTTATGAATCTCTAAATACCAAATTCTTTTTAGTATAGTGTTGATGACTTTACACTTATATGTACTAACCGGTATTTTCTTATATACTACTACCCCTTCCCCTTGGGGGCGGTAGATATGATCTCGCTAGCGCTTGACGCTCATTGTTTCCCCTATTTTCAGGAGATAAGTCAAGCGTACGGAGTGTCGCAGGTTGATGGAGTTGCATCTTAGCATCCATCTTATTTATTTTATTAGTAGTTATTTATAGAGCTCCACAATAGTTATTCATCTTCAGACTCTAGAGATTGTATTTTATTTTGTAGAGGCAGTGTGCCTTAGTGAGATTTCTTTGACTCTTTATTTTAAGACATGGTACTGTATGATCTGACTTGCTTATATATACCAAGTGTAGGATCGTGACCCTTAAGAATGGATTGCATTCTTATAAAAATCTACAGAAGCTTTACACTTAAACACTAGAGGGTGAGTTTGCAAAGTAGATTATAAATTGTAAAGAAAGAATGAAAATCTCAGAAAATGAACATCACAAACACAGACATGTATACTGGTTCCACCTCCCCGGTATACATCCTGTCCCAAAGCAAATCCTGCTTGAGAGTTCTGCTATGATTTTGAAACCTTACAAAATCAAACAGCAAACCTGACCAATTTGCAAGACCATGCAATTTGCAAACCCAATTGACAACACCATGCTAATTGTAAACCGACCTCTATACCAAGAGATCAACCCCTCTCACAAACCGAGAGAATCTTCCTTTGAAACAATGTACAATTCTAATCCTATAAGCCTTAAATATGTTGTGAACATGTAACAGTGGCTTATCAATCTTTTTAATTCTTTGAATATTGTCTAAACAAGCTCTAAGAATGAATGGATCAAAGGCAATATCAGAAACTCTCTTTTCTGGAAAAACAGATTGAAAAACTAAAATTTTTGAGAGTTAATTTTCACAATATATGAATTTTACAGGTGCAAGTCTTGGTAATTGTTTTCTAACATGTTAACCTATTTATAGTCTCTGAAATGACAAGTTTTCAAACCTAAAAAACATCCAAAAATGGCTATAAACAGTCACTTATTCAAATGTCAAATAGTCAAAAAAACTGCCTGAGTAGTCGACTACAAGTCTTATTAGTCGACTACTCTGAGTTCAAACAGACTCTGTGTAGTCATATAATTCCTTAGTAGTCGACTACTATATTCATTAGTCGACTACTCTGTAAAAACAAAAAGTCTGGAATTCTGATTCAACTCTTATTAGTCGACTATAATGCCTAGTAGTCGACTAGTCTGTAATGACACATAAACTGATATTCTGTCTGTGTCTGTTGTAGTCGACTACTCATGCTATTAGTCGACTATTAAGGCGTAGATATGATCTATATAATATTTTTTAAGTCTCACTCAATATCTATTAATTCTAATGGTTAACATAGGGAATTTCTATTGTTAACCAACACACTAAGCATATGTTAGTGTGTTCTAACACTATGTGTGTGCATGTGTGTGAGTGATCAAGGCTTGTACACATTTCTAAGCAAAGAAAGTATAAAATTACATTTTGACAATAAAGTATATCTTCTTCTTTGCTTTATTTTGCCTTGAACTCATCTACGTCTTGAGTATCTCTTTGAATATAATTGTTGATTTAGCTCTGATACTACAAAATAAATGTTAGCACATAATACACACAACATATAATATTTATTATCATCAAAACAAACTAATCTTGGGGTCAAGATTCCTAACAGGTACATTATTATAGTTCAGATATATCCTTATTCTATTTCAGCTGGGCTCATTTGTTGATTGTTCTCATGCTTCTTTTGTGCATATTCTGTTCTTGTACTATTTTTATTATTTACATGTTTTGTACCTTCACCTATTTGTTGATTTTACTAGAGAGATAGTGACTGTGATGATGAAACATGTCGTAGCATGGTGTTGGTGCTTAGCATGTTTGACAATCCGGATTTTACCTTGGACTGCAGCCCTGTGTGAACCCTAGGGCGTCACAGTTGGTATCAGAGCTCTAGTTTCAGTATCTTTAGGATCATCCCTGTGTCATATTGTGTAGGTAGGATAGAGTTTCCTAGGAATCATGTATAAAGTCCATTAGGAATTCCTAGTACGAGTGAGGACGTATTATATATATACGCAAAAATTACCAAATTTTTTTATGAACTATTTGCTTGAAGTATAAAGCATGCTATGAGTGATAAGTGATACTATTTTCTTATTTATATACATTTTATTTTTGTACATAGGATCATATTTACTCTGTATTATAAGCTCTATTTTGAAAATCGTAGATGTCAGGACGAGCAGAGCAAGCTGATTCAGAGCTTGAGCCGCAACAGGCTCCACAGTATATGATCGACATCCTAACAACATTTATAGCTAGAAAAATGGCCCTAGAAGAGCATTTGGACAACCAGATGTCGCCAACAGTGCCATCATTTGATGTTCCTCCACCAGTCGCACCAGCCGAGTCTATTATAAAGGTGCCATCAGAAGTTGCACCAACCCCAACTACCGTTGAAGCTACAAGAAAAGAAAAGAGCCTTAAGATAGGAGAAACCAGAGACAAGGGCAAGAACAAGAGGACATTCGTAGGACCAGAAGGGCCTCAGGTAGACAATCAGAATCAATAGAATAATACCGATCTGAGGGAACAACAGGATCAGACAACTTCAAAGCAGTGTAGATATATTGGATTTTGTTATAATTGTAATAAATTCGGTCATAGAGCCGTAGAGTGTCATAGTGAATCAATGAGAGGCTAGCAATACAAGGGACAGAAATCACAAAAGGTACAAAGAGCATGGAAACAGTGTAAAATGCAGGGTGCATGTTATAAATGCCACAAGATTGGACATAGAGCGAGAGATTGTCGCAAAGTACCAGTAGGAGGATAGAAGGAAAGAGGCCAGAATCAGTAGCCGCAGAATCGTGGGCATGGCCAACAACAGAGAATCGAATCACCTCTGTCAGCTTCGAGAATTGAAGATCAGATGCATGTAAATCAGGAGCAACCTCCGAGTCAGGGAGATGCACATGGTACAGAGCCTTCAGTGCAGCAAAACATAATGATCAATCAAGTTTTTAATATACTATGTAATCTTGATAAGAACAGAATCGTAGTGGAAGGTATGTTCTCAATGAACTCCTTCCAAATTCGTATCTTTTGGGAACTTCACAATATGCTATCATGGATAGCCTTCGATTAGTTACACATTCTCTAGACGGTCCTTTTCAGTCTTCTTTCCTTTGGGAGAGGCATCCCTCTTAGAGTGTATTTGTAGGAGATGTATTATCAGCTTAGATGAGTCTAAGTTCAAAGTTAGTTACTCCGTTTTGCATATATACCTAAGCTTGATGTGATGTTTTGGTATGGATTGAATATTTTCCTATCATGTTAGAATTGACTGTTGGTGAAGACAGTCATTTTGTGAGTATTCGATAGATTTATATGGTTTGTAGCAACCCCATAGGGTAACCAGAATGCGGAGTCATTTCTAGCATACGTCGAGGAGGTGATGAGACGGGATCGGGGTGCAGATTTGAGTGAGACATGAGTGGTCTCAGAGTATCATGATGTCTTGTAGGACATACCAGGTTTACCTCCAGTGAGAGAGGTTAAGTTTTACATTGAGTTATAGCCAGGCACCACACCGATACCCCTAGTACCTTATCGTATAACACCTATTGAGATGAAGAAGCTTTAGATCCAGTTAGATATCTGCTATAGGGGATTTATGATTTGGTAGATCGGTAGAGTGCAGTGAGGTGCAGTTTCTCAAAAATTAATCTTCGTTCTAGTTATCAATTGTTGCGGATTCAGGAGATGGATATCCCCAAGAACGCCTTTCTGATATGAGTCTTTCGAGTTTCTTGTCATACTATTTGGACTGACCATTACACCTACGGTATTTATGGGATTGATGAATCGGGTTTTTCGTCCATATTTGGACTAATTCGTTATAGTATTCATCGATGATAATCCTATTTATTCGGGATCGGAGGCCGAGCATGAACAACATTTGAGGTTAGCATTACAGACGTTACGGGAGCACCAACTATACGCTAATTTTTAGCAAGCATGAATTCTAGTTATCTGAGATCTGAATTTTGGATCATGTTATCAGCCGAGAGGGCATCACAGTAAAATCTAGCTAAGGTGTAGTTTGTTTCAAAAATTCATAACTTCTTAGTTTTGGACCGGCTATTATAGAAATATACTTCAATATTTTTTGAAGATTTCGACGTTACTTACACGCGCCTTAAGAAGAATGGTGTATAGTTTATTTGAAGTATAGAGTGCTAGAAAATATTTGAAGGTTAAATTGATTACAACACTAGTGATGGTTATTCCGATTAGTGATAAATTTTTTGATTTTTTACACGTATGTGAATGTATCAGGTCCTAGAAGTATTTTGACACAGACGAATGTATCAGGTCCTAGAAGTATTTTGACACAGACCCAGAGAGGAAAGAAATGTACTTTAAGATAATTGAGGACTCATGAGCAAAATTATCTCATATATGGTTTGGAGATAGCAGCAATGGTTTTCGCATTGAAGAAATTAAGACATTATTTGTATGGAGTACAAAGGAAACTATATACGGATTATCAAAGCTTGGAAGTACCTTCTTCCCAGAAGAAATTTAACCAGAGGTAGCGACAAAGAGTCAAGTTTATTAAAGATTATGAGTTTGCAATTTAGTATCCTAAAGAAAAGATGAGTGTTATCGCAGACGTGTTGAGTATAAAGTGTTGATGCGAATATACAGTTTTGAAGTGTTTAATGTTTATTGCATCGGGAACTTTACACTCTCAGCCAGATTAGCTTTAGACAGGAGATTAGCGAAAACAATATTTTCTTAGGAGCTTTATCTGTGAAGTCATCTTGGAGTTATGGAAAGATCAGTACCCAGTTAAGAGATTCTTAGATCAAAAATCCGAAAGAAAGGAACTTCTATAAAGATTTAAGAAAAACAAACTATTAAAACAGACGAGGGTTTCTAAATGGAAGGTTAGCTGGTGATGCCGGGTTATCCACAACTTAAGAAGGATTTATCGGATGAGGCATATCGTACTAAGTATACAGTACATCTAGACACATTGAAAATGTATAAAGACTTGAAAAGACGTGTTAATAGAGCGGCATGTGTAAGGAGATTTTAAAATATGTAGTTAAATGTTTTACCTGCTAATAAGTGAAGGCAGTACATCAGAGACCATCTGGAACCCTATAGTCTTTACCCATTCCAGAGTGGAAGTGGACAGATGTTTCTATGGATGTTATTGTTGGGTTGCCGAGATCAAAGAAAGAAAATGAATCTTTTGGATGATAATTGATTGGTCGATGTAGTCGGTAAAATTTTTCCATGAAAATGACTTGTACAGCGGAGATGTATGCAAAGATATTTATCCATGAAATAGTAAGATTACATAAAATTCCAAAGATGATTATATCATACCAAGGCTTGATGCTTACTTCACACTTTTGGAGGATATACTACGAGCATGTGTTATGGATTATCAGAACAATTAAGAGGACCACAACCTCGTTGATGGAATTCAAGTATAACAATAGTTATCGAATGCCTATTTAAAAGGCACCATATGAGGCACTGTACGAGAGACCTTGTAGATTTTCCTATTAGTAGGCAAAGTCGGAGAATAGTTATTATTTAGACACAAAGTTGTGAGTTGTGAGAGCACATTAAGGAGGAATGTAATATTGATTTCAGAACATATTCTTGTCACTCATAGTCGGCAAAAGAGTAATACAGATCAAAGGTGACAACCTCTAAAGTTTCATGTTGGGGATTTTATAACAATAAAAGTATCAACGATAAAGGGCGTTTAGCGATTCAGTAGATGGGGGAAAACGTACCCCAAGATATGTTAATCCATTTAGAAATTTTGAGCATGTTGGAGTTACATCATTTAGATTTGAATTTCTAGTATTGAGGTCGAGTATACACGATATATTTTATGTTTTAATGCTCAAGAGGTACTTGCACGATGAGGAGCAACATAGTGTAATTGATACACCAAGTATTGAGATTCAGGATGATTTGATTATCGTAGAGATATCGGTTTGCATTACTATTAGAGAACAAAAGGCTTAGAAGCAAAGTGATTTCTTTAGTGAAAGTTCAATGGAATCAGCAAGGAGCTGAAGAAGTTTATTGAAAGTGCAAAAAGGATATAACTTACGACTACTCACATTTGTTTGAGCAGATAAAATATTGATATTAAGTATACTTTTATGCATTAGTAATTACATTATGTTTTATGTCACATTTATATTTAATGCTAGAATGAGGCACTAACACTTAGCTCCTAATCACTCGGAACATATGGCATATATATGTGGTTCCTTGTTTGGATTTTTCGCCCGACGTACTAGTTCCGTCTAATTAGGGGTTAAGTGGGAGTGCGTGCATTCTAGATTGTTAAGTTTAAATATTTGCTTATGTTTCATATCTAAGAATTAATGACATGAGATGTGTACGGGAGGGTTTTCTTATGGGCTTAATTGATTTTAAGTATTTCATACATAGTATATTGGCGTTGTGAGAGTGTAACATTGAGTGTGGGCTTAATTGAGTTCTCGCCTTATTTAGAGAATAAACCATTTGTTATTATGCTTCATTATGAGATACACTTTGTAATACACTTGTACACCGAGAGAAGTGTGTGGTGAGAGACGGGGTCGATTCCAAAAGGAGTGAGGTCGGTGGAAAGCCTAGAGAGGTGGTAATTCCGAGCACTTGAAGAAGTCGACGTGGGCTAGGCCAACACTTAGAGGGTGTAGAGTGTGATTGCAAGAGTGTGAGTTGTAAAAGTTTTCGGTGAGCTAGAAAACTAGATTGTGAGGTGTAAACATTTTCGGTGAACATTAAAAAACCGGTTGTGATAATAGAGATTCTCCTCATGAGTGAGGAGCGGGGACGTAGGTCGAGGGTGACCGAACTCCGTGATCATATTGTGTGTTTGAGTTTGCCTTGGCATATTATTTGTGCTCATTGCTTATTGCTTTATATATCGCCATTATCTCATGTTTATATCACCCTTGTTTTAATTACATATTCTTGCATATAGTTTGTTGTACATCATAATTGCTAGGATAATTATTAATAAGTTTTAAATTAACATTAATATATATTAGATTAGATTAGCATATACCCTATTCACCCCCCCCCCCCCCTCTAGGGTAATTTCAAGGTGGTCGGGGATGTAGGTCGAGAGTGGCCGAACCTCGTGAACATATTGTTATTTTTATTAGCTTACTATCTCTCACTCTCTCTTTTATTATTGCTTATTATCATATTTTGTGTCTTAAATTGAATTATATTTTTATTAGTTGCACATTATTATTTGATTACCCTATTCACCCCCTTTAGGGTAATCTTAGTGAGGTCAAATGTCATGCTCGTGATCATGGTTGAGGTGCGAACAAGGAGTTGCTTGAGGGCGGGTTCTATTTTGAAGGTATGTGAAAGTATTTCATGTAAAGAGTCAACAACAATAAAGGATTTTAGGGATTATAATAGGGTTTATTTAAGTGGATTGTGAGAATTTGATGAGAGGTTTAAATATGTGGATAGGATTAGAATTAGGGTGTAAGATAAATAGGAATCACACCCTTGCAACTCACATGCAATGGATAGAAACTTACATGCTAATTGAATCAATCATATAAATGAAATTTTTTTTTTCATAATAAAACCATCATCTACCTCTTTCAAGAGAAGTACAAATATTTATAAGAAATGGAAACTAATCCTGGTGATAAGAAATAATATCTAAACTAAAAATATTATTTAAACTAATCCTAAAGCTAAGATCAAATAATCTCTAATATCATAATCTTATGCAAACATGTTGAAAAGCAATCAAACAAATTATCTAACTAAAAGATAAAATCTATAGCTAATCACTTTCAGTAGGCTAATTATTAAATTAATCAGTACAATTAAATTTAGCCCTAAATTGACAAAGCTTAGAATTTTTTTTTCATCACCTAATATGCTTGGCAAATTTCATATGGAAAAATTAATTGCTTTGATTATGGGAAAATTTACCCTAATATTAAAAAGTACACGAAGAGATTTTTTTCATCACAAACATCTTAGTAATTTAGACACACATGACCTTCACATGAACAATTATATGTAACAGAGATGAAATTAAGCTAGCTGTTTTCTCTATGTCAGAAGACAGGGCACCAGGTCCTGATGGGTACAATGCATCTTTTTTTAAAGCCGCATGGAATGTCATTGCAGATGATTTGTATATGGCTATTGAGGAATTCTTCATATCTGGTAAACTCTTAGGTACGTATAATACAACCTCCATCACTCTAATTCCAAAAATTTTAAATCCTCAAACAGCTACGGACTTTCAGCCAATCTCCTGCTGCAATTGTGTGTATAAAATCATCACCAAAATCATTACTAGCCGCATTCAAAAAGTCATGGGGTTTTTGATAAATGATGCACAATGTGCTTTTGTAAAAGGAAGAATCATTTCAAATAACATCCTCCTAGCTCATGAGCTTATCAAGCACTATGGTAGAAAATACATCTCTCCAAGAGCTATCCTGAACATTGATCTACGCAAAGCTTTCGACACAATTAGCTGGAATTAGATCAATGCTGGAAGGTCTGGGCTTCCCTGATAACATGGTTGGCTGGATATGGGAATGCATTTCTACTCCCAAATTCTCTCTCTCACTTAATGGTTCATTGCATGGATTCTTTCATGGAGCCAGGGGGCTAAGACAAGGAGATCCCCTCTCTCCTTACCTATTTGTCATCGGTATGGAGTACTTGTCCAGGAAACTAGATTTGCTCAAAAATGACAGAAGTTTCAAATATCACCCCAAATGTGCTAGGTTGAAGATAACCCATTTAAGTTTTGCTGATGACCTTCTCCTCTTCAGTAAGGCTGATATAAATTCTGTTTCAAAGATCTTCAAATGCCTCAAGGATTGCAGCAAGGTGTCAGGGTTGGAATCTAACCCCTCTAAATGCTCTGTCTATTTGGGTAGCATTGATGAAGACTTAAAAAATTAGATTTGTAACCTGTTAAACTTTACAGAGGGTACTCTCCCTGTCCGTTACTTGGGTGTGCCTCTTATATCAAAGAGGTTATCATGGATGGATTGCTCTCCGTTGATTAGCAAGATTAGTGCGCAAATCCAAAGTTGGCAGCACAAAAGGAACCTCTCATATGCAGGAAGACTCCAGCTCATTAAATCTGTCATTTTGAGTATCCAAATGTATTGGACAAGCAATTATATTTTACCTATAAGAGTGCTGGATAAAATTGACAGTATGTGCTCGGCATTTCTCTAGAACAAGAAAATCCATCTTATCTCATGGGATACAATTTGCCAAGACAAAAAGCTAGGGGGATTGGGACTATATTCAGCAAAAATGTGGAATTATTCTGCAGCTCTCAAGCTCCTTTGGTTAATTCATCTAAAGAAAGATATGCTATGGATTAGATGGATACATGGTCACTACCTGAGGCACCACAATGTATGGCAAGTTCAAACTAGAGATCAGGATTCTTGGATGTGGAGGCAACTCATCAAGGTGAGAGCCCTAATGCTTCTTCAATTGGGCGGGTTAGAAAATTTGAAAAACCTGATTGACAGTTGTTATACTGGCGGAAAACTTAAAATCTCCTTGGTGTATGCTGCTCTGTCTTAATCTTCCAGCCAAGTCTATAGGTATGGATTTATTTGGGGATGCCTTCATTACCCCAAGCACTCCTTTATCCTGTGGTTGGTGACTCATTCAAGACTATTGACGCAGGACAGGCTATGTAAACTGGGAATTCTGGACACTAATACTTGTGCCTTATGCTCTAATCACATGGAAACCTGTGATCAATTATTTTTTGAATGTCAATTTTCGTTTCAAGTTTGGAATAAAGTGTTGGACTGGTTGGATTTTAACTGGAGATCTTGCTATTGGAATTATATTATCAATTGGTATAGCAACAACCTCAAGGGCAAGAGTTTTATGAAGAATTTGAAGAGGATGGCACTGTATGTCACTATCTATATGCTTTGGCAAGAAAGGAATTTAAGGATCTTTCAAGATAAAAAAAGAAGACCTGATCATGTATTCCATGCTATTAAGTTAGCAATTTTCTCCAAAATTCTGAATGATGATATTCCTGTACACATGAGGGAGTGGTTGGAAAAAATGTAAAGTCTTGTTTCTTCCAAATCATTTTTTGGAAAAAATGTCTTCAGGTCTCCACCTGAATAGTTGATGTACTCAAATTCCTATATTTGGTTAATAAAAATACTTTTTCATTGACCAAAAAAAACAATTATATGTAACAGTATTAATTAGTGCAGTTTTAGCTAACAAAACTTAAACAGATTAAGCTTCAATTTTAAAACTGAAGATGTCATCTCAAAATGAGCTAAAGTTTTTTCCTTTTTTCCTTTTTCTTTTTCTTTTTTTGGTTTTTTTTTGGGGGGGGGGAGGGGGTGGCTTCGAGGGGGTTTGTGAAATCTACCTATTAATAATTGTTAGTAATTGGTGAAGTCTGCCCAATTGAATGGGCAGATCTTAAGTGGGTGCATATCGATCCTTTAGTAAACCAGTTCCTAATCCTAAAGGGTTAGGGTTTTGTCCTCTACTCTGTATATATTGCACTTACATAGAAATTAAATAGATAGAGAAAAATATACTACTGTCATCTTTTTCCTCTCTTAGTTTTATAATTTACGTGTTAGTCATGGGGTGATATATGGGGACTTCTCGTGGCATCAACAGTGTGGTCCCCTTCTTGTCATCGTTTGAAGATCATGATCAAGTGCATGGCACTGTAAATCTAGGATAGGTAATCTTTAAACAAGAGATTTCATATATTCATATATGATTGTACATGGTTTATTAGAGTGAGATTAAAGTTGCTCGCATCCTTAATCATTTTTTAAGGGTTAGTTCCAATTATTTAATGCATCTAGTGTTTTTGTAGATTAGATCTATAGTTTATTTTATCATAATATTGGTTAGTGGAGCTAAAAAAATAGGATTTTTATTAATAGAAATTTAATTTTAGTATTAGAAATTTAATTTTTGGAATCATAGATGTCAGATCTATAACAAAAATCTAAATTTAATGAACCAATAGGCAAATTTTAATAAACCAAGTTTTATTAATTTATTATTGAATTTAAAGATATATTTTTAAAAAATTAGAAATAAAAAATCTTATTTTTTCAAATTTATAAATTAAAAAAAGCAAAACTATAGATCTAGTCACCACCAGCCTTAGGAGCACTAATGGTTGTAGGAGCCAAGGGCTAAAGCTCTAGAAGTTTGCCACATGACATCAATGGTACTGGGCACTGACGATGGTAGGAGTTTAAAAAATAGTTTAAAAATCCATAGATTGGCTTATGTTACCATCACGGCCTAGGTGTGACGCCCCTAGTTTCACACATGGCTGCTGTCCAAGGTGAACCCAAAGATATCAAACCTGCCATGCATCCTCCATTGTGCATAAACACGTTTCACTATCATAATTACTATCACTCTAGCAGAAACAAAGTATAAAATAAAGAGGGTACAAGTAGATACAACAAAGATGAAAATATACGGAATATAATATAGAGAAGAGATATCCAATAATAACAATAATTTTGTTCCAACAGAAAAAAAGAAAATACATCTAGTAAACTGGAATAAGAACATCGAATCTCTAATACATGGGAGTCAACTGAAATATACATAGGCACTCAACCTCTAAAATGAAACACATCTAAATGAGTTAAAACAAAATGTAATAAACTACTGTGGAGCACTAACTAACTATCTATAAATGACGAAAATATATTCTGAGTCCCCATCAACCTGTGACTTTCCGAACCCCTGACACGCTGCCTGAAAAAGATAAAAACAATGAGCGTCAAAGCGCTAGCAAGAACATCTCTACCACCCCCAGAGGGAAGGGGTTAGGTGTATAAAAATACTAATCATAAAACATATAATTCATATATTCCTAATCTAAGAGGAGTTAAGATTTAGAAATTCACAACATGAGATGAGTACATTGGATGAAATAATCAAAACAAGGAAACCCTCATATATATACCATGTATCTCGAATTGTGAATCGCTAAATATCAACTCCAAATCTTATAAATAATTAAATCAACAAAGAAAATACACCATCAACATCTCATATAAGACAAATAGTATATGTCGTATCATAGTATCTCACACTACCCTCGGGTAGGTGGCAGAGAAAAAATGTACAAACCTTCGAAAGCCTCGTTAAAAGAATATACACCACCATATAAGAATGTTAAATGTTGGTCTATGTTCACAAATAGCACTCACCTGAGCTCTAGGCTTCCTAAATATGTAGAGTGCATTTGCCCGCTATATCATGCAGTACATGGACATGCGCACTCAACCACTAAAATAATGATGCATCACGGAGAATAGTCACCCACATCCACAACCATCGTAAACCGAAATAATTGTCACTCCCTATCGTCACATACTCAAAACATTAGACTACGCATATCAATAGGCTCGTGCGTGCTCAAATCAAGTACGTGCCCTATCATGGTCTCGCACATGTACCGATGTGCGACTTGCACTTCGTGTTTGCGATCGAAAGCACATGGGAAAGATCAATGTTTACACACATCACTAGACCAGTCGACCGATATATCTCATCGGTCGATCGAGCGGTGACGTGCACAACACATGCACAAAAAATCCAGCCTTGATCGGTCGACCGATGCATTTGTTCGGTCGACCTACCAGAGAAAATATCCAATTTTTGCAGACCAATCGGTCGACTAATTATTTTGATCAGTCAACTAACCAGAGAGTAATATCTAGTTTCCTGAGAACATCAATTCGGTTGGCTGATCTTTCTGATCAGTCGACCAACCAAGTGACAGATCAAAAACGTAGGTTTTCTGTTAAATTCACCAAAGACAAAAATTTTCAAAGAAATTCATATATAAAAACTTGATTTTGTGTAATTAGGGTTTACTCTGATATATGAAAACACAATTATAAAAATTTGAGGGATTCTAATAACCCTAACATAATTATGTTTGTAAATTCATCACGAAAGAAAATAGATTAACAAAAAAAATCTCATGTTAGATTTACTTTAAACCCTTAACCCAATTAAAAGAATTCGTTTCATAACTTTTTAAATTAGAAAGATTAAATCTTTATGTCATATAGATTAAAGGGGTGATCTTTACACATATAATAGGTTTTAAAATCTAATAAAAACCAAGAAAAATGAGGATGGGTTTGGGGGAGATGAAACTTATTTCAACTCAAAAAAATTCATGCTGATCTCTCAAACGTAAGAGCGACTCGATCCTCTTTCACAAAAGCCAAAGATCTCGCCCTCCTCTCGAACCCTGCTTCACAATTCTTCTCTCAAAGTAAGATAAAATTTCTCTAGGGTTTTGAGGGGGGTGGCTGCTGCTCAGAACGTGAGAGATGATGAAGAAAAGAGGGAAAAGTCGGGCACACACACACACACACACACACACACACACACACACATACAAAGGAGACCCAACCCGAAAACAAACCAAACCCATCAGCTGCTAATCGGTCGACCGATCTTTAGGGTCAGTCGATCGATCCACACACTAAAGCAGGCTTGACCGTTCACATGTACATTCATACTTACACTTATATATATTCATATATGTACGTAACCGATCTCAAATTGATTATAAACATATCCATTCATCCCAAAATAATATCAACCATAATAAAACTCATTATTATTATTTTTCATAATATTTTCAAATTTATAAGGTTTTACACTTGGACACTAATTGGCAGTGGCAGCCAATGGATGGGATCGAGGCCACAAAACCAGCCGCCCATTGTAGGCATAAAAAATTACCTATAGGTTCCCGCACGCAGCTCGAGACAAAGAAAATATAATAAATATCATTATCCAAGTCGAGGAGGATTATTAGATATCGTACGGAAGCTAATGAGTGCATGAAGTGAGTTGGCATAGCATACGAATCAACGGGACGGTGAAATAACAAAGAAATAACTCGATCAGGAGTTACGTTTCACCCACAAAAAATAGAGCGCCACTCATGTCTCGCTCACTCCATATATATTTCATGTATGGGAAGTTGTAGGTCTCTTCTTCGGCTTTCCAACATATTTTGAATCATGTCATTCTGAGATCGGACGAGAGAATTAGAGGCAAAATAGTCAAAACACGCCAAATAGCATCTCGGCCAATGGCCAAGACACCAAGTGTGTCTCGGCCCAGGCCGAGACACCATTGGTGTCTCAGATCATGGCTGAGACACCAAGTGTGTCTCATCTATGGTTGAGACACCAATCGTGTCTTGGCCCATGGCCGATACACCAATCATGTCTCGGCCCATGGCCGAGACACCAATGGTGTCTCACGCCCAGAAAACCTGTTTTTGCCTATATAGCCTCCCGAGAACCTATTTTTTGATAAGATTTTAGGATTCCTTCTGTCTAAAGCCTTTCCAACTGATTTGAGGTTATCTTTGAACGTGGTTAAGTGATTACAACTGAGGATAAGATCAAATCATTTGTTCTTATAAAAAAACAAAGCTTCTGAAGCCTATAAATACAGCCCTAGGGCCTTCATTCACACGGATCAAGAATTCTGAGCAAACGGCGAAGCTCTGTCGAATTGGAGAGTTGAGGAGCACAAATTTTAGCAATAAGAAAGCAAGTTCTTGGCAAGTTCTTCGACATAAAGGAGGAGAGTTCGATAGATCTGCAGTTCTTTCAGCCCCGTTCATCCGCTTCCCTTAAGATCGCATAGTTATTGTGATCTCGAGAAGAGTGTTTATCTCACTGTTGCTGAGATAATCACTTTAATTTCTTGTCTCCTTCGCGATGCAACAAAATCAATCAGATCTGATCATTTGGTAGTCCACGGATAAACCCCGACACCGACAAAGATTTCGCACAAGCAGAAGACCGATAAACGATCTCTTTGTGTGTGTTTTTAAGAAAGTTATAATCTTATTTACTTTCTTTGTGTATGGATACTTATAAAAAGTCTTTCTTTCTTTTTTGAACTTATTGTAACGAATGAAGTTGTAATGAGTTCCGTAATAAATAAACTAACTTTCAACGCGAACACGTTGGCGACCACAGTGGGAGCCAACAGCCTTGCTACCGAGGCTATCGTGCCATAGCCAATGATCAAGATCCCTATGGATGAAGAGGTTAAATACGAGTTCGACCAGCAAAAGTTTGAGGAGTATGTCTCTTCCTCCTCCAGATCTTCCTCTCCTTGCAAGCGTAGGAAGACTACTTCCCTAAAGAAGGTTCGTTTGTCTTCAGATCTGAAGGCCTAGAGTGTCGATCTTCCCTCAATTGCTGCTGAAAACTCCTTTCTGGAAGCTGGATCCGATGCTCACGACAACTCCACACAAGTGAAGGAGTTGCCCATTGAAAGCGTACTAATTCTAATGAAGAGGGCTCATTAGAGGTGGCGCCAACGTCTTGCCCGTTAGTTTACCAAAGCACTAGAGCTAGTGGATGGACTCCGCTATCAAGCAGACTTAGAATTCAGAAGGCGGCAAACCACTAAACCGTCGCCACAACAAGCAATGGGTTCCTCCTCCCACCCGTCAACTAACAAATGGGTTCGTGTTAAACGAACCCATTCTACTCTTGAGGAGCGCATATAGAAGCACCGCACACTTCTTGCATATGTATGGATCCTTGTGCAAAGGGCACAAGAGCTGCAAAAGGAAGAGGTGGTCAAATAATCACCAAAATCTAAGCAAGTTTGGGTGCCAAAGGCCAAAACAACGCCAAAAATAGCACCGAAAATAGCCAAGATGCCTCCACTTGAAGGGAGACACCAGTCATGTCTCTCATCTAATTCCAACTCCAAAGCTGCTTCCCAGCCTCCATCAACTTCCGATCCCGCTTCTGTTGCTCCAGTGAAGCCTTACATCAGCGTGTATCTATCCAAATTCAGAATTTCGTTGAAGGATTGCCTGAGTCCTCTACACGAAAATCGAGGCAAGACTCCTATCAAAGAACACTTGGGTCCACTGAATAAATCCCTAGCCACTATTTGGACTAAGGGTCGTACGCGCACTCCTAACAAATTGATTCCTGGAACTACCCGCTTGGGTGTGTGTATCGAGAATTAGGAGCCCGTTAGGGTTTTACCCTCACGAGGGTGTGATTCTAGACATGTGACTCCTGCAAATGCCAACAAGGCATTACCTATTTAGAAGAAAACGTGTCTGATAGAAGACGACGTTATACCTAAAAATTCAAGTAAACAACCGATAGGTTGCTCCGGCCACAACACCGATGAGTTGTACTATCGGACTAGGGGTACGAACAAATCTCGAAAGAGAAGTACTCCAGGATCAAACTCTCACTATCCTTGTGAGAGGTTAATCAGGGTAGTATTATCAAAATATAGCTGCCCCAAGACCGCTCCACGAAGGGTTTCAGTATTTGAAAGGATCTCCATTGAAGTGTCCAAACCCAAGCCAAGGCGCTTCCACAAAAGAAGATCAACCAGTCAAGCTGATGAATTCCCGAGGGTCAGTATCAACATGGCTAACAAGGGGAAGTCAACCTGGCGTTCCAGTCCCGAAACTTTGCCTGGGGCATCTCAGCGTCTTACTTGGCTGTGATCTGGGACTATCAGACCTAGACCGAGGAGAGGGCATTCCTTAGATGATGAAGCATCATATGCAAACTCTGCAATCGCTTTAGACAATATAGTATCTAGTGTGAAATGAAATCAAGAATCATTCATGATCACTACTAAGCAGATGGCTCAACTCCTTCAAGATGCCTTGGCCAAACAGAAGGAATATTTTAAAATCGAGATGGAAATAGCCATACAACGGGTCAAGGATTAACATGCCCAACAACTTCAAGAGTTATCAAATCAGCATGGTGAATCCAGTCGTTACAACACTACCAGTCAGATAGACAGCGACCCAGAAGTGGAGGAGAATATCAACACTGATACCCCTCCCGACGACAAAGATGCTGGGGTGCCCTAACAGTAATACCAACACTGGTGGTGGCCCTATCAATAACACCAACACTAGGGGTGGTCCCATTGGTCTTCCCCAAAATTGCAAAAAGAGAGATGTAGGCGAAGATGTGAAGATGAAAGACCTTGAGAGGAAGATCAATGCTTTGATGTCTGCTCAAGAGGTGAAGAAGACATGCATCCCATGTCCTTATCCGAGAGAGTGGGAGTCAATTCCGTATCCAGCGAAGTTCAACTTAATCAACTTCACACCGTTTGACGAAAGAGGTTCACCCACTCAGCACTTGATTTACTTCAAGTCTCACCTTGGTTTGATCTCTGGTAACATACCCTTAATGGTCCTGTCATTCGTCGACACCCTACGCGGAGCCGCCTTCGATTGGTACCGTTGTCTCAAGCCAGGAACTATCATCAGCTAGGATGACATGGAGAGCATGTTTCTCACCAACTTCTTTGATGATGATACTGAGGTTTCAATCGGAATATTATTTGATAAGAAGACAAAGGATGAAGAATCGGTCGAGAACTTCGTCAAGTGTTTTTGGAAAAAGTCAATGAACTGTCGACATCCGGTCACAGAGGAATTCATCCTCCAAACGTGTCACAACAATCTTTCCTTGAACGTGCTGGAAGCTATTGGCGTAACACCATCCAAGACTTGGAAAGAATTGAAGGTGCGCGGTGAGCAAGCCGAACGATTCCTTAAAAGGAAGAAGGCTGAAAGAGGTCAACCAACGGCTAATGCTTCAAAGCAGAACTTTGTCCCTCGTGGTAAAGGGAAGGCGCAAACAAATATAGTGGATGCCAACCAGACCTTTAAGCTGCAACTACAATAGCAACAATAGCCATAACAACAGGCGCCAAAGCAGCAATCATCTCAGTAGCAGCAACGACCTCAAAGGCAATAGAAGTCTTCTGAGCTAAAATTCCTGAAGGAATACTCCTTCAAGGAAGATGAGGTCCCCGGTATCTTCAAGTACCTATTAGAGAACAACAAGATCAAGCTATCCCCAATCACCGATAATGAGGGTGCCAAGAAGACTACCGATCCACGATATTACGCATTCCACAGGGTAGTTCATCATCCCACTAAAACATGTTATTCCCTCAAAGACAAGATTCAAGCCTTGATTGATATTGGGATTATCACCGCAAAGCAACCCAAGGAGAAGAAGGTGGGTGTAAATGCAGTGAGTATTAGCTTCGGTTCTGTTCCCCTTATATAGTTTCGTCCAAAACCCGTAATAAAAATATAGATGAAGACTGTCAATGAAGACCCTCACGGGCAATGCTAGAAAGTCCTAGTGCACACACGGCCTCCAACGACAAAATCCTTTGGGTTCATCCTGATCTACTTCAAGATGAGCAATGGACAGGATCTTCTTCCAAGAAGAAATCCAAATCCAAGAACAAAGAGAAATCTTGTTGCACTATCATAGCAATTCCGAAGGAAAATGACGAAGGGATCCCTATCTTCCCACTTTTTGACGATGAGCATGAAGCTTTTGCCACTAAAAGTGGGAACGAGTATCGGTTCAACTATCCTAAGGTGGCCAATTGTGATGCCCCTATTTTCACACATGGCTGTAGTCTAAGGTGAACCCAGAAATGTTAAACCTACCATGCACCCACACTCTGCAATAACAAGTTTCACCAATCACAGCAATATCCTCTAGTGGAATTAAAAATAAAGTGCAGGTACAGTATAGGCAAAAAGAAGATATTAAACATAGTAGACATGGTGTAGAAAGATAAATCTAATAAATGAACTCATGTCTCAACCAGCAAGTCTAAAATACATCTGATGATTGAAAGAAAATGTCTCATCACAAACTAAATAGAAATCGTACTAAGGCTCATAGCCTTTATAATAAGAAAATAAACTCTAATGTCCGAATGTGAAAGTCAACACAGTGGAGTCTCACTACTAAACTGAACGACGGTGACTATGCTGGAAGACCATCAACCTGTGGCTCTCCGAAGCTCTGAACTACCTAAAAAGAAAGTTAAAACAAAAAGAGCAACAACAAAAACATCAGAGTGCTACAGCAAGATCACCTCCATCCACCCCCAGGGGAAGTGCAGCTAGATGTAGTAGAGGCTCTATCTATTAAGCATAGTCTACCTACATCATTTTTCCTATATCTAATAGTATTAATACATAGAAATCTACGACACAAGACGTAGGACGTCGAGTGAAATAATCCAAACAAAGAAACCCTCATGTATATACCATATATCTCAGACTGTAAATACTTAAATATCAATACCAAACTATGGAAAGAAACATCACTAGAAAATAAAACACTATAATAGACATCAACATAAAATTCTCATGTACATCACAAGAGTAAGGTATCTCGGTCATATATATATATATATATATATATATA
>BQKN01067501.1:109070-136113 GCA_022839385.1 Asparagus kiusianus | reverse complement strand
ATAGTTGATTGCTCAAACTCCAATAGATGATCTCCTCAAGCTCTTGTGGAATTTTCTTCACAAACAAACTCTTGAAACAAACTTAAAAACTCTTCAACAAACTTGCAAAACTCTTTTTAAAACTCTCTTAAACATCCATAAGAAACAATGACAGTTGAGGGCTTTTTATAGCCTCTTAAACCAGCCACAAACCCCCAAAAATTGAAAATATCAAAAACTAGCCGTTACTAGCCGTTATAGGCTGAAAAGACCAAAATACCCCAAAATCCAGCATTCTGGAAATTTATGTATCTGACTTTGTAAAATCAATTAAAAATAGTAAAACAGTTCCAAAAAAATATGAAATTTTGTAGGAAGGTTCTAGACTTGTAGAATAACATTTTAGAGAAAGAATTTATGAAAAATCATTTCCCAGTTGAGAGAAATAAATATTTTAATACAGATTTACAGTTTCTGAAATACTGCTGACATACACGATTTTGTAAAATCAATTGGGCATAGTAAATCAACTCCAAAAATAGTAAAATTTTGAGGGAAGTTTCTAAACATGTAGATAAACATGTCAAAGAAAGAATTTATTGAATACCACTTTCCATTTATAAAAACTCATCTGTTTTGTAAAACATGCACGAACATGTGCACGAACAAAAACATGATTTTGTAAATTCCATTAAACATAACAAATCAATTCCAAACTTGATGAAACTTTGTGAAATGTTTATAAACATGAAAACAAATATGTTAGAAAAAGAATTTCTCAAATTGAATTTCTATTTGTGAAAACTCATGTATTTTGCAAGTGTGTCCAAAGCATGAAAACCCAAAACCATGCATGTATATATATAACTATATATATACATAGAAACCAAATACGTGTGTGTATATGATATTGAGCTTAAGGTATTTAACACACATAATATAAAACCTAAACTAAGTTACCCAAGCTTTGATCTTGATCTTCAATTAAGCTTGACTTGGTACACATTGCGGATGAAGCTTGAACTTGATCTTTAACTTGAATTGTACGTTGCTTCACTCCACAATTCCTCCAACCTCCATTGGATATGATCGTTATGGCGCAATCCATCTATCCTCCAACATGTTGTTTGTCTACAATAAATAAAAATATACCAACACTAGACAAACAATATTGGTGGTAAATTGTTTGTTAAACATCATCAAAACAAAGAGGCCAACCTTTACGTTGCTTCCCTAAGGCGGCACCAAGATCTTTGTACCGACTGAGAAGTCCTTGTGCCTTGGGTTTACCCGTAAGAGGCACCAAGGTCTTGACCATAATGGTTGATCAGATCAGACGGAACCAAACCATATGTTATGCCTTGGGCTTACCTTAAAGAAGAGCTAAGGGCTTTATTCTGACTGAGAAGTCCTTGTGCCTTGGTTTTACCCGTAGGAGGCACTAAGGTCTTTGTACCGGCTGAGAAGTCGTTGTGCCTTGGGTTTACCCGTAGGAGGCAACAAGGTTTTGACCATAATGGTTGATGAGAGCAGACGGAATTAAACCATATGTTGTGCCTTGTTAGTTCTAATCATTTTTTTATTAGTTCTAATCCATTTCTTGTGAGTTCTAGTTCCAGTTCCATGTTAGATCAAATATGTTAGTTCTAATTAATTTTTTGTTAGTTCTAATTAATTTATTGTTAGTTCTAATCGATTTATTGTTAGTTCTAGTTCCAATTCCATGTTAGGTCAAATATGTTAGTTCTAATCAATTTCTTGTTAGTTATAATGGTTTTCTTGTTAGTTCTAATTGATATTTTGTTAGTTCTAATCGATTTATTGTTAGTTCTAGCTCCAGTTCTATGTTAGGTCAAATATGTTAGTTCTAATCGATTTCATGTTAGTTCTAATTGAATTCTTGTTAGTTCTAATAGATTTCAGGCTAGTTCTAACACAAACAGTTGTTGTTTTTACTTTTTTCTGATTGGTGTTATTTGTTGATGTTACTATTTGTGTAGTTTATGATTATTTGTTTATGTTCTTAATATTTGCAGCGCTTCCAGCAGTTTGAACTCAAAAAATATAGACTGTGGTCCGCCGTTGTCGAAATCCACAAGTGTTTTAGATAGGATTTCCAATGACAATCCTTCCAAAGATAATGTTTTACTGATTGATGACATGATTAACAAATCAGAGAGGATTCCTACTTAGTGGCACACTGCTTTAACCGGTGAGGGACAATAATTTGAAAGTACAAAAGAATTGAGATTGGCTTTGTTATACTATTCCATGGCAAAAAATTTGAGTACTTGTTTGGAAAGAATGAACCGAAGCGTATTCGAGTTTATTGTCAGTTTAAGGAAGCCAAAAATTACCCGTGGATGTTATTTGCCTCTCCACCTAAAAATAAAAATAAATCAAAAGGTTCATGGACAATCACACTTGTGGGCAGCATGGCAATAATACAGGTCAATCTAGGGCCTCTCGACAATTCATTGCGACCCAATTATAACCCACATTAAAGGTCCGACCGGATATACGACCTATTGACATACAAAAGAAGTTTTTAAGTTCGTATAGGCTTAGAGTCTATTATAGTAAGACGTGGTGGGGTAAATAAAGAGCACAAGAGCAATTATATGGTGATGCCCATGAGTCCTATGATCAATTACGATGGTAAAAGATAATATCTACCATATACAAACTAATTTCATTTATGTTACGATGTTTATACTAATTTTGTTAATGTTAATCCTAACACTTAATCTTCAAAAATTTAGGTATATAGAAAATGTTAAAAAGACAAACCCAGGTAGCTACATTTGGGGACACCTATAAAATTCTATAGGGTCACCTTTTAAAATTGTGGTAAAATTTTAAAAGTTCAGTATGTGTGTGAAAACATGTGCCCCTATACCCTCTCCTTGGATTCATCTTTGCATACACATATATAAGGGCAAACACCCTTTCTTAGAGAAGCAAGATTGATATATAAAAGATACCAATAAGTGTCAATTATGAGATATGGACAACTTTTCAGTAATTCTTACACCATTTCATATAGTAAGGTCAAATAAGTACCTACCATGTGATATGCATGTTTAAGATGGAGATTCCCCAAAATTTTCCTAAAACTTCATGTTGAACAACATGAGGGGAGGTTTACAAGGTTATTCATCTGCTATGCCGCTTGCATAAATGGTTTTTTACATGGATGTAGATCACTTATATTTTTGGATGGTACCTTTCTGAAAGATCGATTCAAAGGTATACTCCTCAGTCGTAGCATACGATGGAAATCAGGGGATATTTCCATTAGCCTATTGCATATGCGATCAGGAAAATAACATTAACTGGAAGTGGTTCTTACAAGGTTAGTTCTAACCTGAGTTATGTTAGTTCTATTGCTTCTCATGTTAGTTCTAACTCATTTCTTGTTAACTCTAACTTCGTGTATGTTAACTGTAACTCTTTATAGGTTTGTGGTCTATTCTCTATGAAAGATCAGATCCATACAACCCTCCACACAAGCTAGTTATAATATCAAATGCGAATAAGGGGATCAGAGAAGGAGTTAGAGAATTTTTTTCAGATGCTATACACTCTAGATGTGTTCTACATCTAGTTGAGAATTTCAGGACAAAATTGAAGGACTTGGGACTTAAGGCAAAGGACACTCAGATTTTGGGGAATCTGTTACAATCTTCTTGTTACAAATATACTAAAGCAGAATGGAATGATTATATTGACGACATTAGACTGATTGACGAAAGAGCTTATAATATTGTAATGGACTACGCTCCAGAGAACTGGGCAAATACGTTTTTTCCTGGAATTAGGTAAGTTATATGCTATTTCATTTCTTATTTCAATTAAGTCGTTTGCCTAATAAAATTAGACATGAATGCCTACTCAGTAGAACTAACAAGAAATTATGATGAATTTCCTGTTATATTTCAGATATGGTCATGTTACATCAAATGTTGCAGAGTCATTCAACAAGTGGATATATGAGGCTAGACTTCTACGGATACTATAACTGGTAGAGCACATACATAAACAGATTATGGTTCGCATACATGAGCGACGAGTCATGGCTGAAAATTAGAATCAATTTCTTTGTCTCAAAGCTGAGCTTGTCCTCAAAGAGAACATGGAAAATGGGCATCCATTGGATGTGCGCTAATCCCATGGAGGATTATTTGAGGTACAATCTCATAGAACTTGTCAAGTGGATCTTAACCAAAAAACATTCATGTTTGTGGAAAAATTAAAATAAGAAAATAAAAGAATTGAATTTGATTTATTCTTTCTAACTGCTTAGAAAAAGAATGTTTACAACTCTCTCAATCTTAATTACAATTTGAATTTCCTGATTACAAAAGAGAAGAGAATTGATGTGAATTCTTCCCTTTGTTTAATTCTGGGTTCTTCACGGTGGTGATGGAGTAGCTCCTCGAATGCTCGCGTCGAGTTTGCTCTCCGTTGACGATCCGACGTTTCACTTCACTGGAACGGTATCTTCTCCTCACGATTTAACGTTATGGAGGAGTTGCGTGGCAAGTTTGAAACTCTGAATGAGTTGATAACTCAGAGCAAGTTTAAACTCTTGAAAAAGAGTTGATTTGAACCGAAAATCGATTAATAAGCCAAGGATGAAAGCTCCTTGATCTCAATTGCTGAAGAACACTTCCAGATCAGATGATTGAAGAAGTCCTTTACTGATCTCTAGATCCGAAAATGCTCCAAAGATCTAAAGATCCCAAAAAGATCCAAAAGATGATCCTAACTAAGCTGATTTTTTAGCTATTTATAGACGATTAGGGGGTGTAACCGCCCCTAAAATTGCTCCCTTGTGGGGCTTATGGGATGTAACCGCCCCTTAAATCACTCCTGAATGGAGTTGTGATCCCCTCAGATCGTAGGAAATGGTTTTAAAACCGTTCAGGTCATATTTGAACGAGTCAAACGCAAGAATTACATTCTGGCATGAATTCTGCGTTCAAACGCAGCGTCTGGAAGCTGCGTTGGCAGCTTGTTGGAAACTTCGTTGGCAGCATTTAAGAGCTGCGTTTGGCAGCGGATAGAAGCTGCGTTGGCAGCTTTTGGAGGCCGTATTTGTGGCCGAACATGAGCTATGTTGACAGCTGGATTTGAACTGCGTTTACAGCATTCGCGTGCGTGGGAGTTACGTTTGCACTGTGTCAGCGGCTGTGAACGCGGTGCGTCTTGATGCTGATGCGTGGGGAGGACCTCCGCGTCTTGATGCTGAAATGCGAAGAGGACTTCCGCGTTTTGATTTGAGGAGACCGTCAATTTGTAGTCTCTTTTTGTCAAAACGTTGCAAAGATCATCGTTTTGTAATCTTTGCTTTAGCTCTTTGATATATGAGAATCGTCAGGTTGTAACTCTCACTATTGATTATAAAGACTATTGATCAGAGCTTTCATTGATTATTGTAAAGATCGTCAGATTATAACCTTCATCGATCTACGTAAAAATCTTTAAATTATAGTCTTCTAGAAGCCGTCAAATTGTAGCTTCCATCATCGGTGTTTGATGGGGATTAGCTATCTATAGTAATTTTTAGATAACCTACAATACACGTGTCGTGCGTGAGATGTAACTTGTATCCCTTGCAAACATGTATGCGCAACCATTATGTTTATGAAGAGGGATGTTTACCAATCCTGTGATTGGTTTATGACGGTTAAAGCTTTTAAAAAGAGTTACGAGCCAATCCTCTACCTCATCCCTGATTACGAGAAGCGTAGCGTGCCACGTGATGAGATACAGATCCTATCACCGCTAACAACAAAAGAGAAAAGAGGAAATAAAACTAGGTGTATCAACAACAGAACTGCTTACACCCGACCACTTAAATGCTCTCGATGTCATATGGAAGGTCATAATCGTAAAACATGTAATGAACCTATTGTTGATTAAGTATTTAGAATGTTGTTAATTGTTATGCTTGTATATTTACAAACTACTATGTTTTGTTTAATGTTGTAAGTATTTTCATGTTAAATTAGAACGAACACCATCTCTACTAAATAAAATGTTGCAAGTATTAGAGCTAATACGAGAATCACTAGAACTAACATGAGCTGCAGTAGAACTAATATAGCCACTAGAACTAACTTTGCTACTAGAACCAACATGAGTTGGAAGTAGAACTAATACGAAATCAGCTAGAACTAACACGAGAACCACTAGAGCTAACATGAGAACCACTAGAACTAACAAGAACTGTAATAGAACTAACATAGCCACTAGAATCAGCACTTATATTAGAACTAACTCTAGTTGGAAGTAGAACTAACACGGAATCAGCTAGAGCTAACACGAGAACCACTAGAACTAATATGCGCTGCAATAGAACTAACATAGCCGCTAGAACCAACACTTCTACTAGAACTAACTCTAGCTGGAAGTAGAACTAACATGAAATCAGCTAGAGCTAACACGAGAATCACTAGAACTAACAAGAACTGCAATAGAACTAACTCTTCCTTATATACATTCTCCTCTTTATTATCCACATTCTTCTCCTCTTCCCTATCTACATTCTCCTCACATTCCCTATCTACATTCTCCTCTTTATTATCCACATTCTCCTCTGCTTCCCTATCTACATTCTCTTCTTTCTTATGTACATTCTCATCTTTATTATCCGCATTCTCCTCCTCTTCCCTGTCTATATTCTCCTCTTCCTTATATACATTCTCCTCTTCCCTATCTACATTCTCCTCTTTCTTATATACATTCTTTTTTTTATTATCCACATTCTTCTCTTCTTCCCTATCTACATTCTACTCTTTATTATCCACATTCTCTTCATCTTCTTACATGATGGGGTCTTTCTTATGTACTCTGCTTGATTTGGAATGTTGTTCCTCCTCAGCTACCCGTGGCTTCAACTTAATATTTTTTGTAATTTTCTGTTTAGTAATTACCTTAAGCACCATCGGGTCTATAACCTCATCACGTCTTCCAAATTCTTCAACTATTCTGTTTAGCATGTTAATCTCAATCATAAATTCTTTACAATATGTACTCTTGCTCTGTTTTGTGGCAAATAGTAGTCGTTTGAGAAATTTAGCAGAATTTCTCCAAAAAATAAGTTGTTGCTCAATTGGTAGAGCCTTCACCTCCTCTTCATCTTCAAAAGCGGCATCAATATGCTTTGCCATGATCTGAGATTATTAAGAGATTATATTATAAATTAGGATTAGACATAAATTGTTTATAGTTAACGTGAAATAAGTTAGACTTAACAGGATACTTACATAGCATATTGAGTAGTTCTTCTTAGCTTCATTCTCCTTCGCCTTCCTCTCTGCCTTAGGCTTATGATGCACTCCTTCCTCCCTCGGTATTACGGAAAGTACATATACATTTGAAGGAACATGCCTAACTTCCACAATAGGCCTATGGACAAAAGTTATTGAAGCTGCCTTAGCCTTTGATGTAATTATCATCATCTTCATAGATGGGACTTTCACATCCTCTGATACCCAATTTGTCATTGGAGGTCTAGAGCTGTCGACATAGACATATTTCTTTATGTCCGTCATCTCGTAGTACCAAAGCTATAACAAATATAATAAACATTCAAATTAGAACTAACATGAGCTGCGGTAGAACTAGCATGACTCCAATTAGAACTAACATGACCTCTATTAGAACTAGCATGAACATTAAGTAGAACTAACATGAGCTGCGATAGAACTAACATGAGCTACAGTAGAACTAACATGACTCCAATTAGAACTAACAGATACTCCATTAAAACTAACATGACACCAATTAGAACTAACATGAGCTATAATAGAACTAAAATAAGCTGCAATAGAACTAACAAGACTCTAGGTAGACCTAGTATGAACAGCAAATATGATTAACATGAATTAGGTGAGGTTTAACATCGTGTAAAGTTAGAACTAACATGGTATGAAAATAGAACTAACATGACTCTAATTAGAACTAACACAACTGCAAATAGACCTAACATGAATACAACTAGAACTAACATGGTATAAATTAGAACTAACACAACTACAAATAGAACTAACATGAATACAACTAGAACTAACATGATATAAATTAGAACTAACACAACTGCAAAATAGAACTAACATGAATATAACTAGAACTAACATTATATAAATTAGAACTAACAAGATATGAAGTAGAACTAACATGAAGCCAATTAGAACTAACATGAGATACAATAGAACTAACATGACTCCAATTAGAACTAACGTGACCTCTATTACTAACATGAACATTAAATAGAACTAACACTAGCTAGAAATAGAACTAATATGATCTGCGACAGAACTAACATGACTCCAATTAGAACTAACACAACTGCAAATGGAACTAACATGAATACAGCTAGAACTAACATGGTATGAATTAGAACTCACGTGGCCCAATTAGAACTAATACGACTGCAATAATAACTAACACGAATGTAACTAGAACTAACATGGTATAAATTAGAACTAACATGACTCTAATTAGAACTAACGTGACATAGTTAGAAATAACATGACTGCAACTAGGACTAACATAAATGTAACTAGAACTAACATGAGTGCAGCTAGAACTAACATGATATAAATTAAAACTAACATGGCTCCAATTAGAACTAGAATAAACCAAAGTAAGTAAAACGTGGAACTTACACATAATAGTGACATGCAACCTAGGACATATGTAACCACTGGCTTCTTCTTACCCTCCAAAGCAACTCCAATGCCTCTAATAAATTCTGCATGAAAGAATTGAGCCCATGCAACTCCTTTGACCCTCTCAATGCTATCCAGGTACTTGAGAACAGGTCTAGGGATACCTTCCTTGCTTCTGGGATACCATATCATAGAGCATTGATACAGCATTTGCAGCAGAACAAAGTCTTGGACATCCTTTTTTCTGAAGATTCTACAAGCCTTTCCAGTTGCCCTTTAAGGTATTTTCGATGGGTGATTGGTACTTTTTTTAACTTCTTCCCCTCTTCAGATTTGAAAAGATTAGCGAAGTATTCTACCCAAATTCTGTTTTTGGAGTCCCGATTGATATTTAGGACTTCCCCTTCAACTGGGAAAAAAGTATGGTTATGGACTCATTCTAAATCAAATTTAACACTTTTTATTCCCTCGGTTTTTTAATCAGGGATAGAAAATATGTTATTGTCACAATCATAATAGCTCAGCAGCAGCTCAAGTGTGGGGCGATCAGGCGCAGGAGCCCCAAATAATATATAGTGCTCAAATATAGCTCCGAGATATGCATCCTTATGCCACTGATGAATCTTCGGGGCAATACGCTTCATAAATTCCCAATAAGGCCTAATATTGGCGGTTAGCCTTATTGATTCAACTGCATCAGCATCAGCAACTTTTTTCCTGTAAATAAAATCAAATGTTCAAGTTCAATTAGACCTAACGTGAACTGAAATTAGATCTAACACGAATGGGCTTCTAATAAAACTAACACGATCTGTTATAGAACTAACATGGACTCAATCTAGAACTAACATAGACTGTTCTAAAATCTAGCATTGTTTAAGATGAACTCAAATTAGGAAAAATTACATCGAGTCCCCAAATATTGGATAACCTGCACTTACTGCTTTTTTGGGTTGGGTTCGTTGGAACGGCCAGCAGTTGTTGTTCTTCTTTTTCGGTCTCGCCATTCTACTGTCTGTCTTTGCATGTCCATAACGGTTTGAGTGGCTTCCTCCGTACTACCAAGCCCAGATGAACCGTCTTTGTCCTTCAACTCGTCGCGATGAACGATTTCATAGTCGTTAACTGATTCTGCTTCCCTGGACGACATTTTCCAGCAAAAACCCTACTCAAGTTTGAAATCCGACGAGTTTTTTGAGTTCAAAAATTTCGGTGGCTCCTCAACGGTAGAAGAGAGAGAGGGTACTTGAGTAGGGAGGGGCGCAATAACCGAGTTCAATCCCATCAAAGGGTGCATTCGTAACTTCCGCTGAGCTTTTTTTAAAATCCGCTACTTTAGGGTCTAAACACAAATACGGTGTGTATCTGGGGCTGATCCACATGGGTCAAAATACAAGGGGCTAGGTCACATGGAGTCCCTACTTTTGGGGCCTCGACACAATTTTCCCTACCTAAAAATATAAATTTTTATAAAGAAATTAGCTAGACTGAGCAAACCCACAAATCAAAATATGCAATTACTAACTAAACATGATTAAAACAAATGCTCTAAGTTATTGATCTAAGAAGAAGTGGTAGAGATACTTATTTTGAGAGATATCGCTTGCAAAACCCGAGTTTTTCTCGTCGATTTAGCAAAACTTGGACCTTTGATCTATTATGAACGAATCTAGATCAAAACCAGATCTAAGATTAAAAAAAAGGAACTAATCATGAAAACTATACTTATCTTAAGGGGATCCATGGCTTTGGGTTAGTGCTTGATGAGATATCTACTCTCTTTATCATCTTCTTCAAAACCTCTCTTTATCTCTAATTTCACTCCTTTCTCTCCTTAGGGTTTCCTCTCATTTTTGGGTTGCCTAAAACTCAGTAAGGCGTTGGGAAGAGAAAACAACTTTCTACTTATAGCCCAAAAATCACATACGTACTAGACTTCTTAATATTTACGACAATGTCATTCTCTCTAATTTTGAACTTAACACCCTAATCTAAACTCTCTAACTCTTGGGTTAACTTTGTTGACTTGCTAACTTGAGTCTAAACTCTTGAGAAAGGTTTGGTCTAGTATATGGAGTTGTTGGTTTTGAGACTTTCGGTCAAAATAGGTAATGGTATTGATACCAATATGAGTAGGGGATATGCAGTTGATGGTTGTTACAACTATCATCACAGTCAGGCCGCACTATAGCCTCATCGTACTCTAGTTTCTCTTGCTATAGAGATGGATTTGGCATGGTTTCTTTGGCTATCTTTTCTTTTAATGAGTAATTTTCGGAGTTGGTTGTTTTGGTTGGTGTTGTTAATGTTTAGTAATGATGTTGGAGTTTTTCTCATATGTTAGAGTTGTTTTTTGAAGGTTATTGTGTTAGGTTGTTTTGATTGGTTTAGGTTCTTTGTTAGTATGTTTTGTTTGTTAGTTTGGTTGATCCGTGGAAAGGATCATTAGTTTGATTGATATGTGGATAGGTATGTTTATCTGGTTGATCTGTGGAGTGGATCATTCATTTAGCTTATCCATAGAGAGGATCATGTGTTTGGTTGATCCCTAGAGAGGATCATTTGTTCGGTAGATCACTAGAGAGAGTCGTTTGCTGGGTAGATTCCTAGAAGGAATCTTTTTTTTTTTGATCGATTTTTAAAGAAGATCGGATGTCATGTTTGATGATTGTTTGGTAGAGGTAGCGAGCCTTTTATTCTCATCATAAATTGGAGTATTTATAACCAGATGGACATGTATTAGAAGGTTATTGTGTTAGGAGAAGTATTAGAAGTAATTAAGGAAATATGTAATATTAAGCAATATATATTAGGAGATATCTTAGAGATATGGCGATTCAATGATATTAGGAATGCGATTAGAAGAATAATTATGATTAGCCAATTGATTTTTATCTCACATAGCCTATGCATAAAATTGTTTGTAATTGTATCCCTATATGAGGGAGAGTAGATGCAGCTTTTGATGATGAAAATTGTAATAGAGTGGTGTTAGGGGCACACCACCAACCACACCCTCCACCACACCTCCTCTCCCTCTATAGTGCATTGGGCCCCACATCAAATTTTTAAAAAAATTTGATGTGGGGCCCAATGCACTATAGAGGGAGAGGAGGTGTGGTTGAGATTGTGGTTGGGGGTGTGCCCCTAACATTTCTAATTGTAATAACATCCTGAACTGAAACATCGACCTCCTCCATAGTTTCCTCCTCGGAATGTCCTGAACAGGACTCATCACCAAAAGATCTCTCGAAATTGCGACAACACATCTCACTGGAGCTTGAGAGCTCAAGAAGTGCATTGAGATTTTTGAACTCGATAAGGGGTTCAAGAATGTGGAGGTGTTGAATAGGGTTGTCTGCAGTCTATGTGCTTGATGATATTCGATGTGGTGAAAGCATGCAGCTGTTATGAAGAACAAAGATTTTGGTTCCATCTAATGAGACTACTTATGGGTTTTGTCGAGCTGTTGATTTTGTGGAGGCAGCCAAGATTTGGAATCGGATGCTTGATTCAAGCCTCGAACCCCACGTCGGCACATACGAAGAGGTAGTCGAGGCTCTATTCAAGAACAATCGGTTTGAAGACGCGCATATTATGTTCAAAAACTACGACAAAGTAAGTTTCGTAATCTCAGTTCTGCTTCCTACCGAATTGTGATCGGCTGGGCGTGCAAGGACGGAAAAATCGTTTATGCATTCATGATATTGGCCAAGATGCTAAAGAGATGCATTAGAGTTGATAAATCTGCTATCGGAGACTTAATCTAAGAGTTTTTGGTTAGTAAGAGAGTCAGAGAAGGTATAAAGTCTCCCAAGAAGTAGAAGAGCCTGATATTAACATGTTGATATTAACATGTACCATGGTCTGATGAAGGGATGGTTGAGTCTTAAGAAAGTAAGAGAGGCAACCCAAGAGTCTAGAGAGAGATGGTAAACAAAGGGTGTGAGCCTTTAGTGGAGTGGGGGAGGAAAGGTAGGGACTCAATGGTCAATTTTGAGGGCATATTTGTTGGGGTTTTGGTGAGGGCAGGGAGAATATTGGAGGCAACCAACCATGTGCATGTGGAGAGGATGGTGAAGGTTAAGGGAGTGGAGCTGCCAAGATTTGATTATAATAAGTTCTCGTATGGGTTTCCAAATGAGGAAGGGTCCATGATGTTTGCGGAGGTAGGGAGGGGCTTGAAGGAGGTGGGGCCGATGATGTTTGCGGAGGTAGGGAGGGGCTTGAAGGAGGTGGGGTTGGCCGTTGGCGGGTGCTCAGGATGTGTTGCTGGCGCATGGAGGGAGGATGACTACAAGGGACAGGAGGACAGCGAGGGCAGCTGCTTGCACGGAAGCTGTGGAGTAGAGATTGTTATTGGTGATTCTTTGAGAATTCTTAATTTTTTGTAAAGAATAAGAACGTCAAAGAGTAACAAATACTAGTTTATATTTATCAAAGAGTGAAGAATCAATTACACACTTTCAGACTAGTTTTTTCTTTTTCCTATTATATTGCACACAAAGAAAATTTTTCCTCATTTGCAGCCACATTTGTTCCAACCGCATCACAAAACAATCGCATTCATTTGGTTGTTTGGAGTGGGATCACTAATGGGTTTTTGATTCATGTTATTGCAACTACAGTGACTACAGTTACAACACATCCAAAGTAACATATATCGTCTCATTCCACTACAAAATATGAAAATTTAATTCAAAAAATAACTAATATCTTTTTTATGACTGAAGACGTTAGTACCAAAACATGTCATCCAGAAACAAGGATGCAGCTCCGAAAGCATAAAAGTAAATCTACATTATTACTTGTATGACTGCAACACGAGCAAGCACCATGCCAATGGCAAATGTTTGCTAAATGATCATAAGGTAAAGATTAAAAAAAACAACTCAAAAACAAAACTAGCAGATACTCTTGAGTTGCATCAGCAAACTTATCGATCAGTGTGCTATGACAGCACATTCCACAAAATCGAAGATCCAGCAAAATATAGAACCCGTAACTTCGAGGGACAGAGAGATCAATAACATGCCCAGGATAGTTGAAAATTTCCCGAATTATTCAGAAAATCCGACTTGTCTGAAGGACAGAGCCACAGATGTTGACCTACTGAAGTACACAACATACTTAGTGCTCAAAGGAAAAAATAATTAGGGGGAGACAGAGGGAGGGAGGGAGAGAAGGCTCAACAGAAATCGAAACCAGGTACAACTAAGTTAATTTACAGTGACAGATAATGCATCCTCCAAACAGCCAACACCCCCTTTTCAGCAGCCTGATAAACATGTCGAAAGAGGAAAGGAATCAATAAATGCGATCATAGTTTAGTTCGACAAAGAGAGAAGCAAGTTATTTGAGGATCAGCTACAAAGCTATTTCAGTGGCCGATAAATGTCAAGTATCCTCCAAGTTTCCCCTCTTCCAATAGTTTAAAAGAGGAAATAAATTCCCTGGATCAGCCAATATCGCAGGCAAATGCATTATAGCTTCAAAAAGATAAAATAAAAGAGATGAATAGCACCTGATAGTGATGCAGGACAAGTTATTTCAACTAATATTGTGTAGAGTACTGGAGGTTATAAAGCATCTCTCGACGGAATTCATTGCCCATACGATACTTGAACTTTTGGGCTAGAGACTGTATCTTCTCATCACTAGCAAAATCTGATTCTCGAGAGCAGCGTCTTCTGACTTTCTTTAAAGTCTCTCTTGAAGGTGTAAACCCTGCATCAACCTGCTCATAGAAACAATACCCCATGGCTAGTCAGTTCAGAACGTTCACAAAAGGGAGGATTGATTTAGAATTTTTATGCTTATGACCCTTTTCAGCAACTTATTTCCCTTGTTTAACAGAGCATATACCATTCATGAAAAGGTGTCAGAAATGAGAATAACCTAGCTATCGTTCGTAACCCACAAAAGTGCATGATTGTGCACACAAATAGGGGTACAGAACGATAGTGTAGAAAGGAGTAAAAAAATATACCATCTGATCAAGCATAGAAATAGCAGCCTTTGGATCTCTATTGACAAGATTTGCTTCAATTAGCAATCTATATGTAGTTGCATTTGGCTTGACATCTTTACTTACTAAATGCTCAAACACTGAAGCAGCTTCAGACGTCTGTCACAGAAAATATTCAAAGTAATCTCAGTTATCATCCAGATTAAGAAACAATTGCTACTACAGAAAAGGGGGAGAAGGCATAAATTATTTCATTAATTTGCATCTGAAGATAACTTGTGACCTTACCTTTTTCACCTTACCAAATGCACACAATAGAGCATTATAAGAATGTATATCAGGTGTTAACCCAATCTTTTCCTCAATGGCCTGAAAGGTCTCGTAAGCCCGATCAAGATCCCATATGTTTGCACAGCCTAATATTACACAGTTGAGAGCAGCAACTGACTTGTAAGGTGTATCTGCACGACTCAAGTTCTCCAATTGAACATAAACCTGACAAATTCATTGAATGGGCCTTAAAAAAGTTCCATCTATGCACATATGCTTATTACAAAATCTTATCCACCAAACATTGAAGGTTTTTAACAGAATGCAATGATATAAAGGTGCAGAATACAACATACACTTATTCATGGAGCTGTTCATGTATTAAGTTTCGATTTTGAATGAAGTTGATAAAACCCTAACACTATGATTTAGCAAATGAGTAAAATTTAGCTGAATCTTGAAAGTCATAAAGGTGATTAAAATGATAAAAAAATAAAGGACTACCTGGATAAATAAATATAGCAAAGGTTTGAGAAGCTAAAGTTCATTTATCACATACAACACTTATTAGTGACCAACCTCAACAGTAAACTAGAGGAATAGAGCATAAAAATTAAAAAATAAAATAACTTTAGAAGGATCCGAACCATCATCCAGAATCTACACAATAAGGACGGACAATAAATGTGCCTCCTTGTAAAACTTTTCTTTTTTCATAAACTAGATGATAGCTGGGTCTTGAACCTGGGGCTTTCTATAAACTGACCTCATTTTTACCAATGAGCCAGGACTCACTGTCATCTACTTATGAAGACATTTCCACCACCAAATTTTCAAAGTTCTGATAAGGGTTGAGGGTTATGCATTTATACTAACACCTAACTAAGAACAAAACCAACACCAAAATTCGCATGCATTAGTGCCACCATCAAACCCATTTTCTGTAAAAGTTTAAAGGTTTCTATTGCTCCCTTGTTAACATTAACCCACATTAATGCTCGCATCCATCGTTGCCAACACCAAAGCATTTTAAGTACAAAAGCTAAACTTAAGATTGCCCATATCAACCAGTTATTTGAAATAAATTCAAGTAAAAGACAAAGCACATGTAGAAAGGAGACTGTAATAGCATAAATTGCCTCAGACATAAAGCTACCTTGTCAATGTAATTTCAACCAGTGTACGAAGGTGCAACCATTACATACTACCATAGATTAATACAGAGTACAAAGAAAGTAAGACTATGAGTTTTAGCTACAAGGAATTGAGTTGCTTAAGCCAGAAGCAAAGGAGAAATTGGCATTCAGAATAATAAAAGCATTTAATCAAGTATCAACTTAGAACAGCTTATGCAATTTGCAACCTGATTAGATTTCAAATTACATAAACCAGTGGGGGCATATGAGTTTTTTGATAGAAGGAAACTTACAGCATGGCGAAGTTGGTCAAGATATATGCATCAAGAAAATGGGTTCAATCCCATACAGTAATGCAGTGAGTGGAGTATGTCCACAAAAGTTTGAAATTCTATAGCATGAAAAATAATAAAGGACCGAAATGATTTGTCATTTAACTTACAGAGCTATATATAAACGAATCAAACAAAAAAACTCAAAGTTAAAATATGTAAAAATAATAATGATAAAGAGAAGAACCAGAAGCGCAAAACATCAAAGAAAATGAATAAGACTCCCTCTGTATAAGTGATCAACATATCGAATACTTTACATGCTTATCACATAATTTTGCGATGTTCATATTTACATGTGGATCTACTAAAGTAAATATCATTTATTTGAGTATTTACACCTTAATGTGTTGTCTTCCACATAATGTGTCAAGTAAGGCAGACGATCTGCTCCATATCCAATTTCATATTTTTAAATGTTGGATCGTGTATCAAATATATATTCAATAATAATAATCATAAATAGATAAAATACCAAAGTAAACAGTGAATTTGTTTCAATGTACATATGTTAAGTATTAACATCAGGTACTACACAATGTAATATCTTTAAAGATACAAGTTCATACAATATTATGTATTTTTGACATTTTTCTCATAAATTTACTAAGCAAAGGATATAAGTTCTCTGTTTCCAAGGTCTTGGCTCATATAATTTCCAACTAATGTGAATACTAATTTAGAACATCTCTATCTGTATCTGCTAATAAAATATAACAGATATGGATATGGTAAAATCTATAAATGCTTTGTATCTGAATAGAATAAACTTTGACTGTGTTGTCTTTCATATGAGGAAATGGACTTAAATAATAACACGAGCAATAGTTCGCCATGAGGCATGCCCTACAAAAACTGTTTGGTTCTTATACAAGACCCTAGATTATCTCCATGTTTATAAATGTATTGCAGATTAAAGAGCACTTAAAATGCACTTCATCAAATAAGATCTTGGAAGACACGGATGTTACATGATTTTTCCTTTCAACTAAAAAATAAATAAAGGCAATAGTTAATTATAACAAAATTACAAGCAATGTAACAGAACATTGAAGTGATGCAAGAAATATTATCACTGCAAGAGTGCAGTGCAGGGCGCAAAATCCCTTTATCCATATATATGCAAGGCGCAATGCGATGTGTGCGTGCACCCAAGTGAAGCGAGGCACATACCACGCACATAAATTTTCAAGATAGATGATCAAGCATGAAAGAACATGTTTATGAATATTCACATTTAACACATGGCAAGATAAATAATATCTACTACAAAATCACAAAATAAGGTCTCAGTTTCTAAAGCTAACACATCAAACATCGTAGTGAAGTTCATAGTTTTCCAAATCAAAAAGTCAAGTTAAGACTAATATCATTGAAAATTTTAGTGTCCTGAATCAGACTACTAAAAAGGCTTAAGGGTTTATTTTGCTCTTTTGGGATATGGGTTATCGGTTATGGTAGACACAAGTGAAATGTTAAAGAACAAAAAAATATATAAGGCTATGCCTTGCATGCGCCTTGCATAAGCAAAAGTCACTTGCAAGCGCAAAAGGCATTATTGAGTCAAATGTGGGGCGCTTTGCCACCGCTCCGCATCGCAGGGCGCATGAGGCGCGCACCTTTGATGACACTGGATGCAAGTGAGTCTTTTTCCATTTATTTGACAATCTAAATTCATCAGGCTTCTATTGAACAAAAATGGTATTAAATCTTCCTAATACAAAGCTCATAGTTGGATAAGATTAAAGCAATATCCAATTTATCCAATCAACTGTTGCGAATTTACAATGCTTTTGTAGTTCAATTTGAATAACTAATAAGAGCTGATAAGGCAAAGCTGTATTATAAATAATTCCGAGACATTTGTTCCTTTCTTTAAAAAATGTATAACACCAATGAGTCAAGACTCTAGAAGATAATAAACACAAAGAAAAACAATAGCAAGGAACATTATATACTGTGAAGTGTTAGTATAAATGCAATTCTGAAACAAACCCTCAGTTTGACAAGTAAAAACAGTGACAATTAATCTTCTTTTAAGAATTCAAGATAAGCATTGCAGGGAAGTGATGTTAAAATTCTTCTAGAAAAGAATCTGAGGCATACCGAGTCCAAGGTTGAGAAACCATTTCTGCAGCAAGCAACAACCAGTGGATGCAATGAAGTAAAAGGAGAAAATAAGTCTGAATCGGTAGCAGTCGTTTTCCCGTACACAGTTTCAAATTCGTTAAGGGTAGCAAAAGCACGTTGCAAATTCCCAATTGATGCATACGCATAAATCTTTGCGAGGAAAGTTTCTGGACTAGGTGCCCTCTTCTGACGAAGGGAACGGCGCAGGATTGACCACGACGCATCTAGAAGGTTAGAATTATATGTTCTAGCTGCAGCACCAAGAGCTGAAACAACTAATCCTTCGTCGACAGAAAGAAGAGTAGGTGGTCTAGCAATTTCTCCATGATGAATCCATCGATAAAGAAATTCCAAAGCATAGTAAGCCAATTTGCTATTATCAGCTTGCAATGCAACATCAGCAATAGTGTTACACATGTTCCAGTTTGGACTCAATGCCTTGTTCTGGTCACTCGTCTGAAAGCATACATACAGATAAGGACGCACGATCAATGTAGGCAATGAAATCAACACAACGGAATTAAAGACATTAAAAGTTTATAGGTCAGTCTAAGACCTAACATAGTAATGGAAAACATATGCAAGTCAATTGCAAACTTTAAATGAGATTCTGGAGCATATTAATTTATCTGCTTTGGAGATTTGAATTAAACCTGACATTGATACCTTGCATTTCTGTATGATGGTTGATAAAGTGTCCAGCCTCCCAGCAGACAAACAGCGCCACACACAATCCATGAATGCGCTTGATGAAAGCATGTGGCCAGATTTAAGCATTAAATCCAAAAACTTCAAAGCTGAATCAATTTGGTTTCTTGATATTAAAAGACCAATAACCAAATTGTATGATTCGTCATCAGGCATAATGCCCGTATGGATCATCCTGAAATCAATCGATAAACAATCCTTCACGTTTATGACCATGAGTTTATTTATACAATAACAGATTAAAGAAGAAGTGGTTACAGAATCTAATTTTATTGATACATCCAATAATAAAAAGTCACATAGTAATAGAAACAATATCAACAGTAAGTCATTTAAATACAATTCTAGGATGAAAGGGGGCCGGTAATTTCCAGATGAATGCTTCAAATTACTTTCAATTTTTGCAGCACATAGAGGGAGAGAAGAATGCAAAAGGAATGTTACAAATTTCACCTTTCTTCTTATCATATCCTCAATTCCTTTTTACTGCCTCGATATGTATTTTTAGATTTACAGCTATAGTTTATTCTCTCTATTCTAATCCAAATTGCCACGCTATTACTTTTTGCTCTCCGTATCCTATTTAGTTACATCCATATAGATGCACGAAATATATTCAAAATTTTCCTTGCTAGCTGCTTGTGGTTGGGAAAGAGTAAACTTCAAATTGTGATTGTAGTAAACAATATTCATGTTTTCTTTTTTTTTTAAATTCAAAATTAGTTTGCATATAAATAGCTAGCCAAATAGTTTCCAATAGTCCACTTAATATGCAAGAAGATGCAGTAGCAAAACTATTTTGTTGGAGGGTAAGATTTGTGGTCTTTTGGAAGATTTTTCCAGACTAAATATAGTTGGCTAGTCTCTACAAGTTTAAATTACAATCTAAACTAAGATTGACAAGTATTACGATTTGACGACTTCTTTCAACTTATAATGAACATTTCTCAAAATTTTATATGATTGAAATATTAGAGTAAAAAAAGTCGACTATAATCAATATGTAATCCTCTTTTCTTAATCGAAAGCCAAATTGCATGGCCACTAAGTGCATAACATATCAAATCAGTAGAATGTTAAAACAGCACAAAATTTCTTAATCTATGCAAGGATTGGAGAGTTTTCCCCGTATTGAATGAGTTCAAAGGACACGTTCAATAGAATAGGTCTCCTACCAACATATCAGCCTTCCATTCAATGTTACATGAGATCCTTTCTACACGAGACATGAAATGCAAAAATAAATAAACTGTATCTAGAATATTTATGAATTTGTGTCATATATGTTTCTGACATTAAGCTAATACCCATGATGCATCACCTAGCATTAGCAATTTCATTAAGAAACTCTAACGAGCTTCTTGTCTGGTATGTGTCCTTTCTTAGTCATAGCATATAACCTAATGATTTCTAATAAGTCAGTCAATCCTTTCATGAAACATTGCGCATTTCACTTAAGGGGCTGTTTGTTTGCTCAAAAAAAGAGAGAAATTGAGGATTTGAAATCTGACAACAACGCCACATAGGATTTTGATTTCAGGACATTTTCATTCCCCGCGTTTGGTTCGCTGTGTGATTTAAAGAAATGAGGGGGTGAAATGGGGTGTCACGTCAGCTTTTGTAGAAAACTCATTTCAGACCAAAATGGGCTGAAATGGGTGAGAAATGTCACTTCAAGCAATTTTTAATTGCTCAAAGCACTGTTGAAACGGCGGCTAGGATTAAAAGGTAATATTCAATTGCTCAAAGCACTATTGAAACAGCGGCTGAAATGATATTTCTTAATTTTTGGATGTTCAAAAAAACCCAAGAAATGAAAATCTTTGTTTTCCAGCCTATGATTTCAATGTGAAACAAACCAAATAAATCAAATGGGGGAAACCCTCTGAAATGTCCAGAAATGGTTTTCAAACACTGTTTTCTGTTTTTTTTTTTTTTTTTTTGGAAATGTACCAAACAGCCCTTAAAAGACAAGCTCAAGAAAAATAATAATAATAATAATAATAATAATAATAACAACAACAATAACAATAATAATAATCAGAAGCACCAAAAGCAAAATAAAACTTCTTCACATTTTACCTATCGATCAACTTCTCTGCAGCCTCACTCTCTCCGGCCTGATGCATGGCCTTGAGCACCAAATTATAGGATGCTGCATTGGGAGAGATCTTAAACTCCTCCATCATGGCAACCAAATCCAACAACTCTCCGGCCGTGGCCCCCAACATCAAGTTAGCCCTGAGGTAATGATTGAAGAGGCCCACATCGGGCTTATTGGGCTTCCCGCTCGCATCCAAGTTCCGAATCCAGTACTCAAAGAGCTGCTTCAAATCCGACCACCTCTGCGATGTCATACAGCCAGCAAACACGTCCATCAAGCTCGGCACATCTAGGGTTTGAGAGAAGGCCAAGATCTTGGGGTGTCCGATGGGGACGAGGGACTGGCTGGGGGCGGGGACGGGGCTAGGGTTTCGCCAGTTCTCGTTGTAGAGTGGGGATCCAGACGAGGGATTCGGCGGGAGAGGAGAGATTGAAGACGAATGAGGGCCTTGGGGCTTTGGATCTTGGGAGTCTTCATCTTGATGAGAAGAAGAGGGGGGATCGTAGAGCTGAGGCTTCTGAGAGAGGGAAGGGAACGTGGAGATTAGGCGGGTTAGGGTTAGGGTTTTGGGGAGGAGGGAGGCTTGGGTTTTGGGGAGGATTGTGGCTGCCATTAGGTGAGCTCGAGTGAGGCGTAGGGTTAGGGTTTTAAGTGGGCGGAACGATGAGGAGATAAAACAAAAAAAAGGGCTAAATTGCTGTTAAAGGCTCTATAGTTTGCCCAACCATGCGCTCAAGTTTTAAACATTGTTAAAAAACGCTCTAAGTTTGTATGGCCCTACGATTAAATACCTAGGGGCTTGTTTGATTTGGGGTGCTAGACTGTATCCGTATCCGAGTAAATCTTATCTAATCTAATATTATTATAAAAGTGTGTTGTCATGTTAAAACATTTCTTCCGAAAATACCCTCCAAGTCATGCTAAAACATATACATGCATACATAAAAACACATATATGAATACATAAAACACATACATACATAAACCATACCGCTTCAAATCTTTTTCATAACCACTAATTAAATTAAATGTAATAAATACACCTCTAATTTGAATTCATTACCATTAAAAAATTAATTCAATTAGACTCCTTCTCTATTATTATATAATAATAACTCAATATAATAATACTATATATTAGTAATAATAGTAATATTATGTAATAACACAACCTACTATGCAATAGCTTCAAATTCTTATCGTAACTGCCAATTAAATATCATCATCAATTTAATAGACATACTAACTACAAAATTAACTCTAATCATTCATATCCATAACGTCTCTAGGATCATTTCCTATCATAACCTTCAATTAAATTAAATATAACAAATACACCTCCAATTTTCATTCACTACCATTAGAGAATTAATTCAATTAAACTCCTTCTCTATTATTATATAATAATAACTCAATATAATAATATCTATTAACATGTACTAAAGAAATGATAATAAAAAATAAATATTTATAATTAGATTAATAGGAATATTAAACATTTAATGTTAATAAACCAATAAATACTTAGCAATATGTTAACAATTATTTATAATCTTATACTACTATAAAAGTGTGTTGGATGTTAAAACATTTCTTCCAAAAATACCCTCTGAAACACATACATGCATACATCTCTAGCACATCCATACATGCATACATTAAGACATATACATACTTAATTTTTCATAACCTCCCTATTTATTACCATCAAATTTCATTTAACCACCCACTAATAACATTCCCCCACTAAGTCTTGACATTACACACTAATAATGAAAAACGTTACAACTATTCCTCTTCCATAAATCACTATAAATTATTATAGAATCTTATCGAATTTCTCTAACTAAAATTCTAACTCTTAATCAAAATTTATTCAGATGGAAAAAGTAAGGAGACACAACTACAGTACTTACAAACCGCAAGAAATGTGAGTCTGTCAATTGTATCATCACTGGTGGAGTACGATCGAATTGAATGAGAAGATGGTAATGGAAGCATCGATGTAACAATTTAGAGAGCAGAGAAAAAATCGGTGAAAGCTGTTTGGTGGAAAATTTGTGAAATGAAAATGAAAGAACTGTGTTTGATTTTTATTCTCTCAATCTTGATTATAATTTAGATTCTGATTACAAAAGAGAAGAGAATTAATGTAAATCTTCCCCTTTGTTTAATTCTGGATTCTTCACGGTGGCGATGGAGTGTCTCCTTTGAATGCTCGCGTCGAATACGTAAGCGTCAACTCGTGAGGAAAAGACCACATTCCACTGAAACAACAGTTCGAAACTCTATGAAAGAGTTGCTTTAACCGAAATCGGTTTGTAAGCCATGAATGAAGAAAGCTCCTGTTGCTGATCTTCAAAGCTCCAGCAATTCCCCAAAAAGTCAGCCGAATATCTCTTCTTTTCTGCCAAGCCGAAGGTTCAATCCGAGCGCCCAATCCCGCCTCTGAACTTAGTTGAGTTTTTCCTATTTATAAGGGATTAATGGGTGTAACCGTCCCCTTAATTCACTCCTAAGTGGGGCTGAATGGGGTGTAACCGCCCCCTTAAATAGCTCCCCAAATCGTGGGGGAAACGGTTTTAAAACAGTTCAGTTCGTGTTTTGAACGAGTCAAACGCTGAAAAATAGCGTTCAGGGCCCGAACTCTGCGTTTTAGACTTGAAACGCAGAGTTGATCCTATTTTGATGGCTGAACGCACAGGTCGCGCTGCGTTGCAAATCTAAAACGCGGAGTTAGGACGCAGAGATGAACTCTACGTTTTGAGTCCGCGAACTCTTCGTTTTTAACTTGAGCGCTGGGGATGACCTCTGCGTTTTGACTCTTAAACGCGGGCATGACCTCTGCGTTTTGATGTTATAACACAAGGATGACCTCTGCATTTTGAGGTTGTAATGCAAGGAGGACCTCTGCGTTTTGAGTCTCAGACGCAGAGGTGAGCTCTGCGTTTTGATTTGAAGAGACCGTCAATTTGTAGTCTCTTTTGCTAGAATGTTGCAAAGACCATCATCTTGTAATCTTCGTCTTGGCTCCTTGAAAATATGAGAGTCGTCAGATTGTAACTCCCGATGTTGATTGTGAAGGCTGTTGATTAGAGCTTTCATCAGTTGTTACGAAGGTCGTCAGATTGTAACCTTCATCGATCTACGTGAAAGTCTTTAAATTGTAGCCTTCTGGAAGCCGATGAATTGTAACTTCTATCATCGGTGTTTGATGAGGATTAGCTATCTGTTGTGATTTTTAGACAGCCTACAAAAGCGACAAAGAAGGTGGTCCTGTATTTTATCAAAATGCCCTCCAAACCACATACATACATACATAAAACACATGCATCCATACATATAAACACATACATATATACGCATACATTCTAATAATGTCATAACTCTCCTATTAATTGTCCACTAATATTAACTTCTAATTTTTGTAACCCCTCCACTAATCCAATATTAATGTCATCATTAGGATAAAGGTACAAATTGTCTCTAGCCTTTTCGTTCTTCACTTATAAAAAATTAAGGACATACATTTATTATTTTGAAAATTATTTCCACTACCGTTACACTCATTTACACCTATCAATGATGCATGATTACAAATAAAAATTTCAGTTTAGAATTTAAAGGTCATGTGATTCTTATAAATTGACCTAATTTCCTCAGTCAAAATATCCCGCATCAAATAGAAAATAGAACTTGGAGAAAAAGGTTGAGGGAGGGAAGAAAAGACAATTATCACAGGTTAGTAAAAAGGTAATCATAGTTTATACTATTATTATAATTTACTTATAGCTTTCAAAAATAGTGTTAGATGGTTACGTAAAAACATGTAGATAGTAAAAAAGTAACTACATGATTTTCTATTAAGATGCACTCGTGAAGGTTGAGGGAGAAAAGGAGAGATCGATGTTCATTATCTAATTTTCAATGGTTTTTGTAAGTTATATAATTTTTTTGAATGAGTGACCATTAGTATCCAATTACGTTAGTTTATTTGATGTTAAATAAATATCCAATTTTCTTTTACTACTAATATTTCAAGTTGGGAGCTTCGTGATTACATTTGCCATAGTTCATATTTTATTTTCATTCATATTTTTATCTCCAGACGAGTTTCTCGATACATTAACACTTATATAAATAGTATTACTAATTTTTTTATTCTTATATGGCTAATGGTTTCTAGATTTAAAAATAGCAAAAGGCGGAGTCCACCTCTAAGACCTCTAATTGCTCCAAGACACCCCAGATTGAATGTCATGATAAATTTCTCGATGTATTTCATTGATACTTTACTCTTTCGGAGCTTGGTATCAAATTATTTATTTTTAATCCAGAGGCGCATGTTATTGTTAAGGAGCAAGGAGTATTGATTGTGTTTTTAACTTCCTTTGGATAAATAGAGCGGAGTTCCATTTCTTTATTTCGAGAAATTTTATTTACTTGAGGTTCATAAATTTGTAGATGTTACTTTTTTTAATGTGCATGTGATTAATGGAAGTTTGTGGTGTAATTAGGAGTTATATCATTTTTTTGTTATTTTGAGAAATATTATTTACTTGAGGTTTATAAATTTGTAGAAATTGCTTTTCTATTATTGTAAAACCCCGAAAATTTCTATAATATATATGTGTGAATTATTAATAATAAATATTTCCCTTGTGATGAATAATCATATATATATACACATATATATGTCATATGAATGTAATTATCTATGTTTGAGAACCCAACAAGTGATTATAAGTGAGAGAAATCGAGTGTTATGGCCAGCGTGTGAAGTGCCTGGCAGCAGGCATTTTTATGCTGAGCGGTCGTCCGGCGGGTCGACCGTGACGGTCGACCGCACCGGTCGACCGATCAGCGGTTATTAAGTTTTCCAGAATTCGGGTCCAATCGGGTTCGGGTTGGGTTTTGTGAGTTGATATATATATTTCTGCCCGAGAGAACCTCTCCCAGATCTGAGTTTTCAAAACCCTAGCCTCCTTTCTCTCCCCTCTCAAAACCCTAGCTGGCATTGGTGATTTGGGGGAGTTCTTGAGGATTTTCAGCGGGATTCTGGATTTCCAGCGAAGGGAATCAACCTATTGCAGATCTAGGGCTTTCATCAGCACCCAAGGCGAGTAATTTCTCGCCCAACCCCCACCCCTTTCGTTTTCATGTCAAGAACTGAATTTTTATTGGTTTTATGGAGCCAAATTCGTATTTTTGAATAGCTAATAGTTTACTATGACATAGAATATGGATTTGGGATTTTATATGTTTTAAAAACTCACTCATGTTCTGTTAAAGAAGATCTAGATCTGAGATTTGCCTAAACAAGAGTTAAATCATCTTTACAGTTATCAAAACGTTTTGGATTTGTTTCTCATGGATTTAAAATTTTGGAAATATAGATTTCAAGCTTGGGAATTAGTTGTGTATCTTCAGTATGGTTCCTAATTCATTAAAACCCATGTTATCGCAAAATTTCAAGTTTGATTCCAGGTTTAGCAGCTGACAGAAAACCCAGGTTGGGTTCTGTCCGCTTGGCGGTCGACCGATGCGGTCGACCGCTGGGCTCGTTTTAGGTCTGCGGTCGACCGCAGCGTCTCATCGGTCGACCGCGACGCTCGGTCGGTCGACCGCGGCGCTCAGTCGTGTTAAACCCTAGAGGGGGGTGATTAGGGTCTTATGCTAATCTAATCCGATTTAAATGCCAATTAAAACTAATTAACAAGTTATCCTAGCAAGTA
>BQKN01067501.1:73382-84070 GCA_022839385.1 Asparagus kiusianus | reverse complement strand
GCTTGTTTTCGTCAAAAGTTGCCTTCATCATTGATTTCATTAAACTTTAAGCGTTACAAATGAATTCAAATAACAAAGAATTAAAAATTACAACTTTCTTGAAAATAAACACAAGATCCGTTCGTCGTCTCTTGCTTGCGTGGGTCTTTAGCCTGTGACGGGGATGTTGATGTCCGTGGACCACCTGGCAATCAGATCTGGTTCAGAGTTTCGTCGATCCGCGAGGTGATCTAGAAACTGAAGCGCCTATCTCGGAAAAAGCGAGATATTTGCTCTTCTTAGGATTACCGACGAGGGGTAATGCTAAGGAACGGATGCGGGTAATGTAGATCTGATGAAGAACTCTTTCGTGTTGAAGTGCTCGATCACTCTTCAATCCGACAGGGCTTCGCCAATTCTCCAAAACTCCAGATCTCCAAAAAATGAGGCCTAAGGCTTGTATTTATAGGCTTGGGGGATAACGAAGCGGTTAAAACGGGCTACAGGGCCCAAATCCACGTTGGGACACCCCTGGGGTGTCCCGGAAAATCTGAGACACCCTTGGGGTGTCTCGGAAATTCCGAGACACCCTTTGGGGTGTCTCACATTGACCGAGACGCTCCGTTGAGGTGCATTCGTCCGCTTCCACTGTAAATTCTTCGTCCGAACTCGGATTTTAGTGATTCGAAGTGCGTTGGAAGTCTGACGAAGAGTTCTATCAGCTCCGATGGTTGGATTATCTGTAGGATGAACGAGACACGAAGGGCGTTGTTCCTTTTGTAAACATCGCGGGGCTCCCGATTAGCCCGTGCCTTCGTTATTCTGAAATTCTGTCAGCTCACGTAGTTCGTCAATTCACTTCAAGCGTTCACCGACGTCAATCGAACTCCTGTGAACCAAATAGTGACGTTCATTGTCGTTCCTTAACACTGAGCTGTTCGTGGAGACCTACAGGCAATTTTTGATGCCTACAATATATAGCACATTCTCCATAATATATATTTTTTCTCATTATTTTTAAGTGAATTTTGACAACTAAATTTAGTCAAAAATTTGCACTTGATTGAGTTTGAAATTTTCAATATTTAATCCATCGTATCCTTCATGAATAATGAGTAATTAAAAAACTAACCAGTAAATTAAATATAGATAAAAAATGAATGAAATGATATAATGAGATATTATTGTTGTTGTTCGGGTAAATTTTGATGGTGGATGGAGTAATCTTTGCTGATTACATACATAATTTAAGTGAATAGTATGTAGGTTACTTATTTAAACATGTGCTAATAGACATTAATTACGATAATAAGTTTAATGTATTAGACTTCCAGTGCCTTCCAATTCACATGCAACACACATAAAAGCTTAGATTTTGATGGTGGATGTAGTAATTTTTGCTGATTATATACTTATTTAAACATGTGATTATATACTTATTTAAACATGTGCTAATAGACATTACTTGCGATAATAAATTTAATGTATTAGACTTCAAATTCACATGCAACACAAATAAAAGCTTATTTATTTTTATTTTGATATAAAAATTACTTTCATACTTATGTCCACGTGCTGCGTGATTATATATCTTTAAATGAGCATCATGATTATCCATTAAACTTGCTATTTCTAAAAATTTTCTTAGCAAACATCAAATGATTGGTACTTTTTTGTATTTGAGTTTTCTGAAATTACTCACGATGATCATTTCAAAGGATAGTTTACACACACAAAAAGTATCATCATAAAAATTAAACGTAAAATTAAATACATGTGCAACGCACGTGCACCATACTAGTACTTCTATAAAAGTGTGTTGGATGTTAAAACATTTCTTTTAAAAATGCTCTCCAAAACACATACATGCATACATCTCTAGCACATCCATATATGCATACATTAAGATATATATACATACTTAATTTTTCATAACCTCCCTATTTATTACCATCAAATTTTTATTTACCACCCACTAATAACATCCCCCACTAATTTTTCATAAACTCCCTATTTATTACCATCAAATTTTCATTTAACCACTCACTAATAACATTCCCCCAGTAAGTCTTGACATTACACACTAATAATAAAAAACGTTACAACTATTCCTCTATTCGTATCCGTAAGTGTATCCGTTAGGATACGAATATGGTCGCTCAAATCTATAACCGATAGGATATGGTTACGGATATGGTTTTATAGTGAAATATATGCATCCGTATCCTAAATATCTGAATACATACTAGTCATACTCCTACAATAGTTTCAATGCTTAGATTATGGATTTGTGGTTAATTATGATGATCAAGATGTCCAATCTTAGCTTTTTAGCTATAATGAACATACTAACAAACTCTTTTGTATCACGTGAACTATAGTTTTCTCAATACTGTCTAGTTTTCTCATATCTGTTTTGTATCCGCATGCATATCTACTTATAGATCTACATCTATATCCGTAACCATATCCAATTTTAGTGGATATGAATATGAATGTTCATTACCGAGGTATAACCGTATCTGTATCCGTGTCCGTATCCGAGATAGGTAAACGGATATGGATATATGGTAAGCATCATATCCGAGCCGTATTCGGACCGAATGCACCCCTATTTGGGAGGCAATGTGAGTAAAGAGAAGGTAGAGCCATAGGGGATATATTATCCCTGTTTGAGAGGTCATTTGAGATGGTTAATGTGGGTAAGTTAAGATAATTAGGGGGGTGCTTTGGATTTTGTTCCCCCAAAATTGGGTGTCGTTGAGGGGAAGGTAAGGGAATGTAATTCTTAAAAAAAAGAGAATATTACACAAAAATACCTTTAACCCCTATATCAAGATGAGATTCAAAGGGATGAAATAACATGTAATGTATTTATGTAAATTTACATATATTTTCTTACCTTCCCTTCACTTTATTAGACTTTCCAAACGGGGTGAAATAAGTTCCCATTGACTCCCCTTACTAATTTCCCAAATAAGTTTTACATATTCCGTTACTTCCCTTTACTTATTCTATGTTCCCTTAACATCCCTTTACTACGTGTAAATCTAAGCAAGCCCTAAAGTTTTAAAACTGCACTAGTATATTATGGAAATATTCACATGTGAGCTGTCACATGGTTATATGTTGTAGTTTTATACCCATATAATTCATACTAATTACTATTAAACCACCTGACCTTCTTGTTATATCATGCAAATAGTCAAGTCTTTATCCCTAAATGAGGAGCTGACAAGTATCCCACTATATGCCTAATCAGCCATATTTGAAGAGGGACGACTCGAGCGACTTTAGCGGTGGACCCCACCAGGCCGAAAACCTGCGAGGCCGACTAAAAAGGCGGTACTTGTCAATCTATCCGTAAGACGAGACAAGAAGCATCTTCATTCGGCCTACCATTCCGGTCGACCCCACTCCTTTTCGGCATTAGGCTCTTCTGGGCTAACGATTTGTGAGGCTGACTAAAATAATGGTGTTTATCGGCCTCCGGTGAGACGAGTCGGAAAGTGATGTATCGTCGAGCCCCCCGACGATAGTCAATTTCATCACATTAAATGTATTATCAGAGTCATCATTTCTCCAGCCCCGAAAGTTTTTATGACTCATCGGACCTTGTTAGCACTATGCGCATTCTGTCACCCATACATTTAACGCCTGGTTGATACATCGCCCTCTGCAGCCGACACATGTAAAGTAAATGCCAACGGAGCCGCCTGCTTGACTCGGCCAAAATGACTCATTTGCCTCTTTGGATCTACTATAAAAGGAAGGTGTTGTCTGCTGCCTAGGGAAAGAAATTTCTGCTAAAGAAAACCCTTATACATTTGAACTCTTCTTCCTCTTCCTCACTCAAGCTCTAAACTGACTTGAGCATCGAAGGAACTACCGGAGATTCCAACTCCAACCTCTTAAGTGTTCTTTATGTGTAGAATGGGACAAATCAGCTCAAGAATCAACCATCTGAGGAGGCCTGAGGACCATAACACCCCCTCATAATCCACGAATAAACCCCCTATTAGATAATTGTCTTCAATAGTTTGGAACCCATCGTGGGGGCATTTCATTCTTCTTCATACGAGATGGCTGGTTCTAATCGTCCAGGTTGGTTTTGATCACCCAAGCTGATCCTCTAACCCTTCCGCCGATGACTAACACTCAAGCCCAACTAGAGGAGTCTGCTTGGAGGATTTCACAATCTCTTCAACAGCAGTTTGCTTCCTTCATGAACGAACTCCTCAGTCAGATTCCTCCTCAGCAGCCCTCTCCATTGTTCGCTCCTCCTCCTCCCCCTCTTGTGGATCAGGCTGAGTAGCAACCGCATGAAGACTATGCTGAGCACACCTCTCCTCCACCTCTCCAGCAGGCCCACTTCGCCTCGACAACCTTAGCCATACGCCGAGGTAACAGGGGAGGGACCTAGCTTCGGCCATGATGGCCATGAGCAAACCGCGTGGACAGCTTCACCTAACCCCAAAATACCCCTATGTTGCTTTGGGTCCTTCAGCCACTAACCTAGCGTTAGATAACCGGACATTCAACATTATTGCCGAGACCATCGAAGGGAACACTCTACTCTCCCACTGAAGAATGAATTTCTCTTACGACAAATTCAAGATGCCTCACATTAAGAATATAAAGGCGAGGGAGGTCCAACAAAGCATGAACAGAACTTCTATAATCTGATGAACATGCAGCAAGCGTCGGAGCCGATCATTTTTAGAGCTTTCCCCATCATCCTAATGGAGTGCCAAGGTGTGGTGGAACTCATTGGACCAGAAGTCCATTGATAGTTTCGAACAGCTCAGTTAAAGTTTATACATTATTTTTTAGCCGACTCTGAGCAAAAGAAGTTGTCTCATATCTTGCTTCAGATGAGGCAAGAACCTGGAGAAAGTCTGAGAGACAACTTCAAGAGGTTCTAAGCCAAGAGGCTGGAAGTCGATGATCATGGCAATATGGTCGCCATGGTTGCAATTTCAGCAGGCCTACAAAATAATAAGTTGGCCAACTCACTCATTGGTTGACCGAGTTACCAACTATGAGCAGTTGATGGCTAGAGCCCGAGGACTCATGGATGCGGAAGAAGCCTGAGCCCATAAGAAGGCGGCCAGAGAAGCAGAGCAGAAGCAGAAGCAGCAGCAATAGCGACTGCAACATACACTGTAGGGGCCAAGTCCCCTCCTAAGGGGAAGATGGAATACTACCCCCCCCCTCCCGACTCCAGACCAAGTAGGACTAACAAGAGAGAACAAAGGAGAGAAGCTGCCAAGAGGCCGGCCCTCACTACCCTCAACACCTCTATTACACAAGCCTTTTACATGATCTAAAAAGAAGGGTATCTCAATTCCACTCCTCCTTACATGAAGTTGGACCCTCCATCTTGAGACACCAGGAAATTTTGTTGACACCATGAAGAATACGGTCATCATACTAATGATTGCTGAGTCCTCCAGAGAGATATTAAGAACATGATATAGAAAATATTATTGAAGAGGCTTGTCTCTCAGCAAGACAGGAGAGAACCCACTCCAGACAGATCTGACAGAAGGTCCCGCTCTAGATCACCTCGTCCATAGTAGTAGCCTGCTAAGACCAGCAATCAATGCATCTTCAATACTATCAGCGATAGCCCTGCGACAGTAAGAATGTCCAACAATGCTCGGAAGAAGTATGCAAGACGAGCGTTGCATGTCAACTTGTGTGAGAAGAAAACATTGAGTGGGGCAGCCTCCAGTAGGCTTGCTTTTCATTATTCAGTTCACTTTCCATTTTTAATTGTAGGAATGAGGTGCTTCAATATACTATTTACTTCCATCTGCATGTGCGTATCGACGCAGTAAGCCCTTGCTATTTAAGCGACACGACTGCAGACCTCTGCCAACTGCCAATCTCAGCCTAATAGCTCAAATGACATTATCTGAACATGCAATGGTGAAAACAATCAAAATAAGTTTGGAATAAGAAGAAGGTGGGGGGGGGGGGCACGAGTAGGGGTGCTAAACCGTATCCGTATCCGAAAAAATATCTGTAACCGTATCCGTTAGGATACGAATATGGTTACTCAAATCTATAACCGATAGGATATGGTTACGGATATGGTTTTGTAGTGAAATATCAGTATCCGTATCCGAAATATCCGAATATATATTAGTCATACTCTTACGATAGTTTCGATTCTTAGATTATGGATTTGTGGTTAATTTTGATGATCAAGATGTCTAATCTTAACTTTTCAATTACAATGGACATATTAACAAACTCTTTTGTATCACATGAACTATGTTTTTCTCAATACTATCTAGTTTTCTCATATCTGTTTTGTATATGCATGCATGTCCGCTTATATATCCGCATGTATATCCGTAACCGTATCCGATTTTAGCGAATATAATTATAAATTTTTCTTACCGAGATATATCTGTATCCGTATCCGAGATGGGTAAGCGGATATGGATATGATAAGCATCATATCCAAGTCGTATCCAAACCGAATGCACCCCTATACACGAGCACGAGGCCATCCCAATTATCATTACAACAAACACCAGCGAAAACAAATTTGATGAATATTACACAGGATGATTTCTTATGATAAATATAATAGAAAAGTACATAAATGAAACATTGACACTTGAATCATATAAGGTTCATAACACGGTATCCCCTTCTCCAGGGAAAAATATCCCCAAGTTTGAAAAAAGAAAAAGAAAAAAGAGTGTTGCTCTAAGATGTAAAAAGATGATACAGCTCGTGTGGTTTCAATCCTTAAGGGGACCTTTCACCAGAAACTAGTTTACAACGTTAACGCCAGCAGGAAACTACCAATCTTCCACCATGGTGGTACAAAGAAAAAATTGAATAGTTTCCGGAAGTAGCTTCATCAAAAGACAGACCAATATAGTCCACGCTCAGATAAGTTAATAATCCAATAGCACAGCACAATCTAGCTGACACCATTGCCTTCCCTGCTCTTCTCCCATGATTCATCGCCAAATACTTCTTCAATCACACTACATGTTGGCAAGAAGTCAAGGCCCTTGTCTAATCCTTGGAAGTAACCAATGTCCCATGGCCTCGGATCACAGTGATCAACTACAAAATCATGATCAGTCATACCGCTCACGCCTTCACTCCTGTATTCAGGATGGAGGTCCCCATGGTCACCCTCCGAAACATCTCCACGACCACCAGAAGAGTCGTTACTGTTGTGTTGGGCCTCATAGGATGTGCAAGAGTCATCGTGCACTTCGTGGCCTTCCCCAGTAGAATCATGTAAATTCAACCACATACGTTGATTATTAGGACTAAATCTTGATTTATCACCGCCAACTCCATCATAAATTCCATATTCTTCATGTTCACAATAATCTTCTTCTGCATCCTCCTGGATATCTACTAAGCCATCACCATGAACCACATTGTCCTGCGCAGCAGCATCTTCTAGTGACTCCACCCCTGAATCATCTTCACCTTCTCCAAACTCACCATTGCTACTCTCTTGCCACTCGTCATTGTCACTATCTACATTTAATGGATCAGATCTGTTCTGCTCCGCTCTCTTCCGAAGCATAAAGACATTGAAGTAGTAGCTAACAAGCTCTTTGCTGTTTCTAGAGGGGAAAACTTGAGGAAGATCATCCCAGAAGTTCTTGCCTAACGATGCAGGATTGCATGCTACAACTTCATGGAACAGTTGTTCCTCCTCTTCGGTCCATCGCAAAGCTACATCTTCTCCCATGTCACATAAACCCAGCTCTACAAATCGCTCATGCCCTAGGATGCTCCTAAGTTCTTCTCTTGCTTCCATCACATGCTGTCTCACACATCTAATTGAGCCCTCATCCAAGCAGTAACAGTCAATCTTGCCGTGTCCAAGTGAAACATTCAACCTCAGTGATGTTGAATCAGGCGTTGGGATAACACAGTGACCACTCCATTGATCACCAAGGTTGTCATCAGTTGAAAAATGCTCAGCTGATGTTGAAGCACCAGGACCATCTCTATGGGAATCATGAAGGCTTTTGGATTTCCACACAGGAATAATTGCTTGATGATCTTCTCCGATAGCTACACGTTTTCGCAGAGGGTAGTCGAAAACAAATGACTTGGATTCTTCTACTCGATTAAATCGAACAGGCCGGTGGTAATCTTCATAATATCCAGGGAAAAAGGATAGCCGTACAGGTGATTCCAGCCAAGACTCATCATCCGTGCTGTATGAGAACCATGGAAAACTAAACTTGCTGCCATGAGAACCATTACTACTCTGAAGACCAGCAGCATCCTTTCGATCCTTGAACCCATTATCAGAGAGGGCTGAAACAAAATGGACTAGACTTTAAAGCCTTGCCTGTCACACAGAAAACTGTCAACTAACACTAAATTTATTTATACTTACAGGCAATAAGAGGTTCCTCCTCACAGGTGCCAATGAAGGAAGAAAATTTTCCATCCAGTTGCCTTGTGCGCTTTACAGCAACTTGGAGGTTTTCATCATCACTAAAAGGTCGTTTGCTGCTCTCCAGCCTAGAAATTTCATTGTCGCTGCGCATCACCTCTGGCAAGCTGGATGTTTTCTCAGTGGTAAACCCAGAATTACTTTGGGAGTTAACAGCATCCAAAATTTCCAACTTAAAGTTGCCTCCACTGCTAACTCCATCTTTGGAGGATCAACATAAAGATTTGTCAATAGAAATGCTTAGTTGACATTTTCAAGTTTTTATATGTAATTTGCGTGTTTTCTTTTACCTGGAAAAGGTTGTTTATCAGGAATATGTCTATGTCTAGAAGATGCAAATTGATCATGGCAATCTAGTTTCGTCATGTGCTGGAACGAAAACTGGAGAGAATCATCATGCTCCAATGGCAGCTCCAATGGCAGGTTGTTAAGCTTAAATACCATTTTTTTTATTTCTGGCAAGTGAAGGAATTTAACAGAACTAATCAGATGATTCTCATCACTATCATCTTGAAAATACACTATAATATGCAGAAGAAAGAATTGCATTCAGTAAGTAAATAGCAAGTATCAGAATTCAGCACTGATAGACACTTCGACAATAGTCAAAGTAAACTTGCTATAACGAACTCACGTTAAACCGTATAAAGTAGGATGTTAACATCTATTACTATACAGTGCGATGGACACTTACAAATAAACAACGTAATTCCAAAAGCAATGTAATTCCAGATGAGTGGAATGAGGTACGGTGTCCAAAACAATAAAAAACATCAACAAACAAGTAAGACAGCCTACCATGCTCTAGTAAAAGAAGCTCTAGAGATTTCAATCAGAGGCTAATATCTATTTTATAAGAGTAACCATGGTTGTAAGCTAACAAGATGTATCCTATCCATTTTATGCTAGCTTCGAGATATTAATCAAAACTAATATTTCTATAAGCCCCAGTGAAAGCTGTATTAAACTCTAGGCACTCTCATATAATGAAGCTGTTATGAGATATTATCATATAACTCTAGACTGTTTTACCCTCATCTCTATGTATGATAGGAACCCATGACATTCTCCGAATAGACTCAGGTATACTTGCTTAATGCAAATTGCACGATATAAACAAGTTGGGTGAAATTTTATCAAATTTTCCCATTAAAAATATATAAGCATTGGGATTAAAAAAATATCTGAGATAGGCAACTTATTAATGGACTTCACTAGATGCACAAAGGCAATGCATACGCCAAGAAGGTAGTAAACAAAATCCTACTGAATTTGATAGACAGCAGTCCCGAGCACTTTTTTCTCAATCTATGACATGGGCCAAAAGAACATTTCCCAGCTGACACAAAGTATTAATTTTTCCTGTCCATGGACATACCAAAATCATAGATACTACGGATGCATAGTATTTGCATAGTAGCAAGGTGGCGTATGAGTACTGGCATAATATAGCAAGAAAATAGCATTTTTACAACAAAAAGAGTGTCGTAAATAGTAGATAACAGTGTGAACTTGCACTTCTAAAAACAGAGGTAAAAGATGGTTTAAGCGCCCAATTAAGGGTGAGGCTTTCAAGCCATTTTGATTATAAGTCATGTCACCTAGGTACTTCTATCATGAAGGCGTACCCATACCCGACATGCACCTAAAACCTATTCGTACTCAAACTTCACGAATATTCCTTGGATATATGCATACATTTATTCAGACGTGCTCAATTATATGATATATGTTTTAATCTAAAACATTTGTCAAGCACTTCTTGAATGTATACCTTACACTTCACAATGCTCACATCCATTTCCTGAAACTTGTTAGACATAGTTCGGGTTACTTATAGCCCATACCCAAGTTCAAAATTGTGATTTTAAAAGGTCATCTGGGTGTCTAGTTTAAATCTGAGTAGCTTCCAATTTATAGTAATCAGAATAATAAAAGAAACTAAAAAACATAATAGAAATTCTAATTCTAGTAACACATGAATTAACAAACAATAATAATCTAATGTAAATTATTAGTTTCAATATACATATGTACCTGTGTCCCCATAGCCTACATTTTACAAATTTCGCCAATTCCCATACCCATACCCGCACCCGTGCCAGTATCGATACCCATACCCGTTGTTATGCAACTTAGATTATTAGACACCACAAAAGCTAAGGGAGATTTCAAATATTTACATGGGTTCAAATCCAAAAACCTCCATGTAACATTATGTAACGTGCTGTAGAAATTTGCAAAAAAA
>BQKN01067501.1:16179-73372 GCA_022839385.1 Asparagus kiusianus | reverse complement strand
TTTTTTTATTTAAATGAGAATAAAAGTTAATTATATAAATATGATATAAAAATAAAAATAAATAAAAAATGGGATTAAAGAAGCCAATAACATTTCAAAACTTTTGACACGATCAACTCTATAGAAGTTTATCTCAAAACTTTTGACACGATCAACTCTATAGAAGTTAATCTGAGGTGATATTTCCTTTATTTTGTTACACAGTGATTTCTATTGATATGCCATGATAATAAAATATGAAGGATTTTTGTATTTAAGTCAGTGTAAGCATTTCTGTATTTGCTTTATTTGTGTGTTTTTTAAGGAATTTTGTATATTTGACTTTTCTTGGTTTTGCAAAATTTAGAGAACTATAACATGCAAATGATATAGAGCATTCAGGGGCTCGAGTGTAGAAATGGCGAAAACAGTTGAGAAGAACATGACAAACAATGCAAAAATCATTTTTGGTGTTGTTCGGTCGACCACAAGACAAGTGGGGGTCGACCGGAAACGTGCACGACTTGGTACACGTTCTGGATTTTTGGCTGGTCGACTGCGATGATTTCGGCGGTCGACCGCCAAACCCTGTAATTGATTTTTGGTTTCTGTCTTTCTGTTCGGTCGACCGCATCGGGTTTTTGGACCTGGTTTCTGTTTTCCTATTCTGTTTTGGGATTAGTGTTTGGTATAAATACAAACACATTTTAGGGTTTCTGTGGGGGCAGAGGGTTATTTGTAGCACAGAAAAGAGAGTTTTTTCTGAGCTATTAGTTTGGGCTTTTGTTTGCGAGATTTGAGTGATTATGTAATCTCTATTTGTACTCTCCCTCCTCTATTAGTGAAAACTCATCCCCTTTCTTACCCCATGGACGTAGGCAACTTGTCGAACCATGTAAAATTCGTTTGTTTGTGTTCGTGTCATTATTTTGATCTTGTGTGACCTTCTCTTGGCGTTTGCGTGGATTTTCTCGGACCCCAACAAGTAGTATCAGAGGCCAGACTACGCTTGGGAGTAGGTGGAGGAGTAGATCGCTTTGAAAGCTCGTCCAGGGTTTTAATTGGTGATAAATGTAGGATTTTTACTATTGTGGATCTTGTCTTCCATTGTGTGGGGGTGAGATCTTTCGGAGGCTCTTGTTAGGGTTTCAGTTGGAGGTAAAAAACTACCTTTTCTCATAGTTTGGATCTATTTTTCTTTCAGTTTGTTTCGCATTGGTTTGTTGGTATTTTGAGGAAGATGACTGGGAAAGAAGGTGTTTAGAGTGGTACTTCTGGCGTGAAGACCCTTCAAAGTTTGAATATACACTCTATGAAGATAGATGTGGAGAAGTTTAATGGCACTAACAATTTTGGTTTATAGAGATGTGAAGTTTTGGTTGCGCTCAACGTGCAAAATTTGGAAGACACATTGGAGTTGGATGGCAAGCCGGATGATATTGAAGAAAATGTTTGGAAGAAGATGAATAGAACGGCGTGTGGTGTTATTAGGTCTTGTTTAACTTAAGATCTAAAGTATGATGTGATCAATGAGATTTCAGCAAAGAAGATTTGTGAGATTCTTGAGAGCAAGTATTTGACAAAGAGTATGGAGAATCGCTTGCATTTGAAGAGGAGGCTTTACCGCTTTCAGTTGAAGAAGGAAATATCAATTAGTGATCACATGAACAACTACATGAAGCTTCTTGTGGATTTGGCGAATGTGAATGTTATGATCGAGGATGAGGACAAGGCGTTGTTGTTGTTGAGTTCCTTGCCTGACGAAGAATATGAGACCTTCGTTCTTACTCTAATTAATGGAAATACATCTCTTTCATATAGTGAGGTCACCGCTGCACTTGTGAACTATCAGCTTAGGAAGAAAGATAAGGAGACTTCAATTGATACGGTAGCGGGGGCATTGGTCGCATGAGGAAAGAGTCCAAACCGAAGTAGGAGGTCGCAATCTAGAGGAGGACATCCTTCAGTTGGTAGGAATCAATGTGTCTTTTGTAAAGAAGATGGATATTGGAAGTCTGAATGCCCAAAGTTGAAAGATCGAGCTGGGAAGAATAAAGAGAAAGCTATACAAGATTCATAGGTGAATGTTGCCAAAGCTAATGGAGACAATTCAGATTCGGATTCTTCGGGCTACTCCTGCCCTACACTACAGTCAGTTTGTGTTGTCGACTCTACAGAATGGATGTTGGATTTAGGTGTTTCTGTGGCGCCCCAGGGTTCACACAAGGCTGCAGTCCCAGGTGAAACCCGGATTGTCAAACCTGCCAAGCACCAACCACCATGCTATGACAAGTTTCACCATCAAAATCACTATCTCTCTAGTGGAAACAATAAATAGGTGAAGGTACAGACAGGTAAAAATAGAAATAGGGCAACACTGGATATACACAGAAGAAGTGTAAGAAAAATCAATAATGAGCCCAACTGGAATAAAATAGACATATCTCTGAGTCTGAACTGAATCTCAAATACAATGAGTCACATAAACAAAGTCTCACAATAGCTCTCAACTCTATGAAACAAAATACCAATCTAGATTCTGAGATTTATCAACAACATGTGGAGTTCCGTAATAACTACAAAATATGATAAGTAACTAAATGGACAACTAAGAAGTTCCATCAACCTGCGACTCTCCGTGCGCCAGACTCGCTGCCTGAAAGGGGGGAAAACAACGAGCGTCAAAGCGCTAGCGAGATCATCACTACCTCTCCCCAGGGGAAGGGGTAGGAGTATACAAGAAAATAGAATCAGTACATACATATATCAAATCATTCATATAACTCTCTATGAATGAAAAACAAATAATCAATGATAAATACTCCAATCTCTAACATAAAGAATAATCATCTCATCTCAAACTACGTCCGAATGACCTGCTCTATAATAAGAGGATATTAACAATTGCTAAAATAAATATATCTGCCATTCATAACGGGTGCCTCAAAATCTCAAAGGAAAATACCCTACTCGCGGGCAATCCATCTGGAAAGTAAAACTTACAACTGATCAAAAATCTATGTATGCATCATATTGTACTATAGCGATACTTTTGTAATGCTCGTTACTCAATCGCTCTGCGGCAATAGGATTTATTATTTTCCTATTCCGGATACATATAATAACGATACTGTTGTAATACTATTACTCAATCGTTCTGCGGCAATAGGTTTTATCTCCCTATCCCGGATACATGAATTAACGATACTTTTGTAATATTCTTACTCAATCGTTCTGTGGCAATAGGTTTTATCTCCCTATCCCGGATACATGAAATAACGATACTTTTGTAATATTCTTACTCAATCGTTCTGCGGCAATAGGTTTTATCTCCCTATCCCGGATACATGAAATAACGATACTTTTGTAATATTCTTACTCAATCGTTCTGCGGCAATAGGTTTTATCTCCCTATCCCGGATACATGAAATAACGATACTATTGTAATACTATTACTCAATCGTTCTGCGGCAAATAGGTTTTATCTCCCTATTTCCGGATACATGAATTAACTATACTCTTTCATATGTATTCATCAGCTCAACGTGCGACAAAAAGTATGTTAACACAACATAATCTAAGTGTACGTGCACATATCTCGGTGTGCGTGTCCATATCTGGTGTTCATCATTATCTCAGATGTTAAACAACTCTTAAGCATTGTATATAACAGTACAAGATCGAGAAACTCTCTCAAAAATAACAAACAACAGCAAAACTCAAGAAACCTTTACGTAATATATCAATTTGTTTCAAATCAGCACATCTGCAGTTTTCTGCAAAACATATCATTAGTAAATTGAGAATATCTTTCTCTGGACAAACTCTTTTTAAGAATAGTTTTTAGTTTTAAAAACTAGACTCACATAGCTATCATTTTCCACTGATTTGGATCAGTTTGGAGTTCATATGATATTTCTAATTTCCAGTCAAACATTTTATTTGTGCAGCAGATTTTCTGCAGAACCCATCATCAGTAAATTGAGCATATCTTTCTCTAGGAAAACTATCTTTAGGTATGGTTTTCTGTTTTGAAAACTAGATTCACATATCTTTCAATTGGAATTAGTTTGGTTCAAATTGGATATCATTTGTTATTTCAAATGTCTAGCTCAATAGTATATATGTGCAGCAGATTTTCAACAGAACATAACAAGCATGATTATTTGCATAAGAAATCATATGTAAACCTTCAATCATGCATGAAACTTTAAACGAAGAATAAGACATCTAAATTCAGATAAACAATATTTTAAATTATTTTCAGATCTTAAAACACTTCTGTAAATGCATGCTTAATCTCTTTAACATGAAAAGACCTAGTCTTTATACATATATACAAAAGATCCGATTTTTATACACAAATTAATTGATTAGGCTCTATTAAACTCATTAAAAACTCTTCAAAAATATTTTAAAAACTGGGAAGGGGATTAGTAGAGATGATACTCGCCTGGGGTTGTAGGAAAACTTGTTAGAAGCAACGTCGAAGGAGATCTCCACTCCAAAAACCAAAAATCAACAAAACACAACTTGAAAGCCTCAAATCTTCTCCAAGAATTCAAAATAGGGTTTATGGGGGTTTGGTGGCTGTTAGGGTTCTTAGATATAGTAAAAAAATGAATTTTTGTGAAAAAAAATAAGTATTTATAGAGGCAAACCCGAAACAAACCTGTTAGACCCGAACCAGGAAACCTAGTCTGACTAGGAAAATACCCCTTCGGTATTTTAACTATAACTTTCTCATCCGACCTCAGAATGAGGTGATCTAAGACTTGTTGGAAAGATGCTGAAGAGACCTACAACTTTGGTCTTTTACACTTTTCCAAATTCTAACTTTATCGGTATGCAAAACATAAAAACTCATAACTGGTCATTATTCCCAGATTTTCACTCTTTTGGCCTTTGTGCATGTTTTGTGCATTTGCACTCATATTTTCACAAATATATATTGAATTGATCTCAAATTAATTCTTATCATATCCAAATATCAAAATATATTATTTTTCACCATATAACATATTTATCATAAAATATTCAAATTTACGGGGTTTTACAGTTTCATACCACATTTGCCCTAGGAGGGATTGGTTCTCCAGCTTTGAGGAGTTGGAAAGAGGGAATATCGTGCTCATGGGTAATGATCATGAATGTCCTATTGGTGGTATTAGAATAGTTCGGATCAGAATATGTGACGGGGTGACTAGGGAGTTAAAGGAAGTGAGGTTCGTTCCGTAGTTAAAGAAGAACATCATTTCACTTGGAGTTTTGGAGATAGTAGGCTATAGGGTGATCTTAGAGGATGCATATCTGAAGATCACAATGAGGTCCATGATTGTGATGAAGGGCGTCAGGAAGAACAATTTGTATTATTTGATTGGAAGCACGGTGACAGGAGGAGAGTTGACGACTTCTATTGATTTGGCTAGACTGTGGCGTTTGAGGCTGGGATATTCGAGTGTTGATTCTATGCATGGATTGGTGAGAGGTGCTTTGACCTGTAGTTTGAAGACCTGTAAACATATTGGTATGAGCAAGAAGACCGAGGTAGAGTTTGGCACTTTTATTCACCGAGCAAAGGGCCTTCTAGATAATGTTCATGTAAGCTTTTGGGGGCCTTCCAAGAAGGCATCATTAGGAGGTAATAGGTATTTGGTTTCTTGTGTTGGAGACTGTTCTAGGCATTTGTGGGTTGCAACCAATTCCCGTTGGAGTGAAGTCCTAGTAGTCAACAACAGGTGGAAGAAATGTATAGCAGAAAGGGAAAAATACTTCGTTCTGAGTTTGGTGGAAAGTTCAAGAGGGATCTGTTTTTGCATTTGTGCCTAGCTCAAGGTAGTTTGAGACACTTCATTGGAAAGGAAACATTGGGGCAACGAGATGAGATGGCAGATTTGATGAGTCATTCCTTGCTGGAGGAGGATCGGTGTTTGATGTCAAGCAGTGGATTGTAGATGAGTCTTGGTGATGAGGCTTTGACATATTTGAGCCTATTTGCGGTGAAAGTTGCTATCTTCATTGCTATCGAATCTATTACAACTTTAGTCGTTACAATAAACTCGAATAAAATAAAAAGTTAATCTTTTTATAAGATCTCCTTACACATATTTGACCCTAGGGTTTCGAATGTCACAACGCGTCGAAGGGCGTTGACCTAGGGTTACGCGTTCACCGGCGTTGACCTAGGTTACGCGTTGACCGGCGTTGACCCTAGGGTTTCGAACGTCGAATGTTGTTTAGTGTGGATTTCGTCGAAATATCCAACAACCGACGAAAGATAAGCGAATTCGGATTCAAAAAAAGGTTCCGGAGGCTCGAATAGGGTTAAGACACCCAAGGGGTGTCCCAACAAAACCAAGACACCCTTGGGGTGTCTCGGTTTTGCCGAGACACCCTTGGGGGTGTCTTGGCCAAAACCGAGATTTTCCCCCCTTTTGCTCTTTTCTTTCCTTCTTTTGTTTTCCTCATTTGAACTTTCCTCTCTTTCTTTGATTTTGTTTCCTCTTTTGCTTTCCCCCTCTTTCCATATTTTCAAAAAGAGAATCTTTCCTTTTCAAACACCTTCTTCTTCTACCTCCAAACACCATTATTTCTCTCCTTCAAGAACTCCAAACCCACAAAATTTCGGATTTTGTATGCCCCTCTCTTGGCCGAAAATTCCTCTCCTCTCAAGCTAGGGTTCCTCCTTCATCCTCAAGTTCAAACTCTTGATTTGGGTAAGTTTTCTTTCAAAACTTTCCTCTTTTTCAAGAAAGATTGTAGCTTTTTTATGTTTGTGATGGGGGTATGCCATGAATTCATATGCAAAGACCACAACTTTTTGTTCTCATGATTTAAAAGATGGGTTCTTTGATAATGGGTTGTGTATGCACAAGTATTTGGGGGGTTTTATGCGAAATTTGCAATAGGGCCAAAATTTGGGGGACTTTTATGCAAAAGTGGACTGAAATTTGTAGGGGTTTTTATGCAAAATGGGACTAAAATTTTGAGGCTTGGATGTTTGACACAATTGGCCACAACTTTGAGGGGTGCTTCATGCAAAAAGATCACAAATTATTGAGGGTTTATTTGCAAAATTGCCCATAAATATTTTAGAGGGACTTATTTGCAAAAAGGGCAGAAAATTCAAGGCTGAAATCCAAGAAGTTTAGACCACCAAAACCATGATCAAAGTTTTGAGAAGGATATGTGGACGTTAAATCGAAATTTGTGAAGGGGTCTATATGCAAAATTGACTAAATTCTACAAAAGGGCTTATTTGCAAAATTAACCAAAATTGTGGGATGTTGGGGGTGCTATATGATCAGATATGATGACCATGACCTAACTTGAGCGTGTCCTTGACCCGAATTTAGCCTTGAACACGAGGGGTATTTTGGGTATTTCACCAAAATTTACCGCGAAAATGACAATCCTTGTTTTGCATGCACGAAATTTGTAGGTTTAATTAGACTTCAACTATAAAATCCTATTTATTCATAGGACTTTAGTTCAAGTTCTTAATTTCCCTTTTAAATTTCGCGTATTCATATTGTACCTGACTTACTGCTTTTCATTGCAGATTTTCGATGTTTCCACGTCGACCTCGACATCCTAGGAGTCGCTCCCGTTCGCAGCCTAGCGAGAAAGAAGTTCCTACAGCATCCTCCCCTCCAGCGGCATCTTTCTTTGGGGGTGAGAATTTACATTTCCTATGTCCCTGATTGATCCCTTCGCGGGTCATGAAGGAAGAACCGATACCCTCCTTCGCGGGGGTCGAGGTTTCGGACTTGGTGATTCTGTTATACCCTCGTTTGGCCCCTTCGCGGGTCATTCGGGAAGGGCCGACACCCTCCTTCGTGTGAGTTGAGGTTTCAGACTTGCCTTGCTTGGCTAATTCAAGTCTTCTGGTATATTGGGGCGATTTTGTGTCGTCCTACACCTTATAGGTCGGTGTATGTTACCACGTTATTTACGTGATGATGCATACCGTTCTTCCAGTGTAGGACACTCAAAATCGTCTCTCCAATTATCCCGTGACTGATCTTATCTCGCTTTTTATGAGATGAATTTTCTAACTCTATCCTTGTGTTTTGTTGCAGTCGAGTTCCCCGCAGGCAGCCTCCCTCATCATGTCCCTACTGGTTGTAGCAGGGAAGTCTTCTCTTCGGCTTCCATCAGGCAGGCCATTGGTCCACTCCCTCAATTTGACAGAGATCGCTCCGACGAATCCTGTCGTTTGATACGGGATGGAGGGCGTCATTGCTTACGCCAGCTTATTACGGATGCTCCCTTTACTGCGGATTCTACCTCTACTCAGGCTTTAAAGAAGCCCAGTTTTCTGTTCGGAGATCACACTGAGGATCCTGCTACGTTGACTCTTACCGAGGAGCACTGGCTGACTCTTGACGAAGGAGCTCTCCTGTATATTCCCTCCATTCCTCGTCAGTATTCCTTCACTCATTTGGAGGGACAGGCCGTGGAGCGACAGATGTCTTGGCATCTTACCGATGATGCCGAGCGAGTTCAGTGTGGATATTCCTCTCATCATAAGACTCCTGGTTCTGCTGGGTATCATTCCATCCGCGGTCTTCGACCAGGGATCGTGGGTCTTGACACTGCACCCCCAGGCGAGGTATCAGCAGCTGCTCCTACTGTGAAGAATCGTCTGGCTCATCTTGGGAGAATGTTACCTCCACCCGATTATAGATGCTATGGTTGGGCTTCCTCACAAGCCAAGGGATGGTGGACACGCATGACCAGTTACGTCTTGGGGCGCTGGGAGAAGGATTTGAAGAGCAGTGGATTGTATGCACCTATACGAGCCACCATGTATGGACTTCCGGTCAGCTGCCACCATTTCTTAGCGTTGTTGGAGACATACATGCCCGACAGTAACACGTTCTTGACCAGCGGCGGAGAGTTAGGGCTGGCCTTACATGAGATGTATCAGGTTTCTGGTCTTCCGATGGGGGATTGTCCATATCAGGAGTACTTTCCCTCGAACCAGCAGTTGGGGTGGTTGAAGAAGGATACTCCCGACATGTATGATACTCTTTGGGACCTCACTTGTCATTATTATACCTCCTTGATCAAGATTTCTCCTCCAGCGAAGAGGAAAAGGCAGATCAGCTTGAAGCAGTTTGCCGTCTATTTGTTCCCGAATTTGGAGAGTGACTCCGGCGAGCCCCTTCGTGAGTTAGATGTCTTGACCCCTACCGCCATTAATGAGTTGATGGAGAAGGCTGAGGCTCGTTCTTACACCATTGCCAGTGCTGAGGGAGCTTTTCCTGTAGGAACCAAGTTTCGTTCGTTCCTCCGCCGTGCACAGAAGTCCATTGAGCCCCGGACTCTTCTAGCAGGCTATCTTGCCCTCTGGTTGAAGAAATGTGTTGTTCCATACCAGTTTTCAGACGCCCTACCTCTCGAGGTGCTCTTCCCCACAGTTCAGCTAGCTTATGGGAGGGAGCTTTCTCTGCTCCCAGCGATGGTTGCTGGCATCCATTGCGGGCTTAGGTGTCTGGTCAGTGGTTTTACGCAGGTGGGTTCTGAACCATCGACCGAGCTTATTTGTCCGAAGGTTGAGCTTCCTTATGCGTATATGATGGCGTAGCTTGTTCTTCATCGTCCTGACTTGATGTCGGCGCCCAGTGTTGTTGATGTCCTCGTTCCTTTCGTGCAGTTGTTAGAGAGGAGCAGATGGCTCGGGAAGAAATTCAGTGATGTACAATGAGAACTTCAAGTTCGTAAGAGCTGGGAGTTCTTCAAGTGTTTTCCTCACTTTTCGGGTCGCTATGGTGACGTGCTGATTGATGAGGAGAAACCCAGAAGTAACCGGACTGTTCTCGATGTTGGTTGTTTCCGCTGGTTAGTGAACATCCGTGTTGGGTATCTCGTTCTCCGGGTGAAGAATCGTTGCCACATAGAGCCTTACCTTCCCTGCCGTTTTGCTCGTCAGTTCGGCTATGACCAACTATATGTTGGGAATCTGAGCCGTGGTTTGAAGGTTGAGGGAGGGCTTATTAACGGCGTACGGGCATGGCTATAGACCATGGTGGGCTGCACCGGAGCCCACTTTGCTCTTCCTTCATATAGACGCAAGCCGTTGATTACTTTCCTCAGTTACAAGTGGTTCCTTTCCGTCGTTGAATCCATAGGTGTGAGGAGTCTTTCAGAGTTACAGTCTGAACACTCGGTCCAGGCCGCTATGATGGCTGCTCGTAAAACTGAGCTTGCTCGGAAACAGAGGAAGAGGCATGCCAAACCTCCTCGCTCGAGCAAAGATGATGAAGAGCTCCTTCCTATTGATGATGATGACGAGACTTCTGAGGAGGAATATGTGGATACAGATACCGACAAAGAAGAACTTGATGCAGGTTTTGTCATGCTTTTTGATCTTCTTCCTCAACTTCAATTAGTATCAACAACAGATCTTTTTCGCTTAATGAAATGACCTTTATTACCTCAGGTAGGACGTCTAACGATCATGAGTCGCTCGCTTCTCGTTGTACGAGATCCGGGTCTAGCGGCCAAGCTCCTACACATGTTGAGACGCGTGGCCAGTCCGTGCATGAACGACCCGTCGGTTCTATGAGGGCCGGTACTCCGAAGAAGAAGAAGACTGCTCACAAACCACGCATCGGTCGGCACCCCTACGGAGTAGATCTAGAAGACATTGCCGACAGAGAGGAAGGTAATACCTCGTCGTTATCATTGCTTTAAGATGACTCACCTTCTGGAATTCATAATTACGTTTTATGTTCCAGGGTTCTTTGAAGAGGGCGAATTTCCTTTGTCTCCTGTATTCACTGGTTCTGATAACATGGATAGCTTCATGGAGCAAATGTGTGACGCCATTCGTGATGGTTCCCTGGATGTTGATGTAAATATTGATACTGAGTAGGTGAACGGTTTTGAGCACACCATTCCATGTTCAGGTATATTTACATCCGATGATGCCCTCCTCAAATAGTATTTAGAAGAGTTAGAGAATTCATGATCATTTTTTGTGCTTTTGCCTTCTTTCAGACTATTTGAAGAATTCCAGTGTGGATATTGGGGAAAAAGAATCCTCTGTTCCTGCTACAGGTATTTCTGAGCTTTCCCTTCTTCTCTATCTTCTTATACATATGTCCAACACTTAAATTACTCCGCAGATGTTGTAGTAGAGAAGCCAGTTAAGAATGGGACCTTTCATGATATAGGTTTCGAGGAACAGCGGTGTGCCTCTGCACAGTGTTTCTCGGGACCCGATGCTGGACTATTAGCCAACTTGCTGGCTGAACAGACTACCAGAGGAACCATGAGACCACCCTTTGAGAGTGATTCATTCACAGGTATATATCTGATTCCCTTCATTTCGCTTGATCTTTTATCTAACTAATGAAGGATTGATATTACAGCACCAGTCATTGGGACTGATTCAGTAACGATCTCCAGCACATCTACTTTACCTCGGAGTGACGGACTCGCAGGTACGCATACGATCTTATTATCCCGATTTTCCTTATTTGTCCAAATTTTCATTTTGACTAATAAAGACATGTAACTCTAGGACCAGCCGTTGTGCCTGATACCACTATAGTTTCTGGGACTGATAGTTTGCATGAGAGCGGTGTTTCCCCACCACAGCCGAGAGATATGACCGATTTGCCTGCAGGGGTTGATATACCCTCCATGACTACTCCTGCCGTTATCTCAGAGCCTGTCAGACCTCAACCCGAAGGGGCCTCCGTTGGCGTTGGTATGCTCGGAATTTGCCTTTGAATTTCCTTATCGTATTCGATAATCTCCTAACTTTCTATATTGTTGCTTGTAGGATCTCGATCCTCTCTATATGAGCGTGTCCGCACCCTTTTGGTCGATACCGATCCTGCCAGAGACATTTTTCGTACGGACCTCGGCTTTTTTACCGCCTTTTTTAACGGCATGATTGAGTAACTTCTTCACAGAGGATACTGTTTCGATCAGTTCAGGCGTTCCTTTTCTCGCCACATGATGATGATGAGGGAAGAAGGATATCCAGAGTTGGCCGATTCCTTCACTGCCGATTTCACTGTTCTGGAGTCAGAGATCCGAGAGTTGAAGGAGTTGAAGGCTTGTGGAGATTCTTCCTTCGTGTCCTCTCAGATGGAGCATAGGCTGACACAGTGGCACGACCTGAGATCTTCCATCGGCAGCGAGCTTCGATCACATGAGCATTCTGTTGCGCAGCTGATGGCTACCGTGGCGAGGAAGGATACAGATAGAGCCGAGTTACTCAGCTCTTTGGATTCCGACCGTGAGGAAGTGGCTAGATTGAAGGAGGCCTTGAGGCACGCCGAGGAGTCCGTTACTCTTATTGCAGAATACCTGGCTGGATTAGAGCGTTCTCGTGAACAGGCGCTCGAGAAGATGGGATCTACACAGGAGAGATTGATGAAGCTGAATAATGAAGCCACGAAGATCTTGAGCAGTTCTGAAGACTCTGTCCGAGCTAGTCTGCAGGCGGAACTGGAGCAGAGCTATGTAGACAGGCTTTCTAGTTTAGAGTCCCATGTTCTTAGCCGTCAGTTGCCTTCGGGCTAACGAGCTTTTTATTGTATGCTTTTGACTTGATTTATTAATAGAGACTCCGCATTTGCTTCTTTCATGATATTTCTTTATTTACTTTGAACCCAACAATGATAAAATTTACAGGATTTTTGGCAAACCCACAGCCATCAACGGGTTTGATATGCCTTTACCGATTACCGTTTGAATCGGGCTAGCATGTGAATTATTAAAGCTCGTCTCACATGTAACGTTGCGCTAAGAGAATTGCTTTTCTTAGACTTAATGCTATGACTTTGAATACATAGACTTGACCATTTTCTTTTATAGGGAAAAGGTACCCCGCGCCGCGTATTAGACGACGACTTATCCCTTCTTAGGCTTCGGGATAAAATTCCCTAGGCTTAGACCCTGGTGTCTTTTTCAATCGGCGAAAGACTAAACCGGCAATGCGTGTTAGACATAGACTTTGGGATTTTTGGCAAACCCCCAACCTTCAACGGGTTTGATGTGCCTTTACCGACTACCATTTGAATCGGGCTAGCATGCAGATTGTCTAGATCCGTTTCACATGTAACGTTGTGCTAAGAGAATAAATTCTCTGAGACTTTGTGCTATGATGTCGAATACATAGGCTTCACCGTTTCTTATAGGGAAAAGGTACCCTGCATCACGTATTAGGCGATGACTTATCTCTTCTTAGGCTTCGGGATAAAATTCCCCAGGTTTAGACCCTGGTGTCTTTTTCAATCGGTGAAAGACTAAACCGGCAACGCGTGTTAGGCGTAGACTTATCTCTATTTAGGAGTTGAGATAACATTCCCCGTGCACAAAGTGTCTGGATTGGAAGTTGGGAATTGTGTTCTTTCTGAGAACAAAGACAAACTGGAAAATGAGAGAGGAAGAATTTTATATTCTATCTCCCAGTGCTGAAGAGGAAGAATTTTATATTCTATCTACAGCTGGAAAGGAAACTCAAGGTGGGATCTCCACCCCCAGGATCCGAAAGGATGAAACTAGGAGTGGGATCTCCACTCCGAGAATCAGGAAGGTTCAAACGACCCTAACTTTTATAGGATTGGTCATTTGAATCAAAAGAATCCCTCATTCATTGAGGAGAAAACCCAATTTTGATCCTAACTTTTATAGGTTTGGTGGAAAAAGGAACAAAGGCAAGTTTTCGTTTATCGAAAAGGAATGACTCAGTCTTAGCCCTGGTATTTTGCAGGCTTGACTAAGTGAGATTGGGAACAACCCTAACTTTTATAGGTCTGATTGTCCGAACTGAAAGTGGACCTCTCGTTCATGGGAGGAATCGAGAGGGGAATTTGGCTTTGGTCCTAACTTTTATAGGTTTGACCTGAAAGCAAAGAGAGTGGAATACGGGTAGCAATGGGAATGCTAACTCGTACTATCACTCAAAGGGAGACTAACATGTTAAGTGATTAGGACCTCACATGTTGAGTCCGAGAATTACCAATGACTGGCGGATAGAACTTATGGTGAATCCGCCGTCGATTAGCTTGATCAGTGGATGGCTTGGTGAGGGAAGATTAACCTATCGAAAGATTAGATCTCGTCTCACAAAAATAACTCATGAGAGTTAAAATTTGATAATAAGAAGAAATATTCCGACGTTCGGAGCTCGAGCGTGGATTTCTTATTCATCTCTTTTACAGTGACCGGGTTACCCCTAAGAATACCACATGTGGTACTCTTCCGGGAACTCCCCGATACATCAGTTATCCTGAAGATACTAAGGATAGTATTTTTTCAGGAATTTGCCATTTATTGGCATCATAAGCCGATCACCATCCTTGGTGGCTAGGCGATATGCGCCATTCGAGTAAACTGTCTCTACTACGAATGGCCCTTCCCATTTGGGTTCAAACTTGCCCTTCTTCTTGGAGTTAAGGATCATAGGCCGTCTTTCAGTTAAAACCAAATCTCCTTCCTTAAAACTCCTTTGTCGGACCTTTTTGTCAAAGGCTCGAGAAATTCTGGCTTGATAAAACTCAATATGCTGTTGAGCTTCCAGGCGCTTTTCATCGAGCATTTCTAGTTCTTCGAGGCGTTTCTGATGTTGTTCTTCGGTCGTCATCTGGGTTGCAAGTGCGATCCGAAGAGATGGAATTTGGATTTCCAACGGGAGGACGGCTTCACATCCATACACCAAGGAATATGGGGTTACACCGGTCGGTGTACGTACCGTAGTACGATAAGCCCATAGAGCCGCGCCAAGCTTGTCATCCCAATCTCGTTTATTAGTTTTCACGAGTTTTGACAAAAGTTTTATGATAGTCTTATTGAAGGCTTCGGCCAATCCATTCGCTGTGGGATTGTAAGCTGTCGATGAGACGTCTTGAATCTTGAACTTCTCGCAAAACTTGATGAAGGCGTTGCTGACAAATTGAGGACCGTTGTCATGTACGATTCGCCTCGGGACACCATGCCGGTAGATGACATGGTGTTTGATGAATGCAATGACGTTGCTCGTTTTAACTTCTCTGAGCGGAACCGCTTCAGCCCATTTGGAGAAGTAATCGGTAATCGCCAGGATGAATCGATCACCTTTGACCGAAGGGGGATTTATAGGACCAACAATGTCCATTCCCCAAGTCTCAAATGGCCATGACGTTACCGAAGAATACAGATACTCCGGAGGTAGATGCATATAATTCGCATGTGTTTGACACGCATGACACTTTCGGGCATATGCGATTGCATCACTCATCATGAAAGGCCAAAAATATCCCATTCTTCTGATGCGGTCATAAAGCTTGGAGTCAGGTTGGTGTGCACCACACTCTCCTTCATGTGCCTCTCTAAGGACTTCTTCGGCTTCTTTGGTTGATAAGCACCGTGCTAGCAACCCGTCGTACCCCCTGCGGTATAGCGTTCGATTCTCCGTATTATAGTAGAATCTTGGTGCTCTTCGTCTGATTGAATCTCTTTCTTTCACATCTTCTGACAAGATTCCATGCAATACATAGTCGATGATGGGGAAACGCCAATCTCAGGGTTCGAATTCAGCCTGAGTTGCGTGTACCTCTTGAACCTCTTCTTCTTTGTCATCTTCATCGTAAAGTGGCACTAAGAGTTGGTGAGTTCTTACCGTAACAAATTGTTCCGTTCCGGGAGGCTGTGCCAGAGATACGGCTAATGCTGCTAATGCATCTGCGTAGGTATTCTGTAACCGCGGAACGTGTTCGATGAAGAATCCTTCAAATGATTCCGCTATTTCCACCGCCATCTTGTGATATGGTATTAAATCCTGACTTCGGACTTCATACTCCCCTTGGACTTGTTTAACTATTAGTTGAGAATCACCGAAAGCTTCGAGATACTCAACCCCCAGCTCCTTAGCGAAATTGAGTCCTATAATCAGCGCGTTATACTCTACTACATTATTCGAGCATGGCTCGGTTAATGAGTAGGCTCGAGGCATCATATGTTTTCCTGGAGAAACTAACACAACTCCAACTCCGGAGGTAACCTTAGAACATCCAGTAGCACTTGCCATATTAGCTGCTCGTGAGGCGCCGTCGAAGTACAAACGCCATACTTGTTGGTGCGAAGTTGCGTTGACTTCGTGGGTTTCATCAGGTAGGTCGTTATATATCTCGGCGGTGTCCGTAGTCGGATTAGCTGCCAGGAGATCACAGATGGCCTGCCCTTTCACTGACTTCTGTTGTTTAAAATATAAGTCATATTGGGACAAGAGTAAGGCCCATTTTGCTAACCGCTAATTCATGGAAGCTGGTTGAGTCATGAACACTCGGACTGGGTTAACTTTAGAGATAACATAAATGGTCTGTCCAACCAGATAATGCCGCATCTTCTGAATAGCGAACACCAAAGCGAGGCATTCTCTCTCGATCATGGGGTATCGAGATTCAGCGCCTACCATGGTTCGGCTTAAATAATACACCGCCTGCTCATGACCGTTATCGTCATCTTGTGCAAGCAATATACTTAATGAGTGGCTCGTCGCCTTGATATAAATCAAGAACGGTTTGCCTGATTTCGGTGAGACGAGCACGAGAGGTTTTGAGAGATATTCTTTAATACTCTCGAATGCCTTTTGACAAGCGTCATCCCACACGAATGATACGCCCTTCCTTGTGAGCTTGGAGAACGGTTGACATTTTCCTGAAAGGTTCGAGATGAACCGACGGATGTAAGCTAATCGTCCTTGCAATCCTCTGAGCTCCTTGAGGTTTCTCGGCCGTTGCAATTCATTAATCGCCTTTACTTTATCAGGGTCGATGTGAATACCTTTGGTGGTAACGACGAATCCCAAGAATTTACCACTGGACATTCCGAGGAAAGACTTGGTAGGATTCATCTTCAATTGATGGGCTCGCATCAAGTCGAACATGGTCTTCAAGTCCTTAATGTGATCTTTTTTATCACGACTTTTTACGACCAAATCATCCACGTAACATTCGACAGTCTTCCGAAGATGCTCTTAAAAAATCTTTGACATGGCTCTCTGATATGTAGCACCTGCATTCTTTAACCCGAAGGGCATGATCGTGTAGCAGAAAACACCACGGGGTGTTCTGAACGCGGTGTGTTTCTCATCATCTGGATGCATTTTTATTTGATTATATCCAGAGAAACCATCCATGAAAGACATCCTTTCGAACCCACACGTATTGTCGATGATGACATCCGTGATGGGAAGGGGGAAATCATCTTTTGGGCAAGCAGCGTTGAGGTCTCTAAAGTCGATACAAACCCTGATTTTCCCATTCTTCTTAAGAACCGGGACAATATTGGCAAGCCACTCTGGATGTTGCTCTTCCCTAATGAAGCCCGAGTCGACAAGCTTTTTAACCTCGGCTTCGATCGCCTCCATCATTTGCGGACGAAACCGTCTTTGTTGTTGTTTGATAGGTTTGACGTCTGATTTAATATTGAGGCGATGTACTGCTACGTTTGGATCGAGCCCTGGCATGTCTTCGTAATTCCAGGCGAACACATCGATGTATTCCCTGATAAGAGAAATTAACTCTTCTTTCTCTTCGGGTAGGAGGCTATCGCTAATGAATATCGGCTTCGGATTTTCCTCGCTTCCCATATTCACTTGGACTACTTGATCTTCGGTAGGAGGTTCTCTTTGTTCGAACCTATCACCATACTGCATGTTTAAGTGATGAACCCAAGGATCTTCCCAAGTCGGCATCTGATCGTCTTCTTCTATTGTCGCTGGATCAACCGTAACCATGTTCGACATTAGCTTTTTAAACATTTCACCCAGGCTAGCGTCGAAATCCCAAGCAGAAGAGTCAGAAGAGTATCCTTTTCTAGCCTTGTTAGCAATTTGATCGATGACTTGCCAGCAACACTCGTCGTCGGATGAGGAGACATAACCTAGACCTCTTTTGTGGCGATAATAATCATCGGGTTTTCCTTTTGGTACATAGGCCATCCGAGGCGGAGCTCGCGGACCTCGACCAAAGCAAAGACCCTCTCCTATCGTGAAATCATATCCATACCTTTCCATCATATTGCGCGCTTTCGCATCATATCTGAACAGATGAGGAGCAGGTTTATCATCGTCGTCTTCCTCCTCCAAGAAGTGGTCGGGTATCGGAGATTCTCTTCCTTTACCGTAGACGACCTCCTTTCCACCCCCTATCCCTGCGGGGATGACCATCGTCGTTCCGCACGGATCTTGTACCTGCTTTTTCGTCATGCAAAATGATTGAAGTGGCATATACAAGTCAGGGTTATCATAAAGCTCTTTAGTTACATTATCAAGACACATCAAGTACCCTAAATCATCGTTTATTGATATCTCTTCGGCAAGTTGCCAATTACAACTACTTTCCGATGATTTATGATCGTCAAGATTGATTATAATGGGTACAATGTCATTAAGTACAAAACCACCATCATAATCAAACCCAGCTTCGGTATCAGCTTCATCCCCGCTATCCGTCCCCTGGGCCGATGGTTCAGTATCGGATTCGGCGCCGTATAGAAGGGAATCGGTAAAATAGTTTTCCAATCCCTTAAACGGTTGCTTATCCGCGACCACCGTCTTAACTTCATTATTTGTGTCCACATACTTGAGGCATTAGTGCAGAGTTGACGGGACTATAAGGTTACCATGGATCTAAGGTCGACCCAACAGTAAGTTATAGGATGTTTCCGCGTCAATCACGTAACAGGTAACTTTTGACTTTAAATCCCCGATCTGGCATTTGATTCGAATCTTCCCCAAGGGTCTGGACCCGCTGGTGTTGAATCCGTAAATCGTAGTGCCGGTGGAGGCTAGTTTGCTAGTCGGTATTTCGAGATGATGCATCAATCGGAATGGCATGATGCTAACAGCGGAACCCGGATCTACTTGGATCCGGTTGACCATGCTAGAGCCAATGTGCCTGGTGAAATACAAAGGCCTATCATGCTTTGAGTTCTTCATCTGCATGTCTTCTTTGGTGAAAGAGATGCAGGGAAAATGATGCGCCGCGAGATTGCAGTGTTGAACTGACGACTCCGGTTCTTCAGAAGATGGCTTGATTCGAGTCAAGAAAGCTTCAGAGTCGCTCAAGGCCTCTTGTAATGCTTTCCTTGTATCCTTTGAAAGACGCAACAGCTCGTATAGGGTTATCCTAGCTAGGATATTGGCCAACTGCGCCATGATGTCAAAATGGGGCGGAGAGCTTGCATTTCCCGGTTTGTCTCTCCCAATCGGATGATTGAATCGAGACTGCCTCGGGTTTTGGGCTTCTTGACGTAAAGGCTCTTTCCCTTTCTCCTTTTGCTGAACTTTCTCCGTAGCTACAGGCGTTGGGGGAGTTGCGACAATTCCCAGTTCTGCTAATGTCTTGGAAGGAACGGTTTTGGTCCCCCCTTGTTTGGCTAATTGCTCAGAAGCATCCGGGTATTTGTAGTGATACTCATTCCCGCTCCGGGTTACAAAGGCCTCCTGCTCATCTTCGGAAAGTGGGAAGGTTGGAATTCTGTCGTCATCTTCTCCTGGAATAGCAGAAGCTCCATAACAAGATTTACCTTTTCCTTTTGACCTCCTCTTGGAAGAGGCTCCAGTCTATTGTTCGTCTCCAATCAAGTCTGGATGAACCCAAAGAATCTCGCCGTTCGGGGCTGTGTGCGGCACAAGTCCTTTCTGGCGTTGTTTGTGAGGATCATCGTTCACCATCTTCACTGCTGCATTTATTACGGGTTCATGTTGGAACCAGTTCGAAGGAACAGACCCGAAGCTGATCGATATTGCATTCGCACCCACTTTCTTCTCCTTGGGTTGCTTCATAGTGATGACCCCGACATCGATTAGGGCTTGGATCTTATCTTTAAGGGCATAGCATGCCTTGGTAGGATGGTGCACCGCTCTGTGAAATGCATAGTATTTTGGATCACCAACTCTTTTAGCATCTTCTTGATCCTGGACCGGAGGCAACTTGATCTTGTTGTTCTCGATAAGGTATTTAAAAATACCGGGAACTTCATCCTCTTTGAATGAATAGACCTTCGGGAACTTCGGCTCCGCGGCTTTTTGCTTCTGGGGATGTTGCTGCCACCTTGATTGTTAAGGCGCCTTTTGTTGCTGCTGTTGCGGTTGTGCTTGCACCTCGAATGTTTGGTTTGCATCCACAGCATTCACTTGTGCTTTTCCCTTACCCTTAGGGACAAAGTTCTGTTGTGGAGCGTTGTTTGTTATCTGACCTCTTTCAGCCTTCTTCCTTTTAAGGAACCGCTCGGCTCGTTCTCCTCGCACCTTCAAGTCCTTCCAGGTCTTCGGTGGTGCTATTCCCATAGCCTCGAGGATGTCCAACGAAAGATTATTGTGACAAGTCTCGAGAATAAAGTCTTCGCTGACCGGATCTCTATAATTCATTGCTTTGTTTCGGAATCTCTTCACGAAGTTTTCGACCATCTCACCATTCTTCTGCTTCTCATCGAATAGTGTACCGATTGAGATTTCTGTGTCATCATCGAAGAAGTTCGTCAGGAACATATCTTCCATGTCATCCCAACTGCTGATGCTCCCGGGCTTGAGACGGCGATACCAGTCGAAGGCTGCTCCGCGAAGAGTGCCGACGAATGACCGCACCATAAGAGGTTCATTCTCAGAAATGATTCCTAAATGAGACTTAAAATATATTAAGTGTTGGGTAGGGGAACCCTTTCCATCAAACAGCGTAAAGTTGATTAAATTAAACTTTGCCGGATACGGAATTGATTCCCACTCCCTTGGGTATGGACATGGTATGCCGGACCTCTTCACTTCTTGAGCATTCATCAACGCGTTGATCTTGCTCTCCAAGTCCTTCATCTTCTTGTCTTCACTCGTATCTATCTTCGAGTGGCTTCGGGGAGAGGTAACGTGGTCCTCTTTCGTATTGTCATCCACGGGGCCGCCCCGTTATTGTTGTTGACAGGAGGGATATTTATGTTGACATTATCCTCTTGCCATTCGTTCTCGTCTTGATTCGGATTATTGCGGCGACTGGGTTCTCCTTGGTGGGTTGTCAACGCCGCAATTTGCTGGTCATGCATTTCTCTCATCCGCTGCATGGCCATCTCCATCTCGAACTTGAAACTTTCTTTCTGCTTATTCAGGGCATCTTTAAGCATCTTGGTTACTTGTTCGGCGCTGATCATAAATGATTCGTAGGGTTGTCCCACACTCGATGCCGTGTCATCAGACGCTATAGCCGAGCAAGAATCTGAACCAGCATCTGACACCTCTTCTTCCAAAGGAAGTCCATTTTGTATTCTTTGGTAATTCTTTCGCCTATTGGTCCCCGATCGCAACCGAGTCATGCGCTGGGAATCTTCAGCAAGCTGATCTGGGTTAAGGTGTCGTGTTGACTTCCCTCTGCCGGTCATATTAGCAGACACTTCTAGGTATTCGTCCTCTTGGCGAACGAACTTCTTCCCACGGAAACGCCTTGAGTTGGTCTCGGACGTTCTGGTGGAAATTCTCTCGAACACCGAAACTCTCCTTGGGGCTTTAGTACAACAGCATTCTGACAGCACCGCCTTGATTATGTTGGTGCACGGGCAGCGAGACTCCGTGTCTTGAACGTATCTCTTTCGAGACTTACCCATACCCCCAGCTCTATAGTACAACTCGTCAGTTTGATAACTGGAGCAACTCATAGAATGTTGGCATGACTTCCCAGGTATAACACCATTGTCATCAGACGAATGTGCTTCCCTCTGGGGATATGACGCTTTATTAGCGTTTTCAAAAGTCGCAGGTTCAAGTTTACGCTCCTGCGAGCGTGAAAACCTAACGGGCTCTTGAACTTCGACCCGTAATCCGACGCGGTCGGTAACATGGGCTTTTCCTCTGTTATTTTTCTTAGGGGGATTGGTACGACCCCTAGTCTGGTTTGTCGTTTAAGGACCTTTCAATGGTCCCAATCGCTCCTTGACAGGTGCTTTGCCTCGATCTTCTGGTAAAGGACCAAGGCGACCTTTCAAAGGAACTCTGGATCTTGTAGGATCCACGTTCTTGCCTAACTCCGTAGGAGGTGCACGAACAAGAGAAACGGGATCTGGATTTGAAGAAGGTTGGACGGCAATTCCGTCCATTTTCGTCTTAGGCGCCGGTTTTGACTTTGGCACCCAAACCCGTTTATGTGTAGACGGCTTCTTGACCGCCTCTTCTTTCTGCATCTCTTTCGCTTTCTGCAGAAGGACTCGGGCATGCGCGAGCAATGCGTGGCGTTTCTTGATTCGCTCCTCTAGAGTGGAGCGATTCTTCTTGACGCGGACCCACTCGTTTGTCTCCGCCTTAGAGGAGGGTTTGGCGGTTCGCCGTTGTTGCTCTTGGCGCTGTCTGGACTTTAGATCCTTATTGTAGCGGATCCCGTCCATCGATTCTGCGGCTTTGGCCAGTTGTCGTGCAAGGCGCTGACGCCGTCTTTGGCGCGCCCTCTTCGACAAAGTTGGAGCACCTTCCGTAGTTACCTTCACGGCGGAGGGGAGATCTGGATCTGTAGCCTCGACCTCTTTGGATGCCGCAGGGATGCCACGGGGCACGGGTGCAGCAGCGGCGACGGGATCTTGGATCTTAGAGCCGGAAGTCCCGCGAACGTCCTTGGAAGAGGAGGTCTTCCTGCGCCTGTTTGGAGAGGCGGATCTGGAGGAGGAGGAAGAGAGGTACTCTTCAAACTTCTTTTGATCGAACTCATATTCGATCTCTTCGTTCACCCAGATCTTGAATGCCGGTTGCGTCATGACAGCCTCGGCAGCGAGGCTGTTGGCTCCCACTGTGGTCGCCAGCTTGTTTGCGGTGAAAGTTGCTATCTTCATTGCTATCGAATCTATTACAACTTTAGTCGTTACAATAAACTCGAATAAAATAAAAAGTTGATCTTTTTATAAGATCTCCTTACACAATGAAAATAAAAAAAAGTTTACAACTTTATCAAACAAACGCAGAGATCGTTTATCGGTCTTCTGCTTGCGTGGGATCTTTGCCTGTGACGGGGACGTTGATATCCGTGGACCACCGCCGATCAGATCTGGTTGCTGAAAAATTGGGCAGAGCTTCGTCTATCCACGAAGGGATTGAGAAACCGTAGCGCCTATCTTGATAAAAGCGAGATATTTGCTCTTCTTAGAATTACCACAACGGGATAATACTAAGGATTGGATGCGGATGATGTAGATCTGACGAAGAACTCTCTTGCGTTGAAGAACTCGATCCGATCTCTCCTCCTCCTCTCTAAAATCTGTGTACTTTTAAGTCTTCAATCCGGCAGGGCTTCGCCGAGGCACCAAAACTCCAGATCCGAAAAAATGAGGCCTAAGGCTTGTATTTATAGGCTTGAGGGGATAGCGGAGCGGTTAAAACGGGCTAAAGGCCCAAATCTGCGTTGGGACACCCCTGGGGTGTCTCGAAAAATCCGAGACACCCCTGGGGTGTCTCGGAAATTCCGAGACACCCTTGGGGTGTCTCGGAAATTCCGAGACACCCTTGGGGTGTCTCAGAAAATCCAAGACACCCCTGGGGTGTCTCATATTGACCGAGACGCTCCGTTGAGGTGTATTCGTCCGCTTCTGCTGTAAATTCTTCCTCCGAACTCGGATTTTAGTGATTCGAAGTGCGTTGGAAGTCTGACGAAGAGTTCTATCAGCTCCGATGGTTGGATTATCTGTAGGATGAATGAGATACGAAGGGCGTTGTTCCTTTTGTAAACATCACGGGGCTCCCGATTAGCCCGTGCCTTCGTTATTCCGAAATTCTGTCAGCTCACGTAGTTCGTCGATTCACTTCAAGCGTTCACCAATGTCAATCGAACTCCTGTGAACCAGATAGTGATGTTCATTGTCGTTCCTTAACACTGAGCTGTTCGTGGAGACCTATAGGCAATTTTCGATGCCTACAGAGCCATCTTATTTACAGATTACCGTTTGCCGCGATTGATATATTTGGATCTGATGGAGCTGCTTCAGATTTTGAGTTACTTCGAATATTTGGATGCCTAACATATTGTCACATCGAGGATGTAAAGTTTGATCTGAGTGCACATTGGGATTCAGAGGCATGTTTGATAACCAGGTATGGGATCTGATATTGTTCTAAGTAGTATTGTCACATTTGACTCTCAGTAGGTGGAGAGTGTTGGACAGATCATAGGCGTATCGCAGCAGGTGGAGAGTGATGCTACTCCACGATAGGTGGAGATTACTCCACGTTCTCCAAATTATTCTGTATTGTTCAGGATTCCAGCTGAGGTGGCACAGATTGGGATCATATTGATGTGGATGCAGATGATGAGTTTGTTGATTCGAGTGCAGTTGATGGTCACAGTTCAGATTTGGCTATGGTCGTTGGTTCACCTTAGGTGGAGGTGTTTGGTTCATTTTACTTTGAGACCAGTGGGAGAGTTATCAGTTGCAGATTTGTTGGTGACTTCCATATTAACAATAAAGGTTACAATCAAATAACTTTCATATCAACAAGTAAAGACTACAATTAGAAGATTTTTACGTAGATCGAGAAAGGTTATAACTTGACAACCTTCACGGTAACCGATGAAAGCTCTATTTTAGCAGTCTTCACAATCAACATAGAGAGTTACAATCTGACGGCTCTCACATTTCAAGGAACTAAAGCAAAGATTACAAAACAATAATCTTTGTAATGCTCTGACGAAAGAGTTTACAAGTCAACGATCTCTTCAGTCCAAGATGCAGAGCTCATCTCTCCACCCCAGAAATAAAAAGGCAAGTGCCATCATTTCAAAGTCAAAGCAATGCAAACGCAGCTTCAATCTAGCTGCAAACGCAGCCTCAATCCAGCTGCAAACGTAACCTCAATCCAGCTGCAAATACAGCTCCTAAATGCTGCCAAACACAACTGCCAAACGTAGCTCTTGATGCAGCCAATGCAGCTTCTAACTGCTGCCAACACAGTTTCTATCTGCTGCCCAACACAGCTTCTAACTCCTGCCAACACAGTTTCCATCTGTTGCCCAACGCAGCTTCTAACTGCTGCCAACGTAGTTTCCATCTGCCGCCCAACGTAGCTTCTAATTGCTTCCCAATGCAGCTTCTAACTGCTGTCAACGTAGTTTCTAATTGCTGCCAATTGTAGGTATTCAATAATACTAAAATTCGAAATATGAAAAGGAGGGTCAGGGAAACAAACCCCTTCTCAATCAGAGACGAGGTTCGTTGTTTAGTGAAGATCAACCTCGAGAACGAGAGTCGCCACGTAGTAAAGCTCAACGTCAAAAGACAAAGTTCAGTAATGAATGAAACAGAGCTACGAGACTCAGAGCTCGTCATTGGATATGAGATTTGAGGTTCGCTAGTGGATATAGGGTTCGGACCTCGTCATTAGATATAAGGTTCGAGGTTCACTAGTGGATACGGGGTTCGGATCTCGTCATTGGATATTAGGTTCGAAGTTTACTAGTGGATACGGAGTTCGAAGTTCGTCATTGGACACGAGGTTTGAAGCTCATTACCAGATGTAAAGCTCATTAGTGAAGATGAGGCTCGTCAAAAGGAAACTTACAAGACTTGCTACGTAGTTGGACTCAGCTGTCAAAGATGAAGTTCATTAGTGAAAACAAGGTTCATCAGACGAAGTCAGTGAAGACAAAATTCATCAGAAGAAACTGGTCTACTGCAAAGTTTGCTTGGTAAGACGAACCTCGTTTTATATCGAGGCTCGTCTTACTTGACAAACCCCGTTTCAATTAAAGACGAGGCTCGTCATTCGCGTGGGATTTATTTGTAACAGCTCCGAAGACTTAGTCAGCTACGTGAGCTAATTTTCAGGAGCACGTTACGGCGTTTGCTGATTTGGAGGAGGTAGTTACGCCCCTCTACCCGTGATTATAACACGTCAGTTACATGCTTAAAACCCTATAAATAGCCATCGACGGCTACAGTGAAAAGGGGATAGTTGATTGATTGGAGATTTTAAACTTGGACTTCAAGAAGCATCAGAGATCAAAGTTTCTATGCATGGATCCGGAGTTCAAACCTCGATTCCAGTCAGCCAACGAATGTCAAAAGCTCCAGCAACCTTGATCTGATCATCAACGGGAGGCAAGCTCGACTCAAGCATCGGGGGAAGCATCCTTTAGCCACCAAGAACCCACCTTAAACAAAAGAGAAGCTAAACTAATCTTCTCTTCCTTTGTAATCGAGAGATTGTGAGTGATTGTAAGGGTTTCGTACCAAGTGATCGAACCTAATTTTCTTAAAACAAGAAAATCAATCAATCCTTAAAATTTTGATCCTATAGACGATGGCGACCACAGTGGGAGCAGCTATTCTTTCCGACGAGATGGTGGTGGCGCAATCAGACAAGATTGCTGTGGGAATGGACGTCGAGACTTTGGTTATTGAATTTGGCCAGTCTAAATACGAGGAGTATCTCTCCTCTGGTAAGTCTAGTCCCACGAAGGCACGTAAGTGTCGTCGAGTCTCATATGAGACCTCAGCCCAAGTGTCTTCTGATGATTTAACTCGAGTCAGTCTCAAGGAAAAGTCCAAGCCCCTCAAAGAGGAGGCTCCAGAAACTAGCCGTCAGGCTAAGAAATGGGTTGTCAAGCAACCTAGCCAAACTTCAGCTTCTACTAGCCAAATTATGGCTTTTGAAAATGAACCTCGTCCAGCTTCGGCTGAGGCAAAGGTTCCTACTGGTTCACTGTCGAGACGCACTCGACAACATCAGCGTCAGAATCAAGCTCACCGTAGGGCTCGAGCTTTGGTCTCACTAGACGGTTTTCATTATCGACCGAGGGTTGATCAACCTAAAGTCAACAAGTCTGACGAGGGTCAGGTGAATGAGGAACGTCCAAAAGACAGACCTCATCCTTGTACCTGAGTAGCCCCAGACAACGAGCCTCATCCTCAAAAAGAGGTTCAACAGTTTCAACAAGCGGTTCATACCGACGTTCGTAAATAAAATGAACCTCAGGATAAGAGCCAACTGAGAAGGCACAAGCGTTGAGCTCGTTCTACCAACGAATGTCGTCGCATGAATGATGGAGTTCATCAGTCTACCCAAGTTTGTCAACCTCTATCATTCAGACGATCTCACTTGGGTAAAGCCAAGATGACGGAGTCGACTGGGGGTTGTCCAGCTGGTGACCTTCGGGATTATCTCACGCGCAAGCGCAGCATGAGCCAAATTCAATCTCATTGCTGCTGTGAGAAACTCATTTATGTAGTACTTTCCCAATGTTCATGTGTGGAGCTAACTTATAAGCCTTCAGTCTTCGAACGGTTAACTGAACCGTCGATGGTCTCATCATCAAGAAGAAGACGCTTTCGCCCTAAGAAACAAGCATCCAAGAATTACCACATTGAAGTGACGATCAACATGGCCAGCAAGGGTGAAAGCAAAGTCTCAGCTGAAACTTCTGAGCCTTCTGATTTTGAAAGATTCCTTGGATTACGAGAGGCACTCATTGAAAGCCAGGGTGTTTACCAACACACTCGTTCTCGTACTGGAGCAATGATCCCGCTAGATTACCGCAAACTGGCGGGTATATCCTATGATGTCGATGAAGAATCTGAAAATTCTATCATTGACACTTCTTAACCCTCCAATACAGACCAAAGCGAACAATCAAGTGCTCACATGTCAGGAAAAGAGGAAGAGCTATCGCAGCAGCTAGAAGAGCAACAATCAACCATTCGTCAACAACAGGAGTCTATCAGACGCCTGGAAGCAATGGTGGAAAGACTCCGTGAGGAGAAAGAAAATAAGAAGAAGAAGGTTCATTCCCAAGCCTCGGGATCTAGGTGAAGACGACCTTCACCCATCGATGAAGACCAAAATGGTAATGATGAAGACGATGATGAGGAAAAGGTTGTGAAGATTCATTCTGAATCGTCCGAAGCTGAATCTAATCCTCGTACGAAAGTACGGGATCAAAAGTGGGATGATTTCCAAAAGCAGCTTGACGCACTAAAGCTTCAAGGAAACTTCAAAGATTTAGGGGTGTCAAGACCTTATCCAAGTGAATGGGATAAGATCCCATATCCTTCGAAATTCAAACCGCTCAACTTAGTACAATTTGATGGCAAGAGTTCTCCTACCCAACACATTTATTACTTCCAAGAGTAGACCGGTCATATAGTGGGTAATGACCCCATTATGACTCGATTATTCATTAGCACCCTGAAGGGGGTGGCTTTTGAGTGGTTTCGCAGACTTGAGCTAGGATCAATCCAGAGTTGGACAGATTTGGAGAGGCTTTTCTTAGCCCGATTCTTCGATGATGACATTGAAGTGTCTATGGCCACACTATTGGTTGAGAAGCAGAAGAAGACGGAGTCGGTCAATGACTCTGTCAAGAGGTTCAGAAATCGATCGTTGCATTCACGTGATCAAGTTTCTGAAGCTACTCTTGTAGAGATGTGCCGTAATAATCTTTCTATTAATATCTTGTCCAAAATAGGGGCTGTTGAAGCCCGTTCATGGAAAGATTTGGTTTGGCAAGGAGAGCAGGTGGAAAACATGCTCAAGCGAATAAATGCTGAAGAACTTCAAGAATCTCAACCTAAAAAGGAGGTGGTAAAGGTAATTATAATTCCCAAAAATAATCGAAAGGGAAAGACACCTTGGCTGTTGAGACAGCCCCATCCCCGAAGTCTTCTGCAAAACAGAAGGGAAATACTTCCGACAATCGTTTTCAGAAGAAGTACGATTTCAAGGATGAACATGTGGTTTCCATTCTTACATCTTTGATCAAGATGAATAATATCAAGTTGCCAGAGGTAAAACGGAACGCAGAAGTATCAAGGACCGATGATCCTAACTTTTGCATGTACCACAGGATGGTGCATCATCCAACCAAAGCTTGTTACATCCTGAAGGATAAAATTTAGGCTTTGCTGGACGCAGGCGTGATGACCCTTCAAGCTGAGCAAAAGAAGATATCTGCGAATATGGTCTCCACTTCAGTTTAGAGATTTCACCGAGGTGCAAGTACAAGACGGCATGAAATCGATTCCTCAAGCAGAAGCGAGAGTAGTGAACTTTGACCCGCATCAAAAGAAAGAGAAGGGAATGGTCCCTTACACCACCCCTAAAGGTGAATTAATGTGGGTTCATCCTGACTTACTAATGGATGAGCAGTGGGCATTGGCAAATTCAAAGAAGCCTAGAGCTACACGAAGATCTTACAACGCTGTTTCAGCCATCCCAGATGAGGGGTTTAAAACTGCGTCACTTAGCAGTTCTGAAAATGAGCAGCCAGCCTTCACTTCATAACCTGCACAGATATCAGGAACACGCGGGGGAAAAGAGTATTTGAAGAAATATTCTGGAACAGTAGCTGCACCACCCAAACCAGGGAAAGAAGTAGCAGAGCAAACTCAAGCAAAGGAACTTCGTTACAGCAAAGCACTCAGGAAAGATGTGCCGGAGAGTTCGAAAGATTCTTTTCGGTTTGATGTGCTGGCTCAGTTAGCTAACATCCCAGCGAGGATTATATTGTTTGAGCTTCTGCGTTTATCTCGATCGACGAGAGAAGCTCTTCGTGAAGCATTGGCAGATAATGAGGCTTTCCTCACTCACTTTCCACCAAACCCAGCCGGAGCAACGCTGGAAGAAGCTTGCCCTCAATGTTATCAAGTTTTTAAAGAAGAATGTCGTGCATCACCTTTTCTCAAGAAGACATGCATGTGAGAAACCCGAAACATGATAGACCGTTGTACTTCATAGGGTATATCGGCTCTATTCGGGTAGACAGGATTCAGGTTGACCCCGGTTCTGCTTTGAGCATCATACCATTAAGACTCATTCATCACCTTGGAGTCCTTCTGCATCGTCTATCAACGACGAGAACCACCATATATGGCTTTAATGCCTCTAATACTCGTTCCCATTGGCAAGATCAAACTCAAATGCCAAATGGGTGACTTGAGGACGGATGTCGCTTGCTATGTTATCGATGCAGAGACATCTTACAATTTGTTATTGGGTCGACCATGGATCCATAACAATCTGATTGTTCCATCAACTCTACACCAATGCATGAAATATGTAGGTGAGAGTGGTGAGGTCAAGACAGTGGTCGCAGAGAAGCAACCATTCAAGGGGGTAGAGAATTATTTCACTGATTCTATTCATTACCTTGATGGTGAGCTATTTGAAGTACCACTGATCGAAGAACTAGATAGCAGTAATGAAGCCGATACCGAGTCTGAGCACGAACAAGGTCTTATTTTTAATGATATAGAACCCGTCGTAATCGGTCTTGTAAATCTGGATGTAAATAATTCTGTCTATGAAGAAAGCGGAGTTATCTTTGATAATAATAATGATTTAGCTTACTTATCGCGTGTTGAATTGAATCCTAATGTGCCAGGTACAAGCACTAGCGTGGTAGTGGATCCACTATCCAAGTTATATGCTGAATCAAAGTTATACATGCCAATTCAGTTGTCCTTCATGACAAATCGATAACAAATTGAATCTTTGCAAGCAGTCTTCATAGTACCGACTAAGGTTAATGGTCAAAAAGACATTATCTTCGGAAAGAGCAACGGTCCGAAGCAAACTCTTTTGGAAGAATCTGAGAAAGAGGAAAGAGATCCGCAATTCTCGTACTTCACTCCAACAACCCGAAAGCTTATGAAGAATATGGGATATGACTTCCATAAAGAAGACTTAAATTTTGGTAGAGGGATTCAGACACCAATTCAATCTGCTTATGTCTCGAAAGGAAAGCTGGAGGATTATTATCACAAAACTCGTAGTGGCTTAGGTTATGAATCTCCACTATTTATGCAGTGTTTTGGAACCAAAGGAGAGTCAGATGAAGATTCTTACATCTCATCTTCTGAATCTAATTGCTGGGAATTCGACACCAGCACAGGAGTTGTATTCAAGGCACTCATGGCTAATATGACTTTAGCATCTCCTATGGAAAATCAAGAAGATGACCAATTACTTCTGTTTGATGATCCACTAAGCCGACAGTTGGGTATACAGTGGGAACACCATTTTGAACAACGCGAACCCCCTACTAATGACAAAGTGATTCAAGTGAATATGGGAGATGAGATTAATCCAAAATCCATATTCATAAGCGACAGCTTGTCGCCAGAAGAGAAGGAAGATCTCATTACTCTAATACGAGAGTATATTGATGTCTTCGCTTGGAACTATGAGGATATGCCTGAGCTTGATCCCCAAGTGGCTTTGCATCGATTAAACATCAAACCAGACGTCAAGCCTGTTAAAAAACAGCAAAGGTGATTTCGGCCCTAAATCATGGAGGTGATCAAAACTGAAGTTAAAAAGCTCATCGAGTCAGGATTTATCCGTGAAGAGCAGCATCCTGATTGGGTGGCCAACATTGTCCCTATTCTAAAAAGGAACTGGAAGATTCGAGTGTGTATCGACTTCCGAGACCTAAATTCGGCTTGTCCTAAAGATGATTTTCCTTTACCTATCACGGACGTTATTATTAACAATACGTGCAGGTTTGAAAGGATATCTTTTATGGATGGATTCTTAGGGTATAACCAAATCAAAATGTATCCTGATGATGACAAGCACACATCCTTTCGAACACCTTCAGGGTTATACTGTTATACAGTAATGCCCTTTGGATTGAAGAATGTGGGTGCTACTTATCAACGTGCTATGACCTCTATCTTTTAAAAACATCTATGGAAGACTGTAGAATGTTACGTTGATGACTTGGTTGTTAAAAGTCATGACAAGGGAAACCATCTGCACGACTTGAAAACAATGTTTGACCTTATGCGGGCACACCAGCTGAAGATGAATCCAACTAAGTCATTCTTAGGAATGGCTAGTGGTAAATTTCTTGGGTTCGTGGTCACAGCTAACAGAATTCGTCTTGACCCAGACAAAGTCAAAGCCATCCAAGAGCTACCACTTCCTAGGAATCTTAAGGAGCTTCGACGCTTACAAGGGCGACTGGCATGTATTTGCAGGTTCATTTCTAATCTGACAGGGAAATACCAACCATTCTCAAAACTAATGAAGAAAGGAGTATCCTTCAGGTGGGATGAGGTTTGCCAGAAAGCGTTCGAGGAGATTAAATAATATCTCTCCAACCCACCAATATTAGTTGCACCGAAGTTAGGCAAGCCTTTCCTGATATACATCAGGGCTACAGATCATGCATTAGCAGGGCTCTTAGCACAAGATGATGAAAATGGCCATGAGCAAGCGGTTTACTATCTCAGTAGGACTTTATCAGGTGCTGAACCTCGTTATCCTCTTATTAAGAAAGAATGTTTGGCGCTGGTTTTCACGGTTCAGAAGATGCGACATTATTTGGTTGGACAAACCATACATGTCATTTCTCAGATCAATCCTATTCGGGTATTCATGATATAGCCCAGTACATTGAACTGGCGACTCCCCAGATGGGCTTTGTTGCTTTCCCAATATGACATTCACTTCAAACCTCAAAAGGTAGTGAAGGGTCAAGCTATTTGTGATCTTATGCCAATCATCTATTGAAAGAAAAAGCCGAATTGTACCAAGACATGCCAGATGAGACGTATGAAGCAAACGTCATTTCTAAAGAACAGGTATGGCAACTATACTTCAACAGTGCAGCTAGGACAAGTCCTACGAGTCGAGTTATAGCCGTAGTGGGGGTTGTCTTTATCTCCCCCCAAAATCATGTACTCCCACGTGCCGTTTCTTTAACAGAACTGTGCTCTAATAATATGGCCGAATATAATGCTTTGTTGGTTGGCCTAGATATAGCTAAACAGCTGGGGGTGAAATACCTAGAAGCGTATAGCGATTCTGAACTCATTGTTAATCAAATGAAGGGAGAATATGAGGTTAGGAATGAAGACCTCATTCCTTACCATACTGCAGCAATCACATTGGCTGATTCTTTTGAGGGCTTCTACATCGACTACGTACCCCGTCTTAAGAATACCTATGCTGATGCATTGGCATCACTTGCGGCTACCTTAGCTCTACCTGAAGGAGCTACCCAGCAAGTCACAGTGACAAGCAGACAATTATTCAAATCAAAGTATACATTGCAGATCAACGCAATTGAAGGTGAACCCGCAATGCTCGAACCTAAGGATTAGCAGTTTCCGATTATTGATTATGTCTTATACGGCTTATTGCCTGAAGATATCAAGGAAAGAGAATCTATTCATAGACGAGCACCTAGATTCTACTACGATTCCCAATCTCAGACTTTATATCAAAGGTTGTATGACGAGCTATTGCTTCGCTATTTGTCAAATAGAGAGGCAAAAGAAGCTCTTAAGGAAGCTCACGATGGTATCTATGGAGCTCATCAGTCCGGTCCTAAATTGTGGGATCGACTACGCAGATTGGGTTATTACTGGCCTAATATGGTACAAGATGCTGTCTCCTATGCCAAATGATGCCACGCCAGCCAGATACACGCTAATTACATGCATCAACCACCCGAGCATCTTCATCCTTCAACCAATTCATAGCCTTTTGAAACATGGGGGATGGATATTGTTGGCCCAATAACCCCACCTTCTTCCAAGGGACATCGTTTTATTTTAGCAATAACTGATTACTTCTCTAAATAGGCAGAAACAATCCTGTTGAGAGAAGTCAAGACAAGTGATGTTGTTAAATTCCTAAAACATCACATCGTATATAGGTACGATGTTCCGAGGCATATCATTCATGACAATAGGCCCTAATTTGTTAGCCAAGCCTTCACCCGATTCTGTGATAAATTTAGAATCAAGAATTTGGCTTCAACGGCTTATAATCCTACTGCTAATGGTCAAGCAGAGGTTTTCAATAAGACCATCGTCAGAATTCTCACTAAGGTAGTTTCGACGAATAAAAGAGACTGGAACGAGAAGTTAGGTCAAAGTTTATGGGCTTATCGCACGACGGTTCACACTCCAACAGGAGCGACACCATATTCCTTGGTATATGGATGTGAAGCCGTATTATCATTGAAAATCTAAATTCCGTCTCTACGAATAGCACTCACAACTGGTATGACAACGGAAGAAAGTCATCGCTAACGTATTGAAGAATTAGAAGCGCTTGATGAAAAGCGACTACTGGCTCAGCAACACATTGAGCTTTATCAAGCTCGGATTTCCAGAGCATTCGATAAAAAGGTTAGATACCGCACATTCAAAGAAGGTGACTTGGTTCTTACCGTTTGACGCCCAATGATCTTGAATCCCAAGAAGAAAGGAAAGTTCGAGTCAAAATGGGAGGGACCATTTGTGGTAGAAACCATCTATTTAAATGGAGCTTATCTTCTCATCACTCAAAATGACGACAAACTCATGATGCCTATCAATGATAAATTTCTAAAAAAATATTACTCATAGGCTTCACGATCAGATATGCCTCACAGCAGGAAGAGAAGCAAATAAAGGTAATGGTTTTCTTACCTCGTCTCCTCCAAATTTCCCTCACTAATCCTCTTCAATAGGATAGTGGGACTATAAAATTATCATGTCAATGATGTCCTCTGACAATTAATGCTTTTGCTCAAAACAATATCTTTCCAATAGTAACCCATTATGTGATGTGTTACTTCATTTTTTGATTTTTCCTAAAATCGTCATTTTCCCAAATGACGTTCGTTTTCCTAACTTAGGCCTACCAAGTGATGTGCCTTCATTTCTATCATCATCGTCATACTTCTAAAATTACTGAACGATGTAATTTTTCTAACATCGTCATTTTTCCCAAATGACGTTCGTTTTCCTAACTTAGGCCTACCAAGTGATGTGCCTTCGTTTCTATCATCATCGTCATACTTCTAAAGTCACTGAACGATGTTATTTTCCTAACGTCGTCATTTTTTCCAAATGACGTTCGTTTTCCTAACTTAGGCCTACCAAGTGATGTGCCTTCGTTTCTATCATCATCGTCATACTTCTAAAGTCACTGAACGATGTCATTTTCCTAACGTCGTTATTTTTCCCAAATGACGTTCGTTTTCCTAACTTAGGCCTACCAAGTGATGCGGCTTCTTTTCTATCATCATCATCATACTTCTAAAGTCACTGAACGATGTAATTTTCCTAACGTCGTTATTTTTCCAAATGATGTTTATTTTCTTAACTTAGGCCTACCAAGTGATGTGCCTTCGTTTCTATCATCATCGTCATACTTCTAAAGTCACTGAACGATGTCATTTTCCTAATATCGTCATTTTTCCCAAACGACGTTCGTTTTCCTAACTTAGGCCTACCAAGTGATGTGCCTTCATTTCTATCATCATCGTCATACTTCTAAAGTCACTGAACGATGTCATTTTCTTAACGTCGTCATTTTCCAAATGACGTTCGTTTTCCTAACTTAGGCCTACCAAGTGATGTGCCTTCGTTTCTATCATCATCATACTTCCAAAGTCACTGAACGATATCATTTTCCTAACGTCGTCATTTTTCCAAATAACGTTCATTTACCTAAGTGATGGGCCTTCGCTTCTATCATCATCATCATACTGCTTAGTCACTGAACGATATGATTTCCTAACGTCGTCATTTTCCCAAATTACGTTCGTTTTCCTAACTTAGGCCTACAAAGTGAAGTGCCTTTGTTTTCTTTATTTTTCTAAGTTATTGAACGACTTGATATTCCTAAAGTCATCATTTTCACAAATAACGTTCGTTTTCCTAACGAGTCTGTCATGTGTTGAACTTCATCCTTAATCCTTAGTTATATTTTGAACCTTGTTATCATACATTTGATCTGAAGTCTAAAAGAGACTAAGAATAGAAGAAAAATCTTAGCATTAAAATCTAAGAGAAACTCTTTGATAACTCATCATACTGAGGGAAAAAGTATGGCTAGTCCAACTCAAACGGTAGTTGGTAAAGACAACTCAAGTCCGTTGATAGCTGCGGATTTGCTAAAAATCCTAAGTTAGAATGCTTCAGTTATGCAAGAGAACAATATGTGGATAAAATATAAATTTTATTCATATATAATCGAAAGTACAGAAACTCGAAGTACATAGATTGAACTTAGAAGACTCGAACTACAATACAAGGTTCAGTTACAAGTTCTTTCAATTACAATACGAAGTTCAGTTACAAGTTCTTTCAGCTATACTACGAAGTTCAATTACAAGCTCCACGACCTTCAAGATTGCACTACGAGCCTCGTCCGCAACAACATCGTTGTCTTATTGTTGAAGTTCCATCTTCCGTTCCTGGGCATGAAGTCTTCCCCATACCCAACTTTTAACTTGGGTGCTTGTAGCTTGAGCCTACCTACTTGGGTAAACTGACTACTAATAGAAATACCACAAGCTCTAAGCATAGGATCAGCACTTCTCTCATCTCCGCAGAACGTGAAGGCAGCTCTAACATTGTTGCTAATTCCTCCGAAAAGAAGCACTTCACTGAATCTGTGAAGCTGCCACATAGACCGAAGTCCAGAGAAAAGACTATATGCTTGGGGGTGCATGGCATATCAAAACAACAAGCATATTTGAATTTAAGATATCTCTTCGAGGTTACATTCAAAAGTCTAACAAGTTGTTGAAATATATCCTGATTTCGACTCTAGAACATTGAGAAATCCTCAAATGAGCGAGTTACTACAAAGACCAAGAGATCAGGGATCGGGTTAGAAGAGTTACCTGAAGCGACAGTGTCATCAGCTTTGCCTACCTCACCGCCGACGATTATCGGAGCTTAGAATCTAATAGGAAACGAAGGTGGGAACCTTAAAATGGGTTGTCCCCTCTGAATCATTTTGGAAACAAGGTATAGAAGAGGAAGATGAATCCTCTCGAAAAGTGATGGCCTATTTATAGGCGAAGAAGCCAACCAAGTGGTTGAGATTTGTTACACGAATCCCTAAGCATCGAACCACCAAAGGGTGCTGAGAACAAAACGACGCAATCAATTGCATTTGTAATTAGCGCCAAAGAAAACGTGGCTCAAAGCGATGCATTAAGTACTTAAGACTTAACACTCACGAGATAAAATAATGGATTCTTGTGGATCCACAGTCTAGGAACTGTCGAAAGTTGCCACGTCGTTCAATGAGATTTGTTCTTGTTCCTAAGTAAAAAATGACGAAGGTCGTTCCTCTAATTATACTCAAGTGTTGAGACTTGATTGAAATTGGATCCGAACCTCGTCGTTGACAAAGGTCGTTCCTCTGAAATTGGATCTGAACCTCGTCTTCAATGAAGGTCGTTCCTCTAATTATACTGAAGTGTTGAGACTTGATTGAAATTGGATCCGAATCTCGTCATCGACAAAGGTCGTCCTCTGAAATTGGATCCGAACCTCGTCTTCAATGAAGGTCGTTCCTCTAATTATACAAAAGTGTTGAGACTTGATTAAAATTGGATCCAAACCTCGTCGTCGACAAGGGTTGTTCCTCTGAAATTGAATCCGAACCTCATCTTCAACGAAGGTCGTTCCTCTAATTATACTCAAGTGTTGAGACTTGATTGAAATTGGATCCGAACCTTGTCTTCAACGAAGGTCGTTCCTCTAATTATACTCAAGTGTTGAGACTTAATTGGATCCGAACCTCGTCGTCGACGAAGGTCGTTTCTCTAAAATTTGATCCGAACCTCGTCTTCGACGAAGGTCGTTCCTCTAACTATACTCAAGTGTTGAGACTGGATTAAAATTAGATCCGAACCACGTCTTCGACGAAGGTCGTTCCTCTAAAATTGGATCCGAACCTCGTCTTCGACGAAGGTCGTTCCTCTAATTATACATAAGTGTTGAGACTTGATTGAAATTAGATCTGAACCTCATCTTCGACGAAGGTCGTTCCTTTAATTTTACTCAAGTATTGAGACTCGATTGAAATCAGATTCGAACCTCGTATTCGGCGAAGGTCATTCTGCTAATTAGGCTCAAACATTAAGGCTTACTTGAACGAGGCTAGAACCTTGTTATGTCAAATACAAAGCAACGAAGTTCATGAACTTTAGCATTAGATCATGTGTTGAGGTGCAAAGTAGATCTAGTGGACAAAAACAGCCGAAGTTCTACTTATATATAAAAAAATATGGAGCTAAATGGATCTAGCAATCTGACGAATCTCTTCAGCAAACTTGGCTATGGATTCTTGATTTTCTGCCTCAACGTCAGCCAAGGCATGTCTACGTAGCTCCTCATCGGAATAGTCACTCATATCATTGATAGCTTTTTCTAGCTGCTCTATTCGATTAAGTTCCGCTTGAAATAAGGGTTGATGCTGCACCTATTTTCAGGCCAATGTCTGCTTCATATCCATCATGCCTGCCAACTCTGCTTCAACCTCCGCCAATTTAGTCTGAAGAGCCTTGAGTTGAGCTTGAATATGGCCGACTTGACGTTGCTTTTGAAGTTTAGCGTTTGCAACCTTTCTACCCTCACGAGACAAATTCTCTTCAATTTCTTTAAACTTCTTAATTTGTTGCTTGGTGTAGGCTATCTAAAAATCACTGCAGATAGTTGATCCCCCATCAAACACCGATGATGGAAGTTACAATTCGACGGCTTCCAGAAGGCTACAATTTGATGACTTTCACGTACATCGACGAAGGTTACAATCTGACGACCTTCGCAACAACTGATGAAAGCTCTAATCAACAGCCTTCATAATCAATATCAGGAGTTACAATCTAACGACTCTCATATTTTCAAGGAGCCAAGATGAAGATTACAAGATGACGGTCTTCGTAACTCTCTAGCAAAAGAGACTACAAATTGACAGTCTTTTCAGATCCAGACGTAGAGCTCGCCTATGCGTCCCAGATTCAAAGCCCATAGCTCATGGTTGTGTTCCCAGAATGAAACGCATAGGTCCTCTCTATGTTGCCACACCAAAACACGGAGGTCCTCCCTGTGTGTTAGCAACAAAACACAAGGGTCAAACTTACGTTGCAACATCAAAACGCAGGGGTCGAACCCGCGTGTCAACATCAAAATGCAGGGGTCGAACCCGTGTTGCAACATCAAAACGCAGGGGTCGAACCCGCATTGCAACATCAAAACACGGGGGTCAGACCCACGTTTTTAGCATTCGACCCTGAATGGTCTTAAAACCGTATCTCCACTTTATGGGGTCGGTTACACCCATTATGGAGAGATTTTAGGGGGGATTACACCCCTTAAACCCTTAAATAGTTCCAAAACTATTTCCCATGATTTGAGGACGGTTACACCCCACTTAGGAGTGATTTAAGGGGCGGTTACACCCTCTTAATCCCCTATAAAAATGAGTAAACTCAACTGAGTTTGGGGCTTCTTTTCGGCTGGGTTTTTGGATCTTGGACTTGGCAGCGAAGAGGAGATCTTCGGCTTGGCAGCAAGGGGGAGATCGACGTTTATCCTTCAGCAACGTTCGACAACAAAGAGCTTTCATCCTTGGCTATAAACCGATTTCGGTTAAATCAACTCTTTGATAGAGTTTCAAACTCGTTCAGAGTTATCAGCTCGTCTAGAGTTCTAAAACTTGCTTTGCAAGTTCTCCACAACGTCAAATCTTTAGGAGGAGATACCGTTCCAGCGAATCAAGATGTTCGGATCGTCAACGAGAAGCAAACTCAACGCGAGCATTCGAGGGAGGCATCTCATCGCCACCGTGAAGAACCCAGAATTAAACAAAGGAGAGAATCCAGATCATTCTCCTCTCTTTTATAATCAGGGAATTTGAATTGTAATTGAGATTGAGAGAATACAAATAAAATTTCTTTCATTTTATTTACTTCAAACTTTTCACCAAACAAAAGATGGTGACTCTGCTGGGGACTAGCTTCTCTGACGAAGAAGTGGTGGCGCAATCCGATGTTTATCTCTTTGGAACAACCGTCGAAACTCTCGTGGTAGAGTTTGATCAAGCCAAGTTTGAGGAGGCTATCTCCTTTGGATCCCTTAGCCCCAAGGCTATGCGCAAGATCCGCAAAATCTTCAAGGAGACTAAAGCTCTAATTATTGCTCCTATGCCGAAGGAAGCCCCCTCCTTTCGCCAAGATTGCTCGAACAGCCCCTCCTCCGAAGGAGTGGGCTCAGTTTATGCCAAATGCAGCCCTCAGTGGTGCGTTGAACAATCAAAACGTAGCCTTCAGAGGCGCGTTCCAACATTAAAACGTAGACCTCAAAACTACGTTGATCTGGCAGAACGTAACTCTCAGGAGTGCGTCCCAGAACTAAAACGCAACTCTCAGGAGTACGTTCCACAAACTGAACATAATTCTCAGGAGTGCGTTTCAGAATCAAAATGCAGATTTCAAGACTACGTTTCATCAATAAAATGTAGACCTCAGGCTCGCATTTCACCAACAACATCTGGATCTCAGGCACACGTTCGGGTAACGAAATCCAATACAGAACCTGGTAGCGCGACTAGGTTGAGGGGCGGATATAAGAAGTTCATGGATTCAAGGCATCTCCACCAGATTCATGTTCACCAAGAGCTAGTCCTGTCCAATCATGGACTGGGGGTTCCAACTCAAACCTCGTGACCAGCGAGTAACTCTTCTCGAGTCTTTGCAACAGATTTGAGAATATTCGTATCGAGAGAAAGACCGATGCAACAAGTCATTCGTTCATTCTAATGTGAACGACTGATTCCTACGGTCCTCTCAGGATGTCAATGCTGCTCATATGCAGCCAAACCGTTGATATTCAACCGACCAATGAACGTTGCCTTGCCCAACCAATGACAACGTTCGCATAAGAATAAGTCTCCAGAGACCGAGTATCCTGGAGTCACTACCAATGTGATCGGCAGAGGGAAAGCCGTAGGTCCTAGTCCCGATGACTCTGAGACAAGTCGTTCACCGACCGTCAGAGATATAGCTAACAAGTTTGAAGGAATATACCAACGCACTCGAACGCGAACATGAGTCATTCTCCCTATCAACTATCGGAGGTTAGCCAGAGGAACTAATTCCGATGATGATCGCTCAGCCATTGCGGAGTCTCAATCATCAAGCTCTTTTGTTGAACATGAGAGCTCCGCCTATATGACAGAAAACCATGAAGATCTGGCGAGGAGAATTGCTGAACAGGAGGCCATGCTCCACGTATAGTAGAAAATCATCAACCAACTTCAGGATATGATGGCTCAAATCATTGCCAATAGAGCTAATTTCCAGAAAGTTGAGTCACAACATTGGAATGAGACCTCTATCAAAAAGCTCATCACATAGTCTCTTCATCTGAAGAAGAGAAAGAAGCCAAGAATGAGCAAAATCTTCAATCGGCTAAAATCGAGGAATTGGAAGCCCGCCTCAATATCATCGCTAACAGAAGTGAGCTCCAAGACGAGGGACTTTCTAGGCCCTATCCTGCTGAATGAGATACAACCCCCTATCCTCCAAAGTTTGAGGTCCCGACGCTACAAAATTTTGATGGCACGGGATCACCGAACCAACATATCTTGTAGGATCTGAAATAGATACACTAGAACACTAGAGGGGGGGTGAATAGTGTTCTTTTAAAATTATTGCAAAGTAGATAATAAATTGCAATGAAAAATGGCAATCTCAGAAATTTGCAAACACAAACACAAGGATTTTATACTGGTTCCACCAAACCGGTGTACATCCAGTCCCCAAGCAAATCCCACTTGAGAGTTTCCACTATGATTTTGAATAAACTTACAAAATCAAACGCAAACCTGACCAATTTGCAAGTCCCTGCAAATTGCAACACCAATTGACAAACACCTTGCCAATTTGAACACCAATCTCTAAGCCAAGAGATTAACCCTCTCACAACCGAGAGAAAACTTGTTGAAGTAATAACACAATGATTCTATAAGCCTTGAATGTGTAATCAAGTGCAGCAGTGGCTTAGGATTCTTTTAATATCTGTAAAATTGCCTAATTGATTTGTATTTGATGAAAGTATATAGGCAATTTCAGAAACTCTTCTTTTTCAGAAAATCAGAATGTTTTTCACTTGAAAAATTGCTCAAAAATCAAAGCTTATGGGTATGTAGGTTTCTATAATTTTTCTGAACAAATAACCTATTTATAGCCCTTGAAAAGACAAGTTTTTAAACTTTAAAAACGTTTAAAAATGGCTATAAACAGTCAGATATTCAAATATTAAAAAACTGGAAAACTGTCTTTGTAGTCGACTACTGTAGTCATTAGTCGACTATACTGAGTTCAGACAGATTCTGTGTTTTCGGAAAATTCTCTCAGTAGTCGACTATAATGATCATTAGTCGACTATACTGTAATTTGACAAAAACTTGAAAACTGAGATTTTCTTCAGTAGTCGACTACTGTTAACATTAGTCGACTATACTGTAAAAGACAAAAACTTGTATTTGAGTTATATACAGGAGTAGTCGACTACTATCCTAATTAGTCGACTATTAAGATCAAATATTTAGAACTAATGAGTTTTTATAATTAAATTTTAACTACTATTCTAATGGTTAACATAGGGGATTTCTATAGTTAACCAACACACTAAGCCTGTGTTAGTGTGTTCTAAAATTGTGTGTGTGTACGTGTGTGTGTGATCAAGGCTTGTACAAATACTCTTAAGTAAAGAAAAAAAATTCAAATACATTATCTTTTGTTCTTCATTTTCTTCACTTCAAAATGCCTTGATATCCACTTGCACTTGTACATATTCTGATATTGAAATCTGCATATGAAAGTTAGTACATACACATTGTATAAATTGTTATCATCAAAACACTATCATGGAGATATGATATTCAACATATCTATCATTTCAAGTCACAGACTGGGAATGTGTATCAAATGATGCTATTCTGGCTTGATTGTTCATTGGCACCCTCAAGGGAGTTGCCTTTGAATGGTTCAGGAAACTGCCTGCGGGATGTATCCAAAAGTGGGCAGATCTAGAGAGACTCTGCCTGTAAAGATTCTTTGAAGAGGATACAGAAGTCTTCGTTCATACCTTTCTCACCACAAAGTAGAAGAAGAGGGAGTCCATCAAAGCCTTCATCAAGAGGTTCCGAAGCATGGCTCTTCGATGTTCGTCAGGTATGACACAGTCTACCTTAGTGGAGACCTGTCGACATAACATGCAAACCGACCTCCTAGCCCGAATAGGAGTTACAGAATATCGTTCCTGGAGACAACTAATCTCTTAATGATACGAGTCGCCGTGCAAGCACCCTTTGGTCGCGGAATTACCAAAAGGTGGGTTGAGAAGAAGACAACTAAAACACAAGAACAACTCAGTATGGCGAAGAAAAATACCTTCTCTAGATTATGAAGAATCAATTATTACAAATCTCTCCCTCATAATCTCACTAGAATCGAGAACAACCTCTCAATCCTCTCTAAACCCTAATATAATGATTAGAATCTCTCTTAATTACCTCTGATTCTAAGATCTCATAGATCCTCACAATCTAAACCCTAATCCTTTTGATTAGGATCTCACTTAGACCTAAAACCCTTTAGATCTACATCTTGGCCTCTCACCCCCTTAGAAACCCTAAAACAATCCTTTATATAGGTGTACAAATGTGGATGGCAATCTGGTAAATAACCAAGCCCAAAACCAACAGAAATTCATGTGAACAGAAACCCAACCAAACCGGGAAACCGTCGATGAGTCGACTCATGACTGAGATGAGTCAACTCATGACACATGGGTTGACTCATAAACTGATGAGTAGATCGAGCAGAAACTTTTGACAAAACGGTTGGGTTTCGTGAGTCGACTCATGACAGCCATGAGTCGACTCAACCTGATGAGTCGACTCATGTACATGTATGAGTCGACTCACGAGCTAAAAACTGGATTCTTCGAATCTGCTGCTCGTCGTCTCGTTCCACGCTTCCACCTGCGTTCCACCGTGTCACTTCACACCACTATTCTCAAGATATCATAAGAATCACCTATCCTCAAGCTTCCATGAGGATCGCTTTTCCGAAGAGAAGATATACCCGTATCACTCAAGGCGAACAAGCTCAAAAGATTATTGTCAGGATTAAAGCTGAAGAACAAAGTAGGCAGGATCAACTTGAGCAATCGGACCAAGCCCAATCATCTCAGTCAGAAGGGGAAGATACTACGGCCACTAAAGCCAATCCTCTTCAGTAGGATGGTGGGTCCAACAACTATCACGTTAACAGCTACATCTGATAGTCAAACTTGTTAGATAGTGGCCCACTAGGCGATGTGCCATGTCTACCATTTCCCCCCTGCACTTGTTCAAGACTGGGGGTTGGTTTATTTATAGTTCATTGGATTATGAGTAATAAATTTTCAGAGTTGTTATGTTCAATAGAATACCTTTGTTAACCACGAAATCCAACAAAACTATCACGTTAACACTTACCTCAGATAGTCCATCAACTTACCAATCCTTCTCAAGTAGGATGGTGGGTCTACCAAAACTATCACGTTAATAATTACCTCTGATAGTCTATTTTCTCCATCAACCTACCAATCCTCTTTAATAGGGTGGCAGGTCCACAAAACTATCACGTTAATATTTATCTCTGATAGTCTATCAACTTGCCAATCCTCTTCAATAGGATGGCAAGTCCACAAAACTATCACGTTAACAGTTTCCTCTGATAGTCCATCAACTTGCTAATCATCTTCAATAGGATGGCAGGTCCACAAAACTATCACGTTAATGGTTACCTTTGATAGTCCATCAACTTGCCAATCCTCTTTAACAGGATGATAGGTCCACAAAACTATCATGTTAACAGTTACCTCTGATAGTCCATCAACTTGCCGATCCTCTTCAATAGGATGACAGGTTCTCAAAACTATCACGTTAACAGTTATCTCTGATAGTTAAACTCGTCAGATAATGGCCTACCAGGTGATGTGTCTCTATTCCGACTACATGGATAGTGCCTCACTAGGCGATGTGCCTTATCTATCTCTTTTTAGTCCCCTGCTAAGTCTTAATCAAGACTGGGGGTTGGTTACTTGGAATCCACTGGATTAAGAGTAACGAATCTTTAACATCATCGAGTTAACATTATACTTCTGATGATCATTACCCCCACAGAGTATGAATGCAACTTGCATCACTCACAATTTGTCACGTTAACAATACACCTCTGACAATCAACTTATCAATACTTGTCAATAGGATGATAGGTTCTCAAAATTGCTCAAATCGCAATCTTCCCCAGCAAGACACTAAGTCTTCAAAATCTTATTCAAATCACAAGTATCAAAATTCATCATTTCTGATGATAAACTCACCTAGCAAGTTTCCCTAGTGAGACGTTAATTCCCAAAATCTTGTGCAAATCACAAGTACACATTCTCTTGTCACGTTAATATCACACCTCTGACAAAATCCACTTATCAATCCTCGTTAATAGGATGATAAGTCCACAAAGTTGCTCCGATCGTAACAAATTCCTGTCACGTTAATATCACACCTCTGATAAAATCCACTTATCAATCCTCGTCAATAGGATGATAAGTCCACAAAGTTGCTCCGATCGCAACAAATTATTGTCACGTTAATATCACACCTCTGACAAAACCCACTTATCAATCCTCGTTAATAGAATGATAAGTCCTCAAAGTTGCTCCAATCATAACAAAACTCCTGTCATGTTAATAATACACCTCTGACAATCCACTTATCAATCCTCATTAATAGGATGATAAGTCCTTAAAGTTGCTCCAATCGCAACAAAACTCCTGTCATGTTAATAATACACCTCTGACAATCCACTTATCAATCCTCTTCAATAAAATGATAAGTTCTCAAAGTTGCTTCAATCGCAACACAATCCCGTCAAGTTAACATCTCACCTCTGACGACACAATCCACTTATCGACTCTCGTCAATAGAGCGATAGGTCTACAAACCTGTTAAGTTAACATCACACCTCTGACGACCAAATCCACTTATCGACTCTCGTCAATAAAGCGATAGGTCTACAAATCTGTCAAGTTAACATCACACCTCTAACGACCAAATCAACTTATCGACTCTCTTTAATAGAGCGATAGGTCCATAAACCTGTCAAGTTAACATCACACATTTGACGATCAAATTAACTTATCGACTCTTTTTAATAGAGCGATAGATTCATAAAATACTGTTAGGTTAACATCACACCTCTAACAGTCAACCCCCCCAATGAACTTGTTAATCATTTTTCAACAAAAATATCAAGTTTTCATTATAAAATCCCCAGTTGATTAAAGATTTTCTGGAATTATCCTAGTGATAATGAAGAAAATTTTTGAATTTCATATTAAGTGAAAATTCATGCCAAGTTAATACTACACCTCTAGCACTTCCAACTTTCCTTCAGCGTTTCAAGTAAAAATATAACATAGGAAGAAACAATGACAAAGTCTACGTATTCAATATCGTAGCCAGTGATTATCATTATATTAATAATCTCTGAATCCATAGCTCGTATGTATGTGGAATTTTATCCCGAATCCTAAGTAGGGATAAGTCAACGTCTAATACGCGTTGCCGGTTGGTCTTTGACTGTAAAAAAGACAAAAACCCACATATTCAACATCATGGCGGGTCGTTATTAATAACGTCAAAATCCATGTCTTACACGCATGAGGGACTTTATCTCGATCCCTAAATAGAGATAAGTCTACGCCTAACACGCATTGCCGGTTAGTCTTTTGCCGTGAAAAAGACATCAAAATCCATACCTCACACGCATGGGGGACTTTATCTCGATCCCTAATTAGAGATAAGCCTACGTCTAACACGCGTTGCCGGTTAGTCTTTTCCCGTGAAAAATGACAAAGTCTATGTATTCAAAATCATAGCATAAAGTCTAAGAAGGTTCATTCTTTTAGCACAACGTTACATGTGAAATGGATTCAAATAATTTACATGCTAGCCCAACTCAAACGGTAGTCGGTAAAAGTTTATCAAATCCGTTAATGGCTGAGGGTTTGCCAAAAATCCTATGCATGTTTGTAGGCCCATCAGCTTAATGGAAGTGAGCCGATACTTGAATCAGATGAGTTAAAGACAAGCCTCAAAGACTTAGTCAAAAATGCATGAAAGTCACCTCTGCATCTCAAGTCAAAACGCCGAGGTCAGACCCGCGCGGCAAAAACCACAACGCCGAGGTTACACCCGGGTTTCAAATTCAAAACGCAGGGGTCCACCCCCGTATTCTAGAAGTAGGATTATGATGTATATCATCACACAGGTCTTGCATGGCAAATCCCTTCAACCAAGATGCCTTCGAAGCAAGTGCAGAGAACGACTCATTTATGACAAGGAATCAACAGCTCCAAGATCAGAGTCGAGATCCAAAGTATTTTGAAAATTCGTCCCAGTCAACCGCGAACTTTTAAAAACTTTGGAGGGGGTTCTGTAGGCTGTCTAAAATCAATGCAGATAGTTGATCCCCCATCAAATACCGATGATGGAAGTTACAATTCGACGGCTTCTAAGAAGGCTACAATTTGATGACTTTCACGTAGATCGATGAAGGTTACAATCTGACGACCTTCGCAACAACTGATGAAAGATCTAATCAACAGCCTTCATAATCAATATCAGGAGTTACAATCTGACGACTCTCATATTTTTAAGGAGCCAAGACGAAGATTACAAGATGACGGTCTTTGCAACGCTCTAGTAAAAGAGACTACAAATTGACGGTCTTTTCAGATCCAGACGCAGAGCTCACCTATGTGTCCCAGATTCAAAGTGCATAGCTCGTGGTTGTGTTCCCAGAATGAAACGCATAGGTCCTCCCTGCGTTGCCACACCAAAACGCGGAGGTCCTCCCCGTGTGTCAGCAACAAAACGTAAGGGTCGAACCTACGTTGCAACATCAAAACGCAGGGGTCGAACCTGTGTGTCAACATCAAAATGCAGGGGTCGAACCCGCGTTGCAACATCAAAATGTAGGGTTGAACCCTCGTTGCAACATCAAAACACGGGGGGTCAGACTTGCGTTTTTGGCGTTCAACTGGTTCAAACAGAACCTGAACGGTCTTAAAACCATATCTCCACTTAATAGGGTCGGTTACACCCCATTATGGAGAGATTTTAGGGGGGATTACACCCCTTAAACCCTTGAACAGTTCCAAAACTATTTCCCATGATTTGAGGACGGTTATACCCCACTTAGGAGTGATTTAAGGGGCGGTTACACCCCTTTAATCTCCTATAAAAATGAGCAAACTCAACTGAGTTTGGGGCTTCTTTTCAGCTGGGTTTTTGGATCTTGGACTTAGCAGCAAAGAGGAGATCTTCGGCTTGGCAGCGAGGGGGAGATCGACGTTCATCCTTCAGCAATGTTCAATAACAGAGAGCTTTCATCCTTGGCTATAAACCGATTTTGGTTTAATCAACTCTTTGATAGAGTTTCAAACTCGTTCAGAGTTATCAGCTCGTCCAGAGTTCTAAAACTTACTTTACAAGTTCTCCACAGTGTCAAATCGTGAGGAGGAGATACCGTTCCAGTGAATCAAGACGTTCGGATCGTCAACGAGAAGCAAACTCGACGTGAGCATTCGAGGGAGGCATCTCATCGCCACCGTGAAGAACCCAGAATTAAACAAAGGAGAGAATCCAGATCATTCTCCTCTTTTTTGTAATCAGGGAATTCGAATTGTAATTAAGATTGAGAGAATACAAATCAAATTTCTTTTATTTTATTTACTTCAAATTTTCCACCAAACACTTGGTCTCAAGCAATTGACGGTCAAGTTCAAATAAGGAGTCATCCCTTTGTCGTATAGTTTGCATAGCTCGTTCTTCAGCTAAAGGGTAAAGAGATCGAGATCGACGATTTTTCCATTGATTGAAAAGATCTTCAACCTTAGTCAGGTGCAACCAATGCGGTAATACTGCAGGGTCGGAGGTCAAATTCTTCATCAAGTCCAAGAAAGGGACCAGCACTTCTTTAACTCCCATAAAGTCCCCTCCATGATCTAAGACCTGAGCAGAAGATTCTCTCAGAATGTTGAGAAAGTTCTCTGATATTTTTGCTATGGTGAAATTTCTTGCTAAAAGGGTAGGAGAAGTGTGTGTGCTACTAGAGGACACCATTTCATGAGGAGCGGCAGAAGAAACTTTAGTTGCTGTGAAAATTAGCGGTGTATTGCATACGATGGGAGTGTCAATAGTTGCAGCAACTATTGCGGTAGTGGTAGGAGCAGCAATGAGTGCAGTTCTTGGTAAGACACAAGTCTCAGTTGTCACAATGGAGCTGGTAGATACAACACATGTGTTCACAGTGGCTTCAGCTTTAGCCATGATGGTTGGTGCAAATTCATTTCCCTCAGCTTTCTCAGGATCAACAATAGGATTATCAACTGTGCCCAATTCTGTAGTTGAACTTGGAGGCATTCTAGTTTCAGTAGGGTGACCAGAAGATGATCCTGCCTCAGTATCCACATTAGTGAAGGCAGCAGACTCTGTGGGAACAACTAAACGTAGCAGACAAAGTTGTTAATACCTTAAAAATCCAGGAGGGTAAACGGCTATATGTATATCTTACCAGGATCATAGGAGCGTCTTCGACGTTAGTACTCGGTGCCGAATGCAATCTAGTACGGAGTCGAGCTAAAGGAATCTCATCCTCAAGTTTTGAATCTGTTTCAACATTGAGTGACTCTATCAACGGGGTCATGGGCGGAGAAATATTATGTCTTGGTCTTTTGGCGATGTGTTTAGACTTGCGCATCCGCCCGAGTTCTTTAGACTTCTCCCCTACTTGTCTCGGGGCCTCAACTTCTGCAGTTTGTTCTGAATAAGAAGTACATGAGGAAAACAAGTTGAAATTAAAACAAGTCAAAGTTGACATACCAGTGATCCCTTTGTCGGGATGTGGTTATTCAAGAACCTGGGATTGTTGATGAGAGCCTTCAGCAGTAAATTCATGTGGAGGAGGCTCACGAGGTTTGTCCATGGGGCGAAATCCTCAAATCCACCAAGATTTGCTCCATCTCTAAGAGCATCTCCTATATCGGAAGCAGCAAACATGTTGCTCCTATATTCTTCAACATGAGGAGATCTATGAGGCATATTCTCATTCAGAGCCGCGTCTATCTCCTCTCGAGTTTCATGAGGTCTAGGAGGACTGGTTTCCTCTACCTCAGCACTCTCTTCAGCATATAAGATCTCTTTGAGTCCTGGTATACGGCTTCGTCTAGAAGCATTTCTAGATCTATATCAACGTCAGATGTATCACAGTCCTAAAGAATTCATATTGAAGTTGGGGATCGCTGCGTTCGCCATACAGTGCACTTGCAATAAGCAAATGTGGTCCGAAGCTACAATTTCTGTTACGAAAGCAAGAAACGAGCACCCGTACCTCCGGCAATAGTCCAATACCAAGCTCTGGTCCTAATAATCAAGCTACAACCCTTAGATATCAGTTGAGTATTGGGATTACCAACGTACAACTGAGTGTAGCCGAATTGGTGAGCGAAGCGACAAGGCAAATAAGGCTCCAACACGCACACTGGGCTGAAATGATAAATATGATACTCGGGGCGAATGGTTATAAGCCACATGAAGCAGCCAGGTGATAGAGAAGAATAACCCCAACCATTTGAAGCATCTATGACGGCCTATCCATAGCTGGTTCCGGGGAACGAGGAAAACATCGATTGAATTCCCATCTCTTATGGTCGCGGAGAATGCGCCTTACTAAGTCCAGGTAATGGTGCTCCCAATCTGAATTCTCCAACCTTTGAATGAAAGGAATTATTTCACCCTCTGTATGAGCGTAAGGTGTGCTTATAAGGGTTGGACAGTGCAGAACAATCCATGCCATGAAATAAGTGTAGGGCAGCCCTACCTTTGGATTCTCGTTGCCTCGACAAAACTGGTAACATAAACTCCACAATCCATAGTGAATACGAGCAATCATGGTAGGAAGAAGGGCATAAGAATGGTCGTGCGCTAAACATACAGCTGGAAACACCACTTCCATTGGCAGCAAGTCAAAGTTTCCAGAAACGACGACGACTTGATGAAGCCATAACATGAGATATCCTGCCAACAAAGCCTTAGAAGAGATAAACTACCCACCTTGAAAGAAATAACTCTCGAATGTGGTGCCTACAGGGTAACCTTGTTCATCCGATTCTGATATGCGATGCATGGGTGGATGAGCGAGTACCCACCACGACAATTCGCTCACGTCACAAGGACCCAATGGCACCACGGGGTCATTCTTATGCTCCAAATTCTTTAAGAGATATCAGGCCCAGATGTTATGGCTGAGGAGTCTCTCACCCCTCTTATTGAGCCATCCTCCCACATTCATACAAATATGGTAATGACACATTACTTCCCAAAAGGTCTCTACTACTTGGGGGTGTTCTTTCTCTAGAGCAACTAACTCCCTTTGACCCGGGATATATTCCTCATATGGATAATTCCCATTTGGTAGCCCGTAGACTTTTTCCATCTCATGAAGAGCAATCCTTATCTCTCCATCAGGAGTAAAGAAAGTACGGGTGGTAGAGTTATACAACTCCAAAATACCAAAGAACTGGTGGGAGTTATTGATTAACCTGAATTGTGTCGCCCTGATGGGTGCATAAAGGCCAAACCTTTGCAGGTCCTCCTGGTTCTCCTTCAAGATGTACTCAGTGACTCGAGGCCACCATTGTGTATAGCTCCAATGAGATCAGCCTGGAGTTCTAAAGTCTTTAGCGGAGAATTGACCTTTTCACCTAAAGAATGCATGGCCAAAGGTGTTAGCCTCCTTAGCAGTCTCACCAATATGGAGCTCTTTTTGAAAAAGCCCTGGGTGCAACCCGGTGATGTAACGTCCACCACTATCTATCTTAGTGCCGCTCCGGGAAAAGTGGCCGCATATAACTCCATCTTGTATGGGGGTTAAATCCCGGTTCATTCTCCTTGGAGCCGAGACGACCTTTAAAGCAGTAAAAGAAACGTCATGCTTCATCCAAGGCAAGAATAAGTTTCACCCATTTACAGTTCTAAACTATTCGTAAGTCCCGATATCCAACAAGTCGGGATCCTCTGAAGTGTCTCCAAATAAGAGAACATGATTCACAATGGGTTCATGATTAATAGACTCTAACGGAGCATCAGTGATCATACGCCTAAATGTGGAAACTGAAGGTTCAGAGAGAAGATCAACCTCTTTTGGCCCCCGTTCTCCGAACAAAGGAATACTCTCAAGGGCGGAGTAATGAGGATGAGTTGTAGCCGCCTGAGTACCATCCGCTCCGAGATCACCACGTTGGGGAAGCGGAACAGAGGGATATACAACTGCATAAAAAAAAGATTAGTCTCGAGCAGCAGTCACGGCCAAGTGACACGAAGGTCATTCCAACAACGAACTTCGAAATTCGTTCAAATGATGAACCTCGTGTTACAACAAAATGTCAAGCTTTTTTGGACGAGCAAACTTCATTCAACCTCGACAGGGAAAACGAGGTTCATCAGTTCAGCAAGGTTCGTTGGAGAAAATGAAGTTCATCATCTGAAGACAAAGTTCGCCAATCCAACGAACGTAGTCAATGAAAAGACGAAGTTCATCTATAAACAAATTTCGTTTAACAGATCTAGAGGATGACCCTCGTCAGGATAGTCAATGATGTTGGACATGTGAGATTTGACTTGTAGATAAGACTCCTCAAAAGACGAAACAGGTCATGGAGACGAGCATCATCGATGACGAGCCTCATCAAACCAAAAAGACACCATATTTATGATGAGTCTGGAAGAAAATGTTCATCTTTCTCAAGAAACCCAAGTCTAAAATAGACATGGTTGATATCTTTTAGAATGCAAATTATGCGTTTAAGATCTATTACCTGAGAAAGTGGGAAGAGTGGCGGGTTTGTGTGAAGAGCCAGCAACCTTCTTGCCCTTGTTCTTGCTTCGGTCTACAGTGGTCTTAGGGGCCATTGATTTCGCTTGAAGGGCTCGCGAAGAAAGAAAGATTGAAACTTTTAAAGAGAAGGAGTTCAGATAGTCCAAGCGATGAAGAGAAGAAAGGACTTCTCATATGATGATGCCCTATATATAGGGGCGGGAAAAAGTCGAATCAAGGGTTGCGATCTTCGATTGAGGTCGTTTGAGGAGATCTTCCCCCCAACAAGATCTGCGGATGAGATTCACGGAGATTTCTAAGCACCAGCTGGCAACCATTCATTAAGTCTGGGAAAGGCGCATAGCAGTATTGCTGACGAAGCCGCAATGTGTCATCTGTCAGATGACTATTATTCTGACAAGGCTCATATAAAGGGACGAACTCCAGAATGAACTGCGAGGCAATATCCACATTGAATTTCGTAGCAAACATGAAGTTCATAATGAAACTAGGTTCGTGACATAAACTCCGCAAGTTCGAGATGCCTATTCAAAGTGTTTCAGACTACATACAACCCAATTCAAGTTTGAAAACTTTGAAGGGGGTTTTGCAGGCATTCAAAAATGCCAAAATTTGAAATGTGAAAAGGAGGGTCAGGGAAACGAACCCCTTCTCAATCAGAGACGAGGTTCATTGTTTAGTGAAGATCAACCTCGAGAATGAGAGTCGCCACGCAGTAAAGCTCAATGTCAAAAGACAAAGTTCATTAATGAATGAAACAGAGCTACGAGACTCAGAGCTCATCATTGGATACGAGATTCGAGGTTTGCTAGTGGATACAGGGTTCAGAGCTCATCATTAGATATGAGGTTCGAGGTTCGCTAGTGGATACGGGGTTCGGAGTTCATCATTGGGTACGAGGTTCGAAGTTTACTAGTGGATACGGAGTTCGAAGTTTGTCATTGGACACGAGGTTCGAAGCTCATTACCAGACGTAAAGCTCATTAGTGAAGATGAGGCTCGTCAAAAGGAAACTTACAAGACTTGCTATATAGTTGGACTCAGCTGTCAAAGATGAAGTTCATTAGTGAAAACGAGGTTCATCAGACAAAGTCAGTGAAGACAAAATTCATCAGAAGAAACTGGTCTACTACAAAGTTTGCTTGGTAAGAAGAACCTCGTTGTATATCGAGGCTCATCTTACTTGACGAACCCCATTTCAATTAAAGACGAGGCTTGTCATTCGCATGGGATTTATATGTAACGGCTCCGAAGACTTAGTCAGCCACATGGGCTAATCTTCAGAAGCACGTTACGACGTGCGCTAATTTGGAGGAGGCAGTTACGCCCCTCTACCCATGATTATAGCACGTCAGTTACGTGCTTAAAACCCTATAATAGCCATCAACGGCTACAGTGAAAAGGGAATAGTTGATTGATTGGAGTTTTTTAGACTTGGACTTCAAGAAGCATCAGAGATCAAAGTTTCAACGTATGGATCCGGAGTTCGAATCTCGATTCCAGCCGGCCAATGAACGTCAGAAGCTCCAGCAACCTTGATCTGATCGTCAATGGGAGGCAAGCTAGACTCAAGCATCGGGGGAAGCATCCTTTCGCCACCAAGAACCCACCTTAAACAAAAGAAAAGCTGAATTAATCTTCTCTTCCTCTGTAATCGAGAGATTGTGAGTGATTGTAAGGGTTTCGTACCAAGTGATCGAACCTAATTTTCTTAAAATAAGAGAATCAATCAATCCTTAAATTTTTCGACCCTACACCAATGCAGTTTCTATCTGCTGCCCAACACAGCTTCTAACTGCTACCATTACAGTTTCCATATTTTGCCCAACACAGCTTCCAAAAGTCACTAACGCAGTTTGCAAATACTGCGTTCAAACGTAGATTCCATTCTAGAATGTAGTCTATGCGTTTGACTCATTCAAACGAGCTAGACGGCTTCAAAACCATTTTTTCCACGATTTGAGGGATTTTCGCCCACTTAGGAGCGGATTAAGGGGGCGGTTACACCCCTTAATCCCCCTATAAATATCGATAAACTCAACTGAGTTAGGGGCTGGCTTTTTGATCTTGGAACATCTTTTGGCAGATCATAAAAGAGTGGAAATTCCGGAGGGGAGAGATCTTAAAGGATCTTTCAGCAACCGAAATTTTGAAGCTTTAGTACTTGGCTTGTTAACCAAATTTTGGTTTAAATCAACTCTTTTACAGAGTTTTAAACTCGCTCTGAGTTGTTAAACTCGTTAAGAGTTCTGTTTAAACTTGTCATGCAAGTTCTCCATGATATTAGATCCAAAAGGATTCAACCGTGTTCCATGAGGTGAAACGTCAGATCATCAATGAGAAGCAAACTCGACACAAATTTCGAGAGAAGCATCTCATCGACACCAAGAAGAACCCAGATTAAACAAAGGGAAGGATCTCAGTCGACCCCTCTCTCTTTTGTAAATCAAGAATCTGATATAAGAAGTGTAATTTCTTTTTCTAAGTTTGTTAGAGAGAAATTGTATTGAGAGACTTGTAATTAATTCTTTTTTGAGCCTATCAGAGAGAATAATACAAATTTAATTCTTAATTATCTTCTTTTAATTTTCCCAACAAACAACTAAAGCAAATAAGGAAGTGGATACAGATGTGCTCATTTTAAATGGTAAAGCAGTGAATTTAGCCAATTTACAACCAGTACATGACTCAATACTAGAACTAGATGATACAGGACCAAGTACTCTAAACTGAATAAGACTCTCTAGCATTTTATTAGACACATGACTAAGTCGTCTACGCCATAAATTGGGGAAGTGAGGTAGAGGGTTTTGATGAACAAACAGAAGCAACAAGAGAACGTTGACGTATGGACTCTAGAAGCTGAAGATATTCCAAAAATATAGTTTGTACCTCCTACGACTCGCCCCAACCGTCTTACCCGTCTGTGGATCCTACACAAGACAAGTATCAGAAGAAAATGAGACAAGCAGGCCAGCCATACATAAAGAGCTAATAGAAATTAAATTCAAGCACAACCGAGGAACCACATAAACGGGACCAAGTGTTAGACGACCAGATGAGTCATTTTGTCGTGTAATAGAGCCATAGTGAGTGATAAACAATGGTTGTCCAACAGCTGTGTAGATAGGGGGAAGAGAAGATGAAGTGAAGACAGAGGATAAAAGTGAGACATTACAAGTCATATGAAAGGAACAGCTAGAGTCAAAAATCCAAAGATCATTCATACCAGAGACCGAAGGGTTAGCTGAAGAACCAATAAAATGTATACCAGAGAGTTGTGTAGAGGTGATATGCTGAAAAGCATCAAGTTGATGGTGAAGACCTTCAATAGCTTGAGTAGTAGGGTCCGGAGTGGTAAAAGGTATAGTATTGGCCAGCAATCCTGGTGTACAAGAGGGTTGAGACTGAGGGGGTCGCCGACCGCGACCATTACCTGAGGAACGTAACTCAAGATGAAGCTTGAAGCATGTCTCAATGCAGTGTCCTTCCTTCTTGCAATATTTGCAAGAGAGCTTAGATCGAGCCTGTGGAGAGGGAGCCTGTTAAGAAGTATGATTCATAACAGGAGCAGTGACAGGTACAGACAGAGCAGTCTTGAGTGAGGAGGTAGGAGTGTCTGTTGACAAATTGAGTCATGATGTCTGCTGCCGGGTCTCATAAGTAGTGAGAACTCCCATAACTGAGGCCAAAGTCAGAAATTAAGGCTGATGAAGTAGTTGATCAGCCATAGTTGAATATTCAGGAAGAGACTGAAATAGTTGATGCACCTCATGCCGCTCGTACCAGGCTAGCCAATCTTCATATGTGGAATCACATCGAGGAAGCATGTAGCATAATTCTATCCAAAATACTTACATTTGTCCAAAATGAGACTACAGAGAGGAACTACTTTTGCATTGTAGAGCAACGCATTGTAGAAGATATACCCCCCGTGCACCAGAACACTCAGTGAAATGCTCAGTGAGGCGAGTCCACATGGCCCGAGCAGAGAGAAGCGAAATAATTTTGACAGTGAGACCGGAGCCAACACAGCGAGTGAGATAATCAATGATACGAAATTCCTACCATTATCAGTCTGATCTCTCCTTGACATAGAGAGCATGAACGGTCTGAAGATTGACATCACCACTGCTAGATGTAACAATACTAGATGAAGCAACAATGCTGATGGACAGTGGAAGTGGTCCCGTACTGGTGAGATACTCAAACAAACCAGCGCCACGTAAGGTATTAGTGACAATGGTGGATCACCCTGCCCAGTCACCTTGATCATTGAGTGGCAGGGGTGGTTTATGAATCTTCTCTAAAGGAGCCATAATAGCAACCGGATTTCAAGATAATAATCTTTGAACGAAAAAACCCGAAGGTTAGAATGGAACCCGAAGGTTTAAAATAGAACTCGAAGGTTAGAATAGAACCCGAAGATTTAAAAAAGAACCCGAAGGTTCGAATAGAACCCGAAGGTTTAAAATAAAACCCGAAGGTTATAT
>BQKN01067501.1:0-16079 GCA_022839385.1 Asparagus kiusianus | reverse complement strand
TTGTGCTTGGTAGTGAGGTGTCACATCTCCCTCCACTCATTCAAATATGGGACCACATTCACATGGTAATGAGTGGATGAGGATGTGACACGACACTTTAGGGATAGAGGTTGCGGTGGCCAATCAGATCTCTGGCGGTAGACTCGTTGACATTGGCAGCGGCCGAGATCTCATGCGGCGACTGGGATCGGCGACTTAGAAGGGAAAATTTTATTTATTTGGAAATTTTTTATTATTTGGGTTTAAGCTCTGATACCATGTTAAAGTAAGAGAGAGAGAGAGAGAGAGAGAGAGAGAGAGAGAGAGAGAGAGTCTTGGGTAATTTTTCTTGAATTTAATATCAAGTGTGTACATATATAGACAAGTAGAGGAGGGTAAGATTTGTCCTCATAACCAATGTGAGACTAAACCTACTATTAACACAATATTATCAACATACTCATAGATGACTGTTAAAGCCACCCACCCATTTGAATATTTTTTAAGCGGATAGTAAAGCGATTCTCAAAAATAGGAAGAACCTAGACTCTAGAATCCATTGAAGGAATATTTATCGATAAGCTTTACGTTTCCGGATGAGAAAATTTTTTAACCTTTCATACCTAATTTATTTTTTCCATATATAAATGCTTAATGAGTTGTTGATCTTACTCAAACTCAACATTTTCTCTAACTACAAATACTACAAGTATTTTGAAAGATAGTTTTTATGACTACGAATATGAGAAAATTCTAATACCCATTGTTTATGTGAAAAGTACAATCTTATGATCGCTTGTTCTTCTTCGTGAGTACTCTGCTTTGATTTGGAATTCAATCATGGTTTGGCTTAAATTTAGAAGAGTTGTCTCTGAAGCTATCTTATTTGTATGTATAATATTGTATGGAGGACTATGAAATTTGATAGGTTTGATAAAGGAGTTGCCCTCTCTGTTACAATCTATTGCTTATGGTAGGAAAGAAATGCTCGATCTCATGGCCAATCTAAACGAAGCATATTAAGACTACAATGTTTTTATCTTGTATAATTCCGGTCTTTTTGTTCATTTTCAGCCTTTTAGGAATGGATTCTTGCTTTATAATTGAGTTTGTATATCTTGTCATTTATGTAATGTGTTTGTGTTGTTATCATGCTGCTAACATGTAGCAGGTTGAGAGGGTTATGTAAAGTGTTAAACTTGTGCCTCACGGATGGTTGTAGCCTCTTGTGCCTTGCAATATATACAAAGATCCTATTTCTTTCGATCGATGAAAATGGAAGGTTTGAAGCATACACCAAATGTAGAATATTTGATCATGGAAAGTCCTACGACATTGCAAATAAAAATGATTATCGGTCTAATTGATGAAATGATTCATCTGATACTATATAACGATGGAAGCACAAAAAAGTAATACAATTGACACAAACCATTATTCAAATAGATTTGATTCATTGCCTAACTATATGAAACATTGTCAGTTGTTATTATCCCTTTTAATTATAAGAATAAGAAGTCAAATGATCACATACTTGAAAATATTGTACTAAAATTAACAAAATTTTAACATGGTCTGCAAGATAATGTAGGATCTGAAATAGATACACTAGAACACTAGAGGGAGGTTGAATAGTGTTCTTTTAAAATTTATGCAAAGTAGATTATAAATTACAAAGAAAAATGGCAATCTCAGAAATTCACAAACACAAACACAAAGTTTTATACTAGTTCCACCAATCCGGTGTACATCCAGTCCCCAAGCAAATCCCGCTTGAGAGTTTCCACTATGATTTTGAATAAACTTACAAAATCAAAAGCAAACCTGACCAATTTGCAAGTCCCTGCAAATTGCAACACCAATTGACAAACACCTTGCCAATTTGCACACCAATTTCTAAACCAAGAGATTAACACCTCTCACAAACCGAGAGAACTTTTGAAGCAACAATTTTGATTCCTATAAGCCTTGATTTGTAGTGTAGTGTAGTAGTGGCTTAGGAATGATTCTAACTTCTGTAAATTGCCTAAACAATAAGTATTTGAATAATGTTCAAAGATAATTTTAGAAACTTTTCTTTTTCTCAAAATCTGAATATTTTTTACACTTGAAAAAATACACAAAGATCAAAGCTTATAGGTATGTAAGTCTCTGCATTTTTCTGAACAAATAACCTATTTATAGCCATTGAAAAAACAATTATTTGAACTTTAAAAACGTTTAAAAACGGCTATAAATAGTCATTAATTCAAACTTTAAAATCTAGAAAAACTATATCTGTAGTCAACTACAAGACAGAATAGTTGACTACACTGAGTTTAAACAGACTGTGAAGTCAGAAAATTTCTCAGTAGTCGACTATAAAGGTCATTAGTCGACTATATTGTAATTAGACAGAAACTTAAAAAATGTATTTTGCCTTCAGTAGTCGACTATAAAGTCAATTAGTCGACTATACTGTAAAATAACAGAAACTTATATTTCTGTCATAAGCTTGAGTAGTCGACTATTATTCAAATTAGTCGACTATACTGTAAACTGACATAAACTTATATTTAGGTCATATACATGAGTAGTCGACTACTATTTTAATTAGTCGACTACTAAGAGTAAAAAAAATATGACTTAAATGTTTTGATACTCAATTATTAACTATAACTCTAATGGTTAACATAGGGGATTTCTATAGTTAACCAACACACTAAGCCTGTGTTAGTGTGTTCTAATATTTATGTGTGTGTGTGTGTGAGTGATCAAGACTTGTACAATAATTCTAAGTAAAGAAAATGTAAAATACATTATCTCATATGTTCTTCATCTTCTTCACTTGTTTATATTTTGATATTAAAATATAAAAGTTAGTGCATATAAAATACATTATCTCATACATTATCAAGACTTGCACTTGTTTATATTTTGATATTAAAAGCTGCATATAAAAGTTAGTGCATTTGTATAACACACATTGTATAAACTGTTATTATCAAAATAATATCATAGAGACATGATATTCAACATTCTTCCCCTTTTTGATGATAACAAATAATTTATGCATTTGTATGTATTTTATAAACAAATTTAAACATTATGAAATAAACATACTTACTCCCCCTGCATATTAGAGTCTATTACATAAATCTAATATTTATACCATTTCTCCCCCTTTGTTATCAACAAAAAGAGATAAACATTTATACTAAACATGATATTATTTCTTCAACATGAGCTAATACTTCAAACAAATCATCCAGATTATGAACATAGTCCATCACTTCACCCATCCAAATGGGTAGGTAAAGACTTGTCATAAAGACCAAAAGTTCCACAATGTTCATCACCATAATCTGTTTAAAATATATAGCACATATATTAACTATCCAAACAATATCATAGTAATGTAAACATATAATCAATATACTTGACATAGTAGCAACATAACACATTACATATATCTTAATAACAACCCACAACTACATAGTTTTTGATACTTAAACATAGATAACTAACAAAAGAATATAATTGTTTTGAAACACATCCAAATCTAATATGATGCATGCATAGACTTCTAAGGTGCTGGAGGAGGTTGATGACCTTGAAAATATGCGCTAAGCTTTGTGTCCAAGTCATCAAACTTCTTGATTAGCTCTTCTTGATTACTAATAATATAGGAATTCTGAGAATATAGAGCTCTTTGACCAATTTCAAGTTCAAGAATACGTGCAGATAGCGTGTTGTATTGCACATCTGAAAAACATGAAGGTTCTGAAGGAAATGGTGGTGGTGGTTGACTAGTAGAAGGTCCTGCTTGAGTTAAAGATTATGGAAAATCTTGTGGAATTTCTTCTTGATGAGGATGAGGTTCATCTTGAGGATTTTGTTCATGAATTTCAAAATTTGTTAACTTCATCCTAGTTAGGGCATTGGAATTAAAGAATTCAATAGAACAGACAACAGAATTTTTAGACTGAAGATCCACATGAAATTTGTCAAAGACTTTTGTTAAGAAGGCACCATAAGGAAGAAATCCTTTTGGTATTGTCAGAAGATTGTCATAAAAAACTTCTGCCTAATTAACTTGGATATTTCCTATTATAGCATATAGTGCTTTTGCTAAGTCTAGGGAAATGAAATGGAAACTCCCAGTTTTTGGAAACAAGTTATACGCTAAGATTCGTGCAATGAATCTAGGAATTGGACGAAGTTTGTTTGAATTATTTAAAGGTTTACTATAACCAGGAAGAAATATATGATTAGATAATAAATCTGAATCATTCATTCTAATTGACCTAAGAGAGACTCCTTGAAAAGGAATATTGAAATTTTTTCCAATTGACTTTGTAGTCAATTCAATTTCTATTCCTTTAATAAGAGTTTTAAGCTTTTCAGTACCACTAATAGTTCCAACACGTTCTATATTAGTATAGAACAATTGAACAAGAAAAGGATATATGGGTTTTCTATTTTCAGCAGAGAATAATTTAAACAATCCTACATTATCAAAATATGATCCAAAGTTCCATGGAATAAAATCATCAAATTTCATAAATCGTCCTGGAAGAACTTCAAAAATGGATATTTTGTTAAATTATTCAAGTAAATCAGGACTTTTTAAGTATATGATGATTTTATCGTTAACATTAGTATGAACTTGCTTAGCTTTCTTAGCTCTAGACATGATGAAACAGAAAAATATCAAAAGATATGAAGATCAAGTTGAGAAATTACCATAAACTGTTGAAACTGTTGAAACCCTAGAATTAGTCGACTAAGACTGGGTGTAGTCGACTACAGAACCTGGCAGCCTTCAGAAAACTATGAATTTGATGAATGTTTTGAGAAGAAAAATGAAAATGAGATGATGCCCTAACTTGGATTCAATGGGTTCTGAGGAGAGGAAGAAGAAGCATCGGTTTTGAGAGAGGTTAGTGGGTAGTTTTAGGTTTGTATCATTTTTCTAAAAAATTAAATTGAATGGTTCAGATTTAATTGTAAAAAGAATGAAAGGTGAAGATTTTATCTTAAATATGTGACTAGGATTGATAGAGTTGAAAATATATGGTTGAGATGAATTCTACTTAAGTGAAACGGGTATTGGGTTTTGGGTTTTGGGTATTTAGTTTTAAGAAATCCAATAAGCTTGAAAACTAAAAAAATTGTGAAATCTGTATTAGTAGTCGACTAGTAAGGAAAGTAGTCGACTACACTGTAATCGACAAAAAAGTTGATTTTCAGATTTTAACTCAGGGTAGTCGACTATAGGTTAAATTAGTCGACTACACTGTAATTTACAGAACATCTTATATGCAATGCTTGTGCATGTAGTTGACTATAGGTGAAATTAGTCGACTATAGGTGAAATTAGTCGACTATTAAGGGTATGCATATGTGTTTGTTTTGAAACTTTAATTTAAATCTTAAATTGAACATATACCTAATTCCCTTCTTAATTTAACATAAATTTCTTCTTTTAAGGGTTTTGTTAATATATCTGCTATTTGTTTATCAGTAGGTATAAATTCTAAAGAAATGTCACCTTTAAGCACATGATCACGTAAGAAATGATGTCTAATATCAATATGTTTTGTACGTGAATGTTGAATAGGATTTTTAGATAAATTAATTGCACTAGAATTGTCACACATTATGGATGATATGAGACAATTTATGCCATAATCAGATAATATTTGTTTCATCCATAAAATTTGAGTACATGCAAGACTTGTAGCAATATATTCAGCTTCAGTCGTTGATAATGATACTGAATTTTGCTTTTTACTAAACCAAGATACAAGTGAATGTCCTAAGAAATGACATGTTCCACTTGTACTTTTTCTATCGGATTTACATCCTGCAAAATCAGCATTACTATATGAAATTAAATCAAATATGCTATGTTTTGGATAAAACAATCCATAATTTGTAGTATCTTTAAGATATCTAAAAAATTCTTTTTACTACTTTAAGATGTGATTCTTTAGGATTAGATTAAAATCTAGCACATAAACATACACTAAACATAATATCGGGTCTACTTGTAGTAATGTAAAGAAGTGATCCAATCATACCTCGATAAAGTTTTTGATCAACATTCTTACCATTTTCATCTTTGTCAAGAGATGTAATAGTACTCATTGGTGTTGGTTTGCTTGTTGTATTTTCCATTCCAAAGCATTTGAGTAAATCTTTTGCATACTTACTTTGATTGATGAATATTTCTTCTTTTAATTGTTTGATTTGAAGTCCAAGGAAGAAATTAAGTTCACCCATGTGACTCATTTCAAATTCATCCTGCATAGTCTTAGCAAATTCTTGACAAAGATTGTTGTTAGTATAACCAAAAATAATATCATCTACATATATTTGGATTAGTAAAATATCTTTATTTTTTTCTTTATAAATAATGTTGAATCAACTTTTCCAATTTTAAAACCTGAAGTTAAAAGAAACTTCTTTAATCTATCATACCAAGCACGAGGTGCTTGTTTAAGACCATATAAAGCTTTCTTAAGTTTAAAAACATGATTTGGAAAACTTTCATGTTCAAAACCTGGAGGTTGTTCAACAAAAACTTCTTCTTTTATAAAACCTTTTAGAACTGTACTTTTAACATCCATTTGAAATAATTTAAAATTCATAAAGCATGCAAATACAAGTAAAATTCTAATTGATTCTAAACGAGCAACAGGTGCATAAGTTTTATTATAATCAATTCCTTCTTCTTGATTATAACCTTGAGCAACTAATCTAGCTTTGTTTCTAACAATTTGACCAGATTCATCTAATTTGTTTCTAAAAATCCATTTTGTTCCAATAATAGATTTATTTTGAGGTCTTGGTATAAGATCTCAAAAACACTGTTTCTAGTAAATTGATTTAGTTCATCTTGCATTGTAACTATCCAAAAAACATCAAGTAAGGCTTCTTTTATATTTTTAGGTTCAATAGTTGAAATAAACAGTATGAGCAATCAAATTAAAATAAGATCTAGTAGTTACTTTATCAGAAATATTTCCAATGACTAAATCATGTGGATGATTTTTAACTTCTACAAAATCTTTAGGTAAATCATTTTGTAAATTATCATCTTTTGTAATATCTAACATTGGAGTATCATGAATAGTATCAATTATATCATCATTATTATTTAAAATAATGGGTGGTTTTGAAAAATTTTCATCAAAAGAAACATGTAAAGATTCTTCAATAACTAAAGTTCTTTTGTTATATATTCTATATGCTTTACTATGATTAGAATATCCAACAAAAATTCCTTTATCATATTTAGAATCAAATTTATCTAAGTTATCCTTTGTGTTTAAAATAAAATATTTACAACCAAAAACTTTAAAGTAAGATACTTTAGGAATTTTATTATAAAATAATTCATAAGAGGTTTTCTTTAAAATATGTCCTAATAAAACTTTGTTTAATACATAACAAGCTGTTGATACAGTTTCTGCCCAAAAATATTTTGGTAAATTACTATCACATAACATGGTTCTAGCACATTCTTGTAAAGTTTTATTTTTCCTTTCTACAACACCATTTTGTGGAGCAGCTCGAGGAAAAGAAAAAGAATGTGATATACCATGTTTATCACAAAAATTTACAAATAATTCATTTTCAAATTCACCTTCATGATTACTACGTATAGAAATAATTGAAGTAGATTTTTGATTTTGAATTCTTTTGCAAAATATAGAAAACTCATTAAAAGCATCATTTTTACGTTTAAGAAATATTACCCATGTAAATCTAGAATAATCATCAACAAGAACAAAAGCATATCTACTTCCATTTAAAGATGCTACTCTAGAATAACCAAAAAGATCTATGTGAATTAATTCTAATGGTTTACTTGTAGATATTACATTTTTAGATTTAAAAGAATATTTGTGCATTTTTCCTTGTTGACATGCATCACAAAAATTATTTTAAAAGAAATCTTAGGTAAACCATTTACTAAATCATTTTTAGAAATCTTAGAAATGTGTTTAAAGTTAACATGTCCAAAACGTTTATGCCATAAAATAGAATCATTAGATCATACAATAAGACAATGTTCATTTGAAATATTTTTCATAGATAAAACATATATGTTATTCTTTCTATGACCTTTAAAAATAATAGTAATTAAATCAATATCATAAATTAAGCAAGATTCTTTTTCAAAAACAATTTTAAAACCTTTATCACAAAGTTGACTAATACTAAGTAAATTATTTTAAGACCATCAACTAATAAAACATTATTAATAATAGGTTTGTTTGGATTACCGACAGATCCAATACCGATGACTTTTCCTTTGTTGTTATCTCCAAAAGTAACGGTACCACCATCATTGTTTTGAAAAGATGACAATAATTGTATGTTTCCAGTCATATGTTTGGAGCAACCACTATCCAAAATCCACCTATCTTTCTTGGGTACCTGAAATAATGAACATTTATAGTTTTGGTACCCATACTATGTTGGGTCCATTAAATTAGCCTTTAGGAAATCAAACTCATGAAGAGTTTGATTTGCCTAAATAGTTAGTTGAAAAACAAATATTTTTAATAAAATCAGAAATATAAAAATTCTTATGTAAAGAAGTTAATTCTTTTAGAACCCAAATAGAAAAGTATTTTGATTTCTTTTTACACAAATTTTCATTTCTATATTCATACAAATCACAAGAAGGTTTTACAAAAATTATTTTCTTCGATTTATTTTTATTAAATTGAAAACCTAATCCTTTTGTCTTTTGTGATTCTTTTTGAAAAGAAAGAATATTATTAAGATTTTCTTTACCTTTATTGAATTTGCTAACATTCAAACATATATCCTCATATTTTGATTTAAAAGAAGAAATATCTTTATCTAAACTGTTAATACGAATATTTAAATCATTACATTCTGATTTTAAATAAACGTTCTCATTAGATAAACATTCATTTTATTTAAGCAAAGAATATTTTTCTTCTTTCAATTCAATTACTTGAGAATTAGAAATTGTAGAGGAATTAAAATCAGAAATTTCTTCAAGTAATCTTTTATTTTCACCTTTAAGAAAATTATGTGAAGTCTTTAATCTTACAAAAGTTTTATATAATTCATTGAAAGCATCTAAAAGTTCTTCATTGTCACTTACTTCATCTTGTGCCATAAAACACATGTGAGCACTTTTCTTTTCTTCAATATCTTCATCTGAAGATGACTCATCACTATCATCCCAAGTGATAGCCATTGCTTTCTTTTTCTTGTTATTTTGAATGTTGTTGAAGTTGTTAAAATAACTTGATTTTTGCTTATTCTTCAGCATTGGACAATCTTTCTTCATATGACCTGGTTTATTACACTTAAAACAAAGAGGGTTATTTGAAATTGAACTTTTAGATTTAAAATTACCTCGTTTTATAAATTTCTGAAATTTTCGTGCAAACATGCTCATTTCTTCATCATCATCATCTGAATCTTCTTTATCAGAAGTAGTATTGAATACAAGTACTTTCTTGTTCTTTGTTTCTTCATCATTCTTTCTATCATTAATTTGAACTTCATACGCCATAAGATTTCCGATAAGATTTTCAACCGTAAGAGTTGATAAATCATTGGCTTCTTCGATTGTGATAACTTTCTTTTCCCATTGTGGAGTAAGTGATCGAAGTATCTTTCTTACCATCTCCACTTGTGTGTATGTTTTTCCAAGACCAATGAGAGAATTTGTGATGTCGGTGAATCTTGTGAACATTTCTCTAATAGTCTCGTTTTCCTTCATCTTAAATAATTCGAATCTGTGTACAAGAACAGAAATTTTAGATTCTTTAACTTTATTTGTACCTTCATGAGTTACCTCAAGTGTATGCCAAATATCATATGCAGATGTGGCCGTTGACACCCTATTGAACTCATTCTTGTCAAGTGCACAGAATAGTGCATTCATGGCTTTAGAGTCTAAATTTGCATTGTTTCTTTGAGATGTAGTCCATTCTGAGAAAGGGGTTGTTGGCTTCTCATATTTTGTTTCCACAACGTTCCAAAGTTCATAGCCAATAGATTAAAGGTAAATCTTCATTCGGCGCTTCCAATAGTTGTAGTTCAATCCATCGAATATTGGTGGACGATTTGTAGAGTGACCTTCTTTGAATTGTGATGTATTTATAGATGCCATCTTTCACCTTGCTCTGATACCAAATGTAGGATCTGAAATTGATACACTAGAACACTAGGGGGGATGAATAGTGTTCTTTTAAAATTTATGCAAAGTAGATTATAAATTACAAAGAAAAATTGTAATCTCAGAAATTTACAAACACAAACACAAAGTTTTATACTAGTTCCACCAATCCTGTATACATCCAGTCCCCAAGTAAATCCCGCTTGAGAGTTTCCACTATGATTTTGAATAAACTTACAAAATCAAAAGCAAACCTGACCAATTTGCAAGTCCCTGTAAATTGCAACACCAATTGACAAACACCTTGCCAATTTGCACACCAATCTCTAAACCAAGAGATTAACACCTCTCACAAACCGAGAGAACTTTTGAAGCAACAATTTTGATTCCTATAAGCCTTGATTTGTAGTGTAGTGTAGTAGTGGCTTAGGAATGATTCTAACTTCTGTAAATTGCCTAAACAATAAGTATTTGAATAATGTTCAAAGGTAATTTCAGAAACTTTCTTTTTCTTAAAATCTGAATATTTTTTACACTTGAAAAAATGCACAAGCTTATAGGTATGTAAGTCTCTGCATTTTTCTGAACAAATAACCTATTTATAGCCCTTGAAAAAACAATTATTTGAACTTTAAAAACGTTTAAAAACGGCTATAAACAATCATTAATTCAAACTTTAAAATCTGGAAAAACTGTATCTGTAGTCGACTATAAGACAGAATAGTCGACTACACTGAGTTTAAACAGACTGTGAAGTCAGGAAATTTCTCAGTAGTCGACTATAAAGGTCATTAGTCGACTATACTGTAATTAGACAGAAACTTAAAAAATATATTTTACCTTCAGTAGTCGACTATAAAGTCAATTAGTCGACTATACTGTAAAATAACAGAAACTTATATTTCTGTCATAAGCTTGAGTAGTCGACTGTTATTCAAATTAGTCTACTATATTGTAAACTGACAGAAACTTATATTTAGGTCATATACATGAGTAGTCGACTACTATTTTAATTAGTCGACTACTAAGAGTAAAAAAAATATGACTTAAATGTTTTGATACTCAATTATTAACTATAACTCTAATGGTTAACATAGGGAATTTCTATAGTTAACCAACACACTAAGCCTGTGTTAGTGTGTTCTAATATTTATGTGTGTGTGTGTGTGAGTGATCAAGGCTTGTACAATAATTCGAAGTAAAAAAATGTAAAATACATTATCTCATATGTTCTTCATCTTCTTCACTTCATAATGCATTGAACTCAACTTGCACTTGTTCATATTTTGATATTAAAAGCTACATATAAAAGTTAGTGCATTTGTATAACACATATTGTATAAATTGTTATCATCAAAATAATATCATAGAGACATGATATTCAACAGATTAGTCTAAAAAAGTGGGAGGTTGAGAGAATTTCATGGCTTTGGCCAAGGAATGATGTTTTATGCTAGGTACAAACTTCAGCAAGCTTCGGGTGGATTTTTTGGCTAATGTTAGGTTACAAAGCACACATACAGTAATTAGAAAGATATTAATAATGATTTGCATAGTTTTAATAGGTAAAACCCTACTAAAGAAGGAGTGTATTTAAAACTCCTGGATTAGGATTCCTGGTGATTTTCATATCAGAAAAGATCTAATGAATGACACGACAAACACAATAGTTTATATGATGGGGGCAAAGATTTTGATTATCACTTCTTGGACAAGAATTGAATGTTGTTAGTTTCAACTTATGATACTATTTGTCTTCGAGAAGAAAAAAGCAAAAAATTGTAGTCTCGTATTGCAATAAATTTCTTGTGCTTTCGTATAGTATTCTATATTGGTATGGTTGACCACATGTAATATAAGTGTTTATGTAAACTTTAAAGTATAGTTCTAGTTTGTACTTGTTTTTGAATATTCTTATTTTGCTTTATTGATAGTTGATTGTTAATTGAGTGGTTTTTAGTAATTAAAATGGATAACTCCCAATCTCTTAGCTATGCTCTGTCATAATTTAGAGCATGTTTCACAACTTCAGATTATAATCCATTTGCTTATGATCCACAAATCGATTACAAGCTAAGTATGACACCCCCACATTAGTCCCACATGGACTCGTGTGAAGAAATGTTAGTGGTTTAAATAGAGAAAAGCCCAAGGTCCAAAAAACAACTAGTGCTAGTATTTTGATAGTGGATTTTAGCCAACATCGAGTTGCTCTTGGTGGGTCTCATGGCTTGCACGCTCTAACGGGCCCATGAGTCTGGGGCGTGATAAATGGTATCAAAGTTGTTGCTAGCCGGAAGTGTGGAGCTAAGTGCTATACGGGGCTAAATGCTATATCACGTGAATGCGGTGAGAGCCACCTCTAGAGCTGGTAGGAGCCACCTCTAGAGTCCACATCATTTGGCAGTGATACTGGGATGTGCTAATTATCATGTCGTGACGATAAGGACGTTGTCTTTATAAGATGAGGTGATTGTGATACCCCCACTTTAGTCCCACATGGACTAGTGTGAAGAAATGTTAGTGATTTAAATGGAGAAAAGCCCAAAGCCCAAGAATAACTAGTGCTAGCATTGTGACAGTGGATTTTAGCTAACATCGAGTTGCTCTTGGTGGGTCTTACGGCTTGCACGCTCCAATGAGCCCATGGGCCCGGAGCATGACAAATGGTATCAGAGCCAGGTTATTATGACACCACCACTTTAGTCCCACATGAACTAATATGAAGAAATGTTAGTGGTTTAAATAGAGAAAAGTCCAAGGCCCAACAATAACTAGTGCTAGTACTATGACAGTAGATTTTAGCTAACATCAAGTTGCTCTTTTTGGGTCTCATAGCTTGCACGCTCTAACGGGCCCATAGGCCTGGGGCGTGACAAATGGTACCAAAGCTGTTGCTAGCCGGAAGTGTGGAGCTAAGTGCTATACGACGCTAAATGCTATATCGCGTGGATGCAATGAGAGCGACCTTTAGAGCTCGTAGGATCCATCTCTAGAGTCCATATTGCCTGGCAGTGATACTGGGATATGCCAAATGTTATGTCGTGACGACGAGGATGTTGTATTTGTAAGGTAGGGGTGATTGTGATACCCCCACTTTAGTTCCACATAGATTAGTGTGAAGAAATGTTAGTGATTTAAATAGAGAAAAGCCCAAGGCCAAGAACAACTAGTTCTAGCATTTTGACAGTGGAGTTTAGCCAATATCAAGTTGTTCTTGGTGGGTCTCACGTCTTGCACGCTCCAACGGGCCCATGGGCCCTGAGCGTGACAAATGATATCAGAGCCAGGTTATTATGACATCCCCACTTTAGTCACATATGTACTAGTGTGAAGAAATGTTAGTGGTTTAAATGGAGAAAAGCCCAAAGCCTAAGAATAACTAGTGCTAGCATCTTGACAGTGGATTTTAACCAACATCAAGTTGCTCTTGGTGGGTCTCATGGCTTGCACACTCTAACGGGCCCATGGACCTGGGTCGTGACATATGGTATCAGAGTTGTTGCTAGCCGTAAGTGTGGAGCCAAGTGCTATACGGGGCTAAATGCTATATCGCGTGGATGTGGTGGGAGCCACCTCTAGAGCTCGTAGGAGCCATCTCTAGAGTCTATATCGCCTGGCAGTGACACTGGGATGTGCCAAATGTCATGTCTTGACGACGAGGACGTTGTCCTTGTAAGGTGGGGTAATTATGATACCCCCATTTTAGTTCCACATAGACTAGTGTGAAGGAATATTAGTGATTTAAATAGAGAAAAGCCCAAGGCCCAAGAACAACTAGTTTTAGCATTTTGACAATGGATTTTAGCCAATATCGAGTTACTCATGGTGGGTCTCATGGCTTGCACACTCCAACGGGCCCATGGGCTTGGGGGCGTGACACTAAGTGCATTAAACCAAAATATTTGGTAAATTAAGTGGACTATAATCTATTTTTAATAATCGGGTGTTTGGAAAATGGGTGGTTTATAAACATCATCATTGTCAAAATGACCAAAAAAATATTTAATGAGATTGGAGAAAGTGAAAAGTGGCTTGAAACTTCCTTAATTGATGAGGTGTATATTGGTCTTTTACATGGTCAAACCTTGTGGCTTATAAACCATTTAAAAATAAGCTAGGGTATTATACCTTATTTTTTGGTAATTTATAAGACAAAATAAGCTATTTGTCAAACATGCTAAAGTGGCTCATAACATTTCAAATTGGCATATAAGCCACCTACTGGGGATTACAAAACAACTCTCTCACTCGAAGAAATGGGAAGTACATAATCATGTTGACCCGATGCACATTTATCTAGTTATATGAGTCCAAAATCATTAATGTGATAAGGTATTTGGAGTACAATATTTAAGAAAAAAAGACAATGATCAGTAAAAAAATTCAACAAACTAAAATTATTTTAAGATGATAGATTGCATACAAAATATCCTTAGAAATTCAATGATTGATTATGATATAAAAAACAATTACTTAACTATATGTCAGCTAAAATTCGCATAACCCCGTCTTTTGGTCCATCTTAAGATAACCCTTGAACTTCAAAAATGTCATTTGACCACGTGCAAAGCACATGCATTTCACCTAGTCATATCATACTCTTTTTAAAACTACGAGTTTAGAAAAATATTTTTATGGTCGATATTACCCTAACTATTTTCAATATTTTATTTAAATTTTAATCTATCATAATCATAATCATAATTATATCCTATCTTAATCATAATTTTTTAGAGCAGGTTATTATTTTGAGTAAATTAGAAATTTTTAGAATGGATTTTGATAAACTTTTTATAGTGCTTTTATATGCTTATGTGGATGCTTTCATCATATAAAAGTATGCTAAAGTTGACATCAATCATTTGTTTATGATTTTTTTAAATTCTATCAAGGATTAGGAACAAACTCCATATTCTCTTTTGTGTCATTTTAGCCCATTTTTAATCAATCATATTGTCTTATGAGCTTTATTTATTCATATTCATGCCATTTTTTGAAGTGTTTTTCACTTTTACAATGCTATACTTTCTCAGGTCAAGCTTGGTTTCATGTCGGTCTTAATAACATGATAATTCAAATTGATTTCGGATTACATTTATTTTCCGATAATTTATTTATCAATATGACAATTTAAATTGGGTGTAGCTCGTTAAAATGAACATCAAAGAAAATAAATTGTTATAATGCTCAAGTTTAGAGATATAAATAAGCAAAAATCATTAAAAATGAACCAATGAACAAATTTTAGTAAGGAAATAAAACAAATATATTTAATTATGATATTTAACCACGGTACATTGCATGTCCATAAAACTTAGTATAATTATAATAATGAGTTGTACCTAGATAAAATCGACCGCATTCACGTGCGATTGTAATTGTGACCCCCCTGGTCGCACCCAAAATATCAAGCACCCAAATGTGGGTCACCTGCAGTAGTCCCTATGACACGTGGCACTAAACCCAGGGGTCGCATTAAACCGGCGGAAAAAAGAAGCGTTACGAGCTCTTGCGTCCAACGACTTGCTAAAAGGGAATTAGTTAATGTGAGCAGGAAGAGGACACGGAAAAAGAGGGCGTTGACGGTTTCGCTTTCACGAGTTCGGTCCTTTTGAGGAGATTTATTCGCATAACGCCTTCCTTGTTTTTATTTTTATATTTATAATAAATAAATGTCTAAAATGGTTCCGCCTACCCTCATATTTTTACGTTCTTTTCCCTTCTCTCTCATCGTTTCTCCTCACTTCTCTCTCATCGTTTCTCCTCACTCACACCCTCATTACTCTCGTAGCGTCCGTAGCTCTGGAATGGGAACGCCGTTGGAGGCTCCGGCAGCGGGGATCCAGTGATGGTTACCGAAGGCGTCAGGGCGGCGACGGCGGCAGTGAACGGGGGATCGCCGTCGCCCATTGATGAAGGTGACTGAAAGAAGTTATTA
>BQKN01067494.1:0-10303 GCA_022839385.1 Asparagus kiusianus | reverse complement strand
TGACATCCATGGTTTCACCTCGGACTGCAGCCGTGTGTGAACCCAGGAGCGTCACAGTTGGTATCAGAGCTCTAGTTCCAGTATCCTTAGGATCATCCTGTGTCGAGTCGTGGAGCTAGGATAGAGTTTCCTAGGATTCATGTATAGAGTCCGAGAGGATTTCCTAGTATGAGTGAGGACGATATATGCGTATATCTCAAAAAATTGAGAATATTTTTTTTATGACAACTATTTTGCATAAATTCAAAGTATTAGTGTGAATACTATATGTTGTGAAAAAATTGTATTATGATACGCTATTTATAAAGGTCTATTTTGACTTATGGACTTTTGTTTTTCTTACCATCAGGAGAGAGATGGCAGGACGAGGTAGGACCCGTACCAGGAGAGCTAGCCAGGCAGAGTCACAGCAGACTCCACCTGATCAGCAGCCAGCTCAGTCCGAGCCCCAGCAGGTCCCACCCGAGCCGCAGCAGGCTCCTCAGTATCTGGTGGATCTTATGACCCCTCTTATTACTCGGATGACAGCTATCGAGGAGATGGTGACGATTCACATTGCACCACGGACACCACCACCACCAGTAGCTCAGCAGCAGGGGACACCGGCCGTCCCGATCAGAGAGAGAGACCCAGAGGTAGCACCTACAGTTATTCCATTGGCAGTACCTGACAGAGCCACAGAGCAGGAGACTTGGCTTCGTATGGTGGAGAGGTATCAGAAGATGAGGGCACTGGAGTTTCAGGGGTCACCAGACCCTCTAGCTGCCCATAAGTGGAAGGAGGATGTGAGCAACATCCTCGATATACTCAGTGTGGACCCAGTGCAGAAGCAGAGATTGGCATCGTATAGCCTGAAGGGAGATGCCGGGAGATGGTACCGGCTACAGTTTACTCCGGAGCAGAGGATGACCCTCACATGGGAGGACTTCATTTACTTCTTTGATGGGCAGTATATCTCTTCTTCAGCACGGACCGGGAAGGAGCTTGAGTTGTCCCGGATGACTCAGGGAGACATGACAGTGGCAGATTATGAGAGCTGATTTATGGAGTTACTGCATTTCACGGGTATGTGGCAGACAGCAGAGCGTCAGGCTCAGATGTTCTTAGCTGGGCTTCGCCCAAATCTCCGACGGTACCTTGTGTCGAGGAGATTCTATTCAGTCAGGGAGGTAGCCGAGGCTGCCACTTCTCAGGAGATCGAGACCACTATGTTCCTAAAGGACAAGGAGGGGAAGGACAAGGCAGGGCAGAGCGGGAACAAGGGCAAGAACAAGAGACCTTTGTCAGGGCATCAGCACCAGCAGCAGCAGGGCCCTCATAAGAAGGGACCCCAGCAGGACCAGAGAGCGCATCAGCAGCGCGGGTTCCAGGGTTCTTGTTTCAACTACCACAAGGTCGGGCACAAGGCATCAGAGTGTCGTAGTGCACCAACAGGAGCTCAGCAGGGCAAGGGCCCAAACCAGCCGCAGCAGCGACAGCAGGGCAGAGGACAGGGTCAGCCGAACAGACTTGAGGCACCGCCAGTGACGCAGAGGGCAGAGGGGTAGGTTCGAGCAGTCCAGGAGGCTCCCCAGGGGCAGATTGTTCCATACTCTCCAGCATTAGCAATAGAGCAGACTTCAGCTGCAGGCAGAGTTTATGCAGTGGTTCCCCGTGATCACGGTGCTAGCGGGGCAGTAGTAGAGGGTACGTTCCTTGTGAATTCCTTTCCCGCCCGTATTCTTTTCGATTCGGGAGCTTCGCATTCTTTCATCTCGCATGCATTTATGGCTAGACTCCAGCTTATAGCTCAGCCTCTAGACACCCCTTTGTCAGTTTCCACCCCTTTAGGTGAGGTATCGCTTCTGGAGAGCGTGTGTAGGAGGTGTACCGTCAGTCTAGACGAGTCGGAGTTCATAGTCGATCTGATAGTGTTGCATATGTCCGAGTTTGATGTTATTCTTGGTATGGATTGGTTGTCGTCCTACCATATTAGTATTGACTGCTTTGCGAAGACAGTCAAGTTGCGAACATCCGATGGGTCCGAGTTGATTGTAGCCACCTCTCAGGGCAATCGATTTGCGGAGTCGTTTCTGGCGTATATCGAGGAGGTGCTGCGACGGGATCAGGGAGCCGAGTTACTGGAGACTAGAGTTGTCTCAGATTTTCCGGATGTCTTTCAGGACATACCTGGGTTACCTCCTGTGAGAGAGGTTGAGTTTTGTATTGAGTTGCAGCCAGGCACAGCCCCTATATCCCGCGCACCCTATCGCATGGCACCAGCTGAGATGAGAGAGCTGCAGACCCAGTTGGACGAGTTGTTAGCTCAGGGTTTTATTCGCCGGAGTCATTCTCCGTGGGGAGCACCGGTCCTCTTCGTGAAGAAGAAGGACGGTAGTATGAGATTATGCATAGATTATAGAGAGTTGAACAAGGTCACAATCCGAAATAGGTACCCACTACCTAGGATTGATGACTTGTTTGACCATCTGCAGGGAGCGCAGTATTTCTCGAAGATTGATCTTCGTTCTGGCTATCATCAGCTGCGAGTTCGGGAGATGGATATTCCCAAGACCGCTTTTCTTACTCGATATGGATCCTTCGAGTTCTTGGTCATGCCATTTGGGTTGACCAATGCACCCGCGGTATTCATGGACTTGATGAACCGGGTTTTCCGTCCCTTCTTAGATCAGTTCGTGATCGTCTTCATCGATGATATACTCATTTACTCGAGTTCGGAGGCAGAGCACGAGGAGCATCTACGGATAGCGTTGAGGACCCTTCAGGAGCATCAGCTGTACGCCAAGTTCAGCAAGTGCGAATTTTGGCTTTCCGAAGTCAGATTTCTTGGCCACGTCATCAGCAAAGAGGGCATAGCAGTAGACCCGGCTAAGGTCACGGTAGTTCTTGATTGGGAGCCACCGAAGACGGTGACAGAGATTCGCAGCTTTCTGGGTTTAGCTGGATATTACAGGAAGTTCATTCAGGACTTCTCAAAGATTGCGACGCCGATTACACACCTTACGAAGAAGGGTGTACAGTTCATATGGAGCACGGAGTGCCAGAAGGCCTTTGATGTTTTGAAGGCTAAGTTGACTACAGCGCCGGTTCTAACTATTCCGAGCAGCGACAGGACATTCGTGGTGTATACGGATGCATCATTGGTAGGCTTGGGAGGCGTATTGATGCAGACTCAGAGGGTGGTAGCCTATATCTCACGGCAGTTGAGGGTGCATGAGCAGAACTATCCCACTCATGATTTGGAGTTAGCAGCAGTGGTGTTTGCACTGAAGTCATGGAGGCACTATTTGTATGGAGTGCAGTTTGAGCTATTCACAGACCATCAGAGTCTGAAATATCTCTTTTCTCAGAAGGAGCTCAATCAGAGGCAGAGGAGGTGGATTGAGTTTATCAATGACTACGAATTCGCGATTCAGTATCATCCAGGGAAGGCGAATGTCGTAGCAGATGCTTTGAGTAGGAAGCGTCGACATCGGGTTGCGGCTTTGAGGTGTTCGTTACACAGAGATCTTATCACTCTTAGCCAGTTTGATTTTCGACCCGAGATTGGAGGAACCAGTGCGTTTTTGGGAGCTATGTCAGTACAGCCATCTTGGAGGGACAGGGTTGTCAGAGCACAGTTGGAGGATTCTTGGATTCAAACCCGTAAGGGGGAGATTTCCAAAGAACCTAAGACAGATTGGACCGTTGGAGCAGATGGAGGTCTACGGATGAAGGGTAGGCTGGTTATGCCAGCCAGTGCAGAGCTGAAGAGGGAGTTGTTTGATGAGGTACATCGTACTCGGTACACAGTACATCCAGGGACTACCAAGATGTACAAGGACCTGAAGAGACATTTCTAGTGGAGTGGTATGCGGAGAGAGATTGCAGATTATGTGGCTAGATGCTTTACCTGTCAGCAGGTGAAGGCAGAGCATCAGAGACCCGCAGGGACCCTTCAGCCTTTGCCTATTCCGGAGTGGAAGTGGGCAGATATTTCCATGGATTTTATCGTGGGGTTGCCGAAGTCGAAGAAGGGGAATGATTCAGTTTGGGTGATAGTAGACCGGTTGACGAAGTCAGCACATTTTATTCCAGTGAGGACCACCTATACAGCCGAGACCTATGCGAGGATCTTCGTTCGGGAGATAGTTCGACTTCACGGAGTGCCAGACACGATTGTGTCGGATCGAGGATCAGTTTTTACTTCACACTTTTGGAGGAGTTTCCAGGATTCATTTGGCAGCAAGCTATCTTATAGCAGTGTATTTCACCCACAGACGGATGGTCAGACAGAGAGGGTGAATCAGGTGTTAGAAGACATATTGCGGGCATGTGTCATAGACTTTCAAGGTAGTTGGGAGGATCATATTCCACTGGTAGAGTTCGCTTATAACAACAGTTATCAAGCGACGATCGGTATGGCGCCGTATGAAGCATTATACGGGAGACCTTGTAGATCACCGATATGTTGGGCCGAGCCGGAGGACAGCTTGATGCTTGGGCCAGAGTTAGTGAGGCAGACTACTGAGAAGGTAGCCTTGATCAGGGAGCGGATCCTAGCCGCTCAGAGTCGGCAGAAGAGCTATGCAGATAAAAGACGAAGACCCCTCGAGTTTCAGATTGGGGATTTGGTTATGCTGAAGGTATCGCCTATGAAAGGCGTACAGCAATTCGGGAGGCGAGGGAAGCTTGCACCGAGATATATTGGACCATTCCGGATTTTGGAGCGCATTGGAGCTGTGTCATACAGACTAGATCTTCCAGCTTCTATGTCTAGTGTGCACAACGTGTTCCATATTTCTATGCTCAAGAAGCACTTGCATGACGAGGAGCAGCAGCGAGTGTTGGATGCACCGGAGATTGAGCTTCGGGATGATTTGACTACTATCGAGATCCCAGTATCTATTCTGGCTAGAGAAGACAAGAGACTCAGAAACAAGGTGATTCTATTGGTGAAAGTTCGGTGGAACCGAAGTGGGGTGGAGGAACCTTCTTGGGAACGCGAGGAGGACATGCGACGCGACTACCCACACTTATTTGAGCAGGTAAATTAACTAGAATATTTATGACGTGAATTACTACTTGTACATTTATATGAATACCTTGACACCTATACTTAACGCTAGAATGATGGTATTTTTATCTAATTCCTAATCTTGCGGAACACATGGTATATACATGGGGGGTTCCTTGTTTGGATTTTTCGCCCGACGTACTAGTTCCGTTAGATTAGGAGTCGAATAAGAATATCACCATTGTAGATCGTTAAGTATAAATGTTACTATATGCTTATTTTAGTGATTGATTTTTGTGAGATGAGTATGTGTGTGGGTTGGATTTGACCCCTGTCATGTTTTTCTTGTATCTTTATGAGTTAGACATGATTTCTGAATTTCGAGGACGAAATTCTTTTAAGGGGGAGAGAATGTAAGACCCCGTTGATTTTGACAACTTATAAGTGTGAATATGAGTGAATAAAGATATTTAATATATATTATAAATATCTTTGTTGCATGGTCATGCATGGAAAATGATATTTGAGCTTATGAGCATGTGTATATGCCTCAGGTATGAGGATGAGTTGCAAGTTTGCAAATCGTGTGCAAAAGAAATCGAAGTATGCAGATTTTTGTTCATGAGTCGACTCATAACATGTCATGAGTCGACTGATCAGGTTGAGTCGACTCACGCCTGTCATAAGTCGACTCATGATATCGAGTCTTGTTCCCATTTTCTTTCTGCTGAGTCGACTCATCATTTATGAGTCGACCCATGAGTCATGAGTCGACTCATGACATATCATGAGTCGACTCATCGACGATTTTCTGGGTGTTTTCGGGTCGGGTTTGCTGGGTTTCGGGTCGGGTTTCTATTGGCTTATATATACTTCCCCCACCCGAAAACACTCATTCTTCATCAGTAAACCCTAGAGAAGCCCTAGCTTCCTCTCCCCCTTAAAACCCTAGCTTGTTTTTGGGATTCTTGGGCGATTTTTGGGGGATTTCAGCAGCTTCTTATGAATTGCAGCGAGGGGGATTGTTATTCTTCGCATTTGAGGCGAGTAGTATCTCACCCAATCCCTTCCCTATGTTTTTATTTATTTATAAACGTTTTTTAATGGGTTTTATTGAGCCTAAGACTTATTTTCCGGTATAAATCAATGTTCTTGATAGGGTGAATGTTAGAAATCATGTGCTTGAGATTTTAAACCCCTACCAACAAGTTTTTTAATGAAAACCCAGATCTGGAATTTTGTTTAATGAATAAAAACATGAGTTTTTATATTGATTTAATGTTTTCCTTCATGTTTAGGGGTTAAATGTTAGGGTTAACATGCAAGTGATAGTTTCTCATGCTAGGTATGATTGTCTCTCTGTGTAATAGCCTAAAATTGAAGGCTAGATATATGTGTATCGGTAAAATCAAGATGCGGAACGAGTAGAACAAGTTCAGTTCGAAAAATGCAGATTTCAGCTCGTGAGTCGACTCACGACTCATCATGAGTCGACTCATCATGTCGAGTCGACTCATGACTAATCATGAGTCGACTCACAAAGTCGTTTCCTGTTGTCTTTTATCTTCTGCTGAGTCGACTCGTCAGTATACGAGTCGACCCATGAGGCATGAGTCGACTCATAAGAGTGCATGAGTCGACTCATCCGAGATTTTCCTGTTTTCTTTGTGTTTCTGTTTAATCACATGCTGTATACACACATATAGATTGAACTCATATGTTATACATGTAAGATGACTTTTCCTGATACAAAGTTTAGAATTGTATAGCAAGGCGTATAAGAGTTGAATGGACACTCTATTACTAGTGGAAACTTCATAGTTCACGTAAAGTCCTCGTGTTGGACTATAAGCGACTAAAGTCCTCGTGTTGGACTATAAGCGACAAAAGTCCTCGTGTTGGACTATAAGCGACTAAAGACCCCGTGTTGGGCAATTTTTGCTAAACCTTGAGCATAATATACATTTGGGTATTTGAGTATGACATTTTAATGTAGTTGGACATGATAGTGTCATGAGCTGTGCATAACACTTATTTCGACTACGAGATTTTGACATAGATATGTTTATTAATAGAAATGGGATTGTTATCTTTTCTTTATTGTTCATGTATTAGACTCCGGGTTTGGAACTTAGGGATTTTCAATTTGAGATACAATGTATATACATGAGGGTTTCCTTGTTTGGATTATTTCGCTCGACGTACCTAGGCTCGTGTTGAGATTTCCTAAGTTCTTAAACCCATTTCTATTAGGACAATTGTTGATATATATATTTATGTATGCTGTGATAACTGTATTTTCTTATACAACGAGCCCTATCCCTTGGGGTTGGTTGTGATGTTGCTCGCTAGCGCTTTGACGCTCGTTGTCCCTCCCCCCTTTCAGGTCACGAGCCAGGAGCACGGAGAGTCGCAGGTGGTTAGCGGACTACTTTAGTGTCCAGCTTTTCATATTATCTATGTATTATTTTCTTTGAGCTCCACTGTAGTGTTGTCAGACATTTGAGAGTTTATTCTAGAAGATGTAAAGGCTGTGTCGCCTTATTTCCTTTACTCAGACTTACTGTATTTGAGACTTGTAAGAACTCCATTTTATTTCATTTCAGACCTTGACTATGTTCTTCAATTTATTCCGTTGATGAGATGTATTATGTTCTATCATTTCATCCAGTATTGTTGATTCACTTTTTACTTGCTTTGTACTTACACCTGTTGTTAATTCCACTAGAGAGATAGTGATTGTGATGGTGAAACGTGTTATTGCACGGTGTGGTGCATGGCAGGTTTGACATCCATGGTTTCACCTCGGACTGCAGCCGTGTGTGAACCCAGGGGCGTCACAGGTTAAATCGGTCTTTGCTGGAGAAGATTCGATGTTTATTGGCGCATAGTGGTTTGGAGAAGATATTTTAGGCTGAGGCACTTTCTTATGCGAGCCACCTCATTAATAGGCTGCCTTCATCTGCGATTGACGGGAAGACCCCTATGGAGATGTGGTCGGGAGAGACAGCACATGACTATGACCAACTCAAGGTATTTGGTTGCCCTGCATATTATCATGTTAGAACTGATAAGTTGGAACCTCGAGCTAGGAAGGCCATATTTGTAGGATTCAAGCGTGGTGTCAAGGGATACAAGCTTTGGGATCCAGTTGATAAGAAGATTGTGCTGAATAGGGACGTCACATTCGATGAGGCTTCTATCTTGAAGCTTCCCAGCTCTTATCAGGTGGAGAGCGACCCGACAGAGGAGATTTCGCAGGTGGTGGAGATTGATGCAGCTCCACAGAGTCCAGATAGTGTAGTATCCATTAGAGTGCCGACTGAGGTGACGCCAGGCGAGCACGACGGTGATGCGGAGGATATGGATACTCATGAGCAGGGTCAGGGACCGACGGCTCAGGTTCAGGATTCTATTGCGACACGGAGACAGAGGAGAGACATACGGGTGCCAGCACGGTATGCCGACACAGTTGCATATGCACTTACGGTGGAGAGTATCGATGAGATGGTGCCTACTACATTCAGAGAGGCCGAACAGAGTTCGGAGACTGATTCGTGGCAGGTGGCTATGCAGGAGGAGATGAAGTCTCTTCACAAGAACGATACATGGGAGCTTGTTGAGCTTCCAAAGGGGCGGAAGGTGATTGGGTGCAAGTGGGTGTACACGAAGAAAGAGGGCATTGAGGGCACTCCAGTGAGATTCAAGGCTAGGTTGGTTGCGAAGGGCTATGCACAAGAGGAAGGTATTGATTACAATAAGGTTTTCTCTCCGGTGGTGAAGCATTCGTCGATTCGGATTTTGCTAGCTTTGGTGGTACATTATGGTTTGAAGTTAGATCAGTTGGATGTGAAGACAGCATTTCTTCATGGTGATCTTGATGAAGAAATATACATGACTCAGCCATTGGGATTCCGAACTGCAGGGAAAGATAAGTTGGTTTGCAGGTTAAAGAAATCGCTATACGGTTTGAAGCAGTCTCCTCGACAGTGGTATAGGCGATTCGATGGTTTTATACTTGGTCATTCGTACACTCGGAGCCAGTTTGATCCTTGCGTGTATTTTCGCAAGTTGAGAGGAGGTGCGTACATTTATTTGTTGCTTTATGTCGATGACATGTTGGTTGCCTCTAGTTCCAGGTCAGCTATAGATGATTTGAAAGTTCAGCTTTCAAATGAGTTTGAGATGAAGGACTTGGGCGAGGCGAAGCGTATTTTAGGGATGGAGATCGGCAGAGACAAGAAGAAGGGTAAAATTTGTTTGACACAGGTGGCTTATTTGAAGAAGGTTCTACAGCGATTCCATGTTAGCATGGATACGAAGCCAGTTGATGTACCGTTGGGAGCCCATTTGAAGCTTTCAGCTGGCCTTTTACCGAAGTCAATTGAAGACCGTGAGTTGATGTCGAAGACTCCATATGCGAGCGCAGTTGGGAGCTTAATGTACGCGATGGTATGTACGAGGCCAGATTTGTCACAGGCGGTGAGCATGGTGTCGAGATACATGCATGATCCAGGAGTGGGTCATTGGGACGCCGTAAGATGGATTTTGAGGTACATTCTAGGTACGCTCAATGTTGGTTTGGTTTATGAGCGGGACACTACAGGTCGGTAGCTATGCATTGGCTATGTTGATTCGGATTATGCTGGGGATTTGGATAAGCACCGGTCTACTACGGGGTATGTGTTCACTTTGACCCGTGCGCCGGTGTGTTGGAGATGCACCTTACAGTCTACGGTGGCTTTGTCTATGACGAAGGCAGAGTATATGGCAGTTACAGAGGCTGTGAAGGAGGCTATTTGGCTTCGAGGACTTTTGGAGGAACTTGGTATATCGCAGCGATCCATCACTATTCATTGTGATAGCATGAGTGCTATATATTTGGCGAAGAATCAGGTTTTTCATGCGAGGACGAAGCACATTGATGTTTGTTATCACTTCGTTCGGGATGTTCTTGAAGATGGCGATGTGGAGATTGTGAAGGTCCACATGAAGGATAATCCGGCGGATATGCTCACAAAGGTGGTTCCGAGCAACAAGTTTGTTCATTGCAGAAACTTGTTGCATATTTGTGAGTGTTGAGGCCGTTGGCGGCCATTTGGATGAACTACGGGCGGCTTGATCCCTTGGGAGAGGGGGTATGTAAGCAACCATGGTGGTGTAGCCGTATTTGGAGAGACGACACATTGATGCTCTTGGTTTGGTGTCGGCTCAGTTTTGGCAAAATTCGCCGAGGTGGAGAATTGTGGAAGAATCAGAAAAAAAGAATCAGAAAAACCAGTTTTACTGGCATAAGTCGACTCATGC
>BQKN01067493.1:12674-58819 GCA_022839385.1 Asparagus kiusianus | reverse complement strand
CCTTTTCTCTCATCCGTTCTCATCCTCCCCCCTCTCTTTCTCGTGACCTCTTAATTTCCCAACCACCCTCTTTCTCATCCGTTCTCATCCTCCCCCCTCTCTTCTCCTCCGTTCTCATCCTTCCCCCCCCCACCCCCTCTCGTGACCTCTTAATCTCCCGTGGCTTCTAGATCGGGGAGTGGTCTTCAGGGTGATTAGCTCGAACTTGAGGAAGATCATGGGGTTTTCTCAAACTAAACTTGTCCTTCTTCAGATTGGGTCACGACAGTTGACGAGGAGCTCTCTTCATCGTCTGAATCTGAGACCGATCAACAGTCGCATGGGGATTTTGCTCTTGAGGTTTCAAAAAGCACTGTTGCCGACCAAATTTCGGCTTCAAACAGCATTGATGCTGATCAATTAGCAAAACAAGGTAACAGTAGTCAATCTGATACTCGATCGGACTGACGCTCACTATACAAGAATAATAGAAGGGTTCTGGCCTTTCTCTTGAGTTTTTTTAGTCTGTTGGAAATGATATAGTCTCTATTGAGGAAGATGAATGGCTTGAAAGTTCTAAGGATTGGAGTTACTCTCTTGTGGGGAATGTGCTTGATCTTGCATTCGGGTTTAAGCCAAGGGAGAATTTTGTTAAATTGCATTGGACTGATATAAGATTGATTAAAATCTTTGGACCATGAAGGGGGATGACAACAGTGGAGAGAGATGATATGGGATTGATTAAAATCTTTGGACCATGAAGGGGGATGAGAACAGAGGACGGGAGAAAGAGGGGGGAGGATGAGAACGGAGGAGAGAAGGGGGATTAAAACGAACTGTACGGGACTACTAGTCCCGTACAGTTCGGATGCTGCAAAACCGACCCTTCTCTCCTCAAAAGGGTCGGTTTTGCTCATTAAAAGTTTAAGTGGTCGTTTTTGCTTAATAAATTTAGAAAAAGGGTTTTTTTTAAAATTTGTCCTTATAATAAGAATTGTGTTCTATTTTTCCAGTTCGCGTTAATGAATTGTTCTTGGGTCATCTGTGAGTTTTAAATTTTAATCTTATTTTATTTAAATTTATGATGATAACTATGTTTTTTCCCCAGCTTGCGCCAGTGTATACTCGAGGGTGATAAACGACTTTGGGGATCATTGTGGTTGTTGATACTCAAATAGCCGGAAAGGTGAAAATCTCAAAATCATGATTAATATTCTTGAATTGATAAATACTCGACCTTATTCTCCCATTGATGCTTTGTTGAGGTAAAACATTGTACATTTTTGTTAAAAAATGACAGAATGTACGAATTATATTTAAATTGTTATTTTATCATATAATTTATTTGGATTATTTACAAAATCTTGATGATTTATTCTTTTGCTTCGATAAATTTTTGGAGTTGTTGCTAGGTTTAATAATTATGTAAAGAAATGAGTCGTTTTAAGTTCTTGAAGATAAAGTTTTTGTCTCCTCTGCTAATGGAAGGTATACGTGGGTTTAATCCGAGTTATTTATGTAATCTTGATTATTTATTCTTTTTTATTTTGTAATTACAGAATATTATTATATCAGGGATTGGATGAAGTTTACATAAAAGTTAGTCACGTTAGTACTCTTTTATGGTGTAAATTTCACAAATTCCCAACGTTTGCTCATTTTGGTTTAACTCACCTCACCTCACCCACCAACTTTTGGGGTTTTCACAAAAAACCCATAAACTCTTAACTTTTTTCAACACCACTTTCTCAGCTTCGGTTTAGTAAATTTCATAAAACCTCAACCTTTTCATGTAACGCGTATTTTGAAAAAGGTCAAAGCTTGTGTGAGTTTTGTGTAAACACCAAAAGTAGGGGGGTTAAGTGAGATAAGTGACATTATTATAAGTTTGGGGGCTCAGCTCAAAATAGGCAAAAGTCGGGGGTTGTTTTGTGAAATTTACTTTTTTAATATGTTGCAATGCTAGCCTTATGACTGGTCGATAACTTAGGTTTCATTTGGATACCATAGTGTTTTCTTTATTGTATTTTTTGTAAAAAAAATATAATGTTGTTGTGTTTTCCCCTTAAAGTGTTTTCAAAACACCTTGTTGAGTCTTTTTGGTCAACACTAGCTTGACCCGTTACAACATTAATATTAAACATATTATTAATCTTTTATGTATTAATTATACTAAAATATATTATAAATAAAATGTTATAATATTTATTTTACATTATTATAGTATCATAATATTATATATAATATAATATAATATTGTATAATGTATTAGAATAATATATTGTACTTTAATGTGTTATATTATATTATACTTATTACATATTATTTTTAAATAATAATATATTTAATTATTTTGATATATCAATTTGTTATTGTTATATATTATATAATCTACACTTCTATACTACTTATAAAAGAGAATATGAGTGTCAAAACTTTTAATTTCCCAAAATATCCTTCAAAATTCACTCAAATCACCATATTGCACTCAAATAAATATGCAACTCAATTTAATTAATTAAATCATCAAATGTAATAATTACACAAAACCATACCCCCTTCAAATCAATTATGTAACATCTTGTAAACTTTACTATGTGCACTAAAATATAGAGGGTAATGTATTAAACCAAATTGTTTGCTCTAAATTCCAAAGATTGAGTTATGGTTTTCTCTCTCAATTAAAATCAGCTAATTAAATTATGGAGAGTTAATTAATTTTAAAGGTGGAGACGTGGTGATTACGCTTTCTCAATTAAAATCTATAAAAATGGAGAGTGCTTGGAATTCCAAAGGTGGAGTTGCATCTTTCTCTCTCAATTAAAATATGATCATGGTGAGTGATTAGGATTACAGGTGACTCTCACAATGTTTGTTTAGCTCGATTTTGAGCAACGGCAGCTGAGCCATTTCCTAGCATCCGTTTGGGGTCACTTGCTACTAAAGCTCGAGCCACTCGAATGCAATCACTTGCAAGCTCTCATTCTTCACAATTTGCTTATCTTTCATAATCAACAGGTATCAAAACTCACATAAAAACTTACTACTTCACCTTTGAGTTTATCTTAGGCTTTAAATTTGCAACTAGAATCACAAAATTAGTTGTCGGTGAGCTTACGAAAGATAAATGAAGAAGTTAGCGAATGGTCACAATTGAACAGAGTGGCGCGTAATATTCAAATGGTACCTTTATAACCAGGTTAAAATTTGACCTTCTGAAAAAAAAACAATTTGGGTTGATTGTCAGAAAAAGAAATATTTTTTAATTTTTAATTTATTACAGATAGCCCAACAACCTCAACGTCGGAGTATACGAAAGCTAATAAGGAGCCATGCAAGATCAATAGCTTGTTGGAATTGTGAATTAGGAATTGAGAACCAAAACAAAGGTATGTTTTATTATATAAACTGAAATTTTTGATTTAATTGATCCATAATGTTGTTTGATGTTTAAGAAAAGCTCTCTCGGTTACATATAGAGATATACTAGGCGATGGAATTCTGGCTGTGTGGTTCAAGCTCTGGAATGGTGATGTCAATGACTTCTTTGCTTACGTGTCCTTTTTAAATTACTTTGTTATTACAACAAATAGGTCGTAGCTGAAATTTAAAAAAGTTTTTCTTCCATATATACCCTCAAATTTAGTGAATTTGCATCTCTAAAAAGAATAGTGATAATTAAACTATTCATCTAAAACTACCCCCGACCCCGAGCAACTATAGAAAGAAGTGTTCTGATTTGGCTAATCAAATGATATGGATGAGAAGGGGAACAACATTCAAGTATCCACATTTTTGTAGTTAAAGCAGAGGTTTTTTCTAATAGTCCAAATTGAATCTTTTTAGAAAATGTTTTTTTTTCTTTTCTTTTGGACCGTATGTATGATAACATGATTTCATCCCTCATACTAAGAGAAAATCAATTACATTATTTTTTGACCTTGGAACTGCTGTCATTCCTTCTTTGTAAGAACACTTAGGACAGGATGGACTTGCGAGTAATTACAAAGTTTTGAGGTACTAATATATTACTACTGAAAATTTTAGGATTAATATCTAGATAACCCTAACTATTTAGCTGTGTAACTATAGTTGCTCTTTAGTTTACCATTGCCAATTGAATGTCAACAACATTATGGATCAATTAAAATCAGAAATTTCAGTTTATATAATAAAACATACCTTTGTTTTAGGTTGTGATGAACAAATTTTTTAAAGTGAAATAAACATTTTCTATTAGTTACTAGGTATGTATAAACTACTACAAAATCTACATATTTTACTTTGCATCACATATATAATCTATTTACATAATATATTACTACAACAATTATCATTACTTTTGTTCTCAATATCGATTAGTTCTACACATATCATGCTCAGCCTAAGAAGCCAATAACAACGAATCGATCAAAAAATTATTTATCCTTTCACATTGATTCCTAGACCATTGATACTCATTTCATTTGTAAATGTACGTATTAAAATACTCACAATTTCTTTCCAATAATTTTCTATAAATAATTCTTTATATTTTTCCTACACACCAGTGTACTACCATCTTGCCCATGAAAAAAAATTAGAATATAAAATAAATATGCCACGTGCATTGCACGTACACTATACTAGTTCCTGAAAAAGGTGTGACTTGGTCGCCTGTCCAAAACAATCTACGAAGATCAAAACAATCTAAAAGTAGAAAGTGCAGTAAGACTTACCAGTCCAAAACAACCCACAAAGCTCAAAACAATCAAGACATCATTGAACATAATTCTGGAGACCTGATACCTTTATCACCTTTCAGCTTTCAACGTGGGAAGACACAAGATATATTTGAAACTGTATAAATCACATTTCTAAATTAAACATCTAACGTTACATGTTGAACAGAGAATAATAGATCAAGGATAATACATACACTGGAAAATGCGTAACACATAAATATCTAATAGCCTAATCTACAATACAAAGTGGACTATCCTGCTTAATTGTTAGCCAAAGCTCGGATACTTCAGTTATAGATGAAAACATCATAGAGCTTTGGAGTTGAAAGCATCTAGCGGAGTAAATTAAAAGATAAATGAAGTTTTTTGTATTAGGTCATCCAGCAGGCTGCAAATCTACTGATGCTAACCGAGACCTTCGCCTCCTCTTACCCTCAGGGGTGCATCTAATAACAGCACCCTTCCCGAGCTTAACAGACAACCTACCACTTTGATTTGAGGGTTTTGAGGGTGAGGTGGAGGGATTAGCTTTGCTGCTTTTTTGGTGATTTGATGGGGACTTCACTCTCTTCCTCGAAAACATTCCCATTTCCTCTTTTTTCCTGCTGTTGCGAAGGAGCTTGACAGTAAAGGGATTTTCAGCTGTGAAGCATATTAGCTTGCTATTAGCTGGAGCTCTTTGCAGGTCTACTTCCCCATTATTTACCTACATGAAGATACAGATACAAGTTCAAACCCTCCTCAAGAGGTGGAAGCAAATAACAGCGCTAAGAAAAATAACCTGGAATCCAAAAAAATGTAGCTATTTCATAATGTTCCCCAAAACAGCAGACTACCTTTACATTATATATTGGGTTAATTGTGAGCAACCCCTGTACTGTCACCCAGTTGCAAAGAGACGCCATTAGCTCTATTTGTTGCAAAGAGACCCCCTTAGCTCTATTTGTTGCAAATAGACCCTCTCCGGTTCTACTTCTTGCGAATAGACACCCTAAGTGATTTTTTTTCTCTTAAAACCGTTAAAAAAGATGCGGATAGACCTCCAGTAGTTCTATCATCCAATTGCTTTTTTAATTACTTTTAAAAGAGTCAAAAAGTTCACTAAGGAGGTGCATTCGCACTTGGGCCAATACTCCACGGGGTCTATTCACAAGAAGTAGAACTACAGGGGTTCTATTCACAACAATTAGAACTACATGGGGTCTCTTTGTAATTGGGTGACACTTCAAGGGGTCTGTTCACAATTAACCCTTCAATAAAACTAGAAACTCACATAGGTACATCCTAATACTCCTACAAAAACACAAAAAAGAGCCAAACAAACAAACATGAAGACTATAACAGCAGGATATAGAAAATAGATACAAACAAAAACTACATAAATACCCAGCATAAATACATGTAAGTGTACCTATGCGTGTGCAGGTACACTTACATGTGTTTATGAACATTTGTGAAGAAATCAACGATTCTCCCATGAAATTGATCGTAGGACAAGATTTAAAACATTGATCAAACTTTTAGGAGAATAAAATAACAATAAAATGAGGAAGTTCCAATAAATTTGGATAACTTTACAATTTTATTTTGTGGACCAACTAATAATGCAAACAAAAGAAAACCATTAATACAGATGACAAGAGAGAAAAATCACCAGCTGCAAAAGTGCAGAGAAAGTTCGAGCAACATCATGTTTAGGTTGGCCCTTTACAACGTTTGTGAAAGGCATGCTCCCACTATTATCTGCTTCTGAAGATAACCTGTCAAGAATCATCTCACCATATTGATGTATATCAAAAGCGGAGTGGGTATCCTGACAGGTTAAAAGTCAAAAACCACACGTGTTATGATTCAGAAACAAAAATCAACTGCCTTATTACATTCTAGTTTAAACTTGGTAGAGCTAGTCCTGCTCTTAAAACTCACTTGCTCTTCCAAGGTTTGCTCAATTCGCTGCTTCCATGTTGAAACACGGGTAGCCAACTCCGTCTGCTTTTCAGTTTCAGCTATGCTTGCAAGAAGTGCATCCTGCGCCATGGTATGTATGGTCATATATAGCCCAAAAGCATTATGCACATGACTATATTATATTACATCAATTAAACTAGTTTAATAATTGCGTCATTATGTCTTTAAAATAACAAAAAAAACAATAACCATTGCAGTAAACATGGGTATCAACTTTTACCAAATTTGTACTTATTCATTTAATTTTTCTCTAAGACATGACATGTTGCTACACACCTTGAAACAAATAAGAATCTATTCACCCAGTATAAAACTACACAATCTAAAATGGCCACAACTACAGATTGCAAAGATAGATTGAGATGTTTCTCTTTACCAGATGTGAACGACAAAGTTCCTCGAGACTTGCTTCAGAACCCAGGTTATCTTGTGTAAAAGCTTCGGTGCCATCAAAAGTTGCAGCATCATCTCTCTGCATATCAATTACATGAAACATAAATCAAATGGTAAACAAGATTAGTAATTGTTCAATTATGCAGAAAGGAAAAACATTTAAAACCTTCCCGCAGTTTGGCGATAGCTCTGTATCCATATCATATGTATTATTTGGTAGATCAAAATCTCTATGATCAAAATCAGGAAAGCCATCATCATTACAATCATTTTCATCCTCAATGCCACCAAAAGCATTAGAGGTTTCTTCTTCTCCATTTGTAAATGATCTTCTTAGCTGCAGAATTAAAGTTAATTATCACATAGGCTTGTATAAATTTGGCATGGGCAGATAATATTACACAGCACAAAAGCACCTTTTCAAAAAAAGGAGGGGACTGAGATGCATTTTGTTGATCCTGTAAACGCTGCTTTATTTCAAATGTTTCGGCAAGCTCTCGACTGATCACCCCATCCACTTTAGCAATAGGAAATTGAGAAGTTACAGTATTCTGCTTTGAATTGCGACTAATCTGTCTTCCAAAAGGTTTGCCTAATCAAAGGAGTAAGCATAAAAGAGAAACATAACATCACTCAGAATTTTATTCAGTGTCTAAATTCAAATGGAAAATTCAAAATGACATACTTGCTTTGAACGGTTTTATTTTCAAGTTTCCGGGTTCATGAGGATTTAAAGGCTTCCATGGATCATCACTATCACTGTCTGAATCATCTCCAACGTTTGAACCTCCAAAATTTGGCTCCTCTTCATGGTTCATATGAAGCACAGGATGATCATGGTCGAAGAGCGGTTTGGACCATAGATCATCAATATTATTTTCACATGCATGGTTACTCTCAGGAGTTTTGTTTAGAGTGACCCCTTGGTTCTTCCCTAAACTTGATCTATGAGGAGTTCCACCGGACCTTCCGGTTGGAGAAGAAAAAATACTGCGGCGATTTTTAGAGCGCACTGAGCTGCCTCTATACAAAGCAGGTTCTTCTTGGTCAACACTTTTCCCTTTTAGAAATTTGTAAACAGCTCCCGCATCACACGGGTCCAAAAGAAGAAAATCTCTATAAAAGTTGCAAGTAGCTAACTGCAATAACAATAACAAATACGATAAATCTGAGTTGAAAAAATATATTATAAAGTCAAAACATGGTGCATTGCTCAAGAAAGAAAAAGACTACCAGATATGATTCTAATTCACTGGCGTCTTCACTGCTATCTAAACAATCCCCTTCTAGTACAAGCAAATTCGCAGGAGGCTTGACAAAATGATTGGAAGTGTCTTCATTGTCATGTCCACGATCCAGGCAATTCTTAGGTTCCACTGCAAGTGTAGTAACTCATTTAGTAACTTGTAGACAAGAAAGAGAAAGAAAGAAAGAAACAAGTAGAGAGTGTTTGTCAGGTACCAGGGACATCATCCAACCCCAAGAAAACCTCATTCTCATCCTCGATAACTGCACTAGGTTCACCTCCATCTGGCTGTACAGAAGTTTTTTCCTGTTGATCTTGCCTGTTAGAGCGTTAGTTTCCTTAGTTCACCAAAGTTTGGTGCACAAGGTAACAATAAACAACTTCAAGCACTAACTATATGTTTCTTTGGAATTTCAGTTTGAAACATTAATATACAAGTACACAATAACAAGTACATAGCGACAGTATAAGCCAGTAATTATTACCATGTAACAGGATGCTAATATCTCAAAATGGTCTTGTCTAAAAGCATGTGTGTTATGGAAGATGGGTTAAGATGGTTATTTTGTTCCATCCACAAAAATTAAGAGCTCAAGGCTATAGATATGCAAAAACCAGTTATAAAAAATAAAAAATACAAGCTTGAGAACGAATTTTGATTAATGATACAAGGAATGACTTTAAGTAAAATTAGAACATATCAATTCGATGATAAAGATGTAATTGGGGATGAGCAAAATGGTTATATTAGAGATCAGGACATCGTTTGCTGTGTATAAACAATGATATTGTGAGCAATAGCCCAGACAAGTATGCAGGAACTAGCTATAGTAAAGGAACGCAAATGTGTAAATCATGAGTAATCAGGCAGACAGATCAACTGCACCAAAATTAATCAAAACAAATTATAGTCTGGAGTGAAAAAATTCAATAGGATAGTATTACAAGATGTTAACTTCCTATAAAAAAGCACACAGCCAGCCCAGATACAACTTCGCTTAAGTGGACTAACAAAGCCACTTAGACATACCAATCATTCCTTTTGTAAGTAACCAACAGGATCAGGCAAATCTATCGGGAAATGATGGTTGTAAATGAACTACTCAAAACAGCAAATTCATGGGAACACAATTTGTTTGACTAACCATGAAGTTCTAAGTTTCCAACAAATGCCCCATACATTTACTATGCTCTTTAGGATAATTATCAAGATCTTAATGCATACATAAAAAACTGTGATTCTAGACAAGGCACAGTCCCCTTGAAGGAAACTAACAAAGCCCCTATATGAACTACTAAGTAAACCTTGATAGAGGTAACAAATAAAGTATCCCCAAACAAAGTTAATGGAAGCTCCAGGGCCTTATAAAGGCATCATGTTAGACATGTACGCATTGCTTACATACACAAAAACCAATAATTCTAGAAACTGTCTGAGCTTCGTGGGACTATAAATTTGAGTCCAAAAATATAATTTGCACAGAATTGTTCATTCCTTCGCCTTCAACCTCCCCCCCGCGGGCCCCCCAAATAAAAGGAAAAAAGAAAAGAAAAGAATCCAAACAGGGCGTTAGCATCTGCTTCAAGTTTCACTTTTACCCACTACTAAGTGCCAGTAAAGATAATATCATGCCAGGGTAGCACCTAGGAGCCGCTTTTGGAACACTTACTAATATTAGACATTGTACACTAGAACATAAAATGGATGCAAAATAATCTGATCTGGATACACTTTCAAATTAATGTATAAGATCAGAGGAATTTTGCAAGTTCATGTCAACCACTTAACGCATTGGCAAAGTAAAAAGAAAACCACGATATTTTTGTCCATGTTTTTGGACCATACAGAACAACCTCGGTGACTGCTTCAACAAATCTCCAAAGCACCTAGATAGCCACTTTTTTTAAAACAATGAATATTTCTAAACTTCTATGTAATACGTTGCCATTCACATAACTTCACTTCAGAAAAATATAACCCTCCTTGTTAATAGTTGGTTACCAAAGCTGAGTCTGATATCATATACTTAGATTCCCAGCTTTCAGGGGGGGGGGGGGGATTCCACTAAATTTATTGAACAAGTCAGCATATCTATATTTATATATAATTATAAGTGTCCTTTAACACCCTCTCCTTGGAATGTGGTGTTGGGTTTCTTCCCAAATCTCAAAATGAGGAACACGCATGTATTGACCTTGGAAGCTTGAGGTTTTCAACTTTGTCCATGTAAAACTTGTATCGATTGTATTGTATTGTATTGTGAACATAGTGGATGAGACCATGGATGTAGGCATGTTTGGCTGAACCATGTGAAACCTCTTTGCGTGTTTTGTTGCTTGCACACTCTTCTTCTGTGTGTGTGTTGGGGGGCGGGGGGGGGGGGGGGGGGTGCGCGTGTGCTCTAATAATCCCCAACACGGGTAAGTTTCGAAAATCTCTCAAACACCACAGGCTTTTGGGATTCAAATCTATTTGATGATGTATGCTTCAAGCAGCTTGCAGTTTTACTTTCAAAACAATAACCACTCAGTTTCCGCACGTCTCAACTTCACCTTTGTTAAATCATCAAATTTATCCTTCCACACAATATGTAGTCCATTAAAAGTTGCTCTATTACATTTATATGTTGATATTTTTGCTTAATATCCTTCTCAGTCAATCTTCAAAAATCTAAAACATCATTAGATTTGCATTCCCACTATAGTCTATAGGGTATTTCCAAACCCTAAAGGAGGGGGGATAACATTCTACAGTAAAAGGCCAAAATTTTAACAGAAACTAACACAAGAACTTAAAATTCAAACCTCTTCTCCGAGAGAAACTCCAATGCAGCGAGAACCAACGAATACAAGTACTCTACCTTCCTGCTGTACACCTGGACCGAACCTTGCAGCAGCAGCGCAGCTAAAACCAAGAAAATCCAGCAATAATCAACAAAAAAACACCATAATTCCCCAAAAAGACAGGACTTTAAGTTCCAGAACGAACCCTCGGCGAAATTAATCGAGCTCTCGTGATCAGGCGAGACCTCGCCGGAGCAAATCTTGAGAAGGTACTCTTCTATGTTATTGGCGAGATCGAGTTCCCAATTCGACTGGAGATCGCGATTCGCTTGAGGGATGTGGATTCTCGAGGTGCTGGACTCGCCTTCGATTGGGAAATCTTCTCTATTACTCATCGTTGGAGGGTACAAAAGAGAAGTCCATTTGGGGATTTAGGGTTTTATCTTCGAACCCCCATTCCGAAACCCTAGATGGACGAGCGAAGACAGAGACGGGGTGGAAAATGGGAACTTCGAGCGTGGAATTAGGGTTTCGAGATGAAAACCTAGAGAGAGAAAGAGAGAACGACAAGGGATTGAAGAAAGAGGCAGGGTTAGAGAGAGAGAGAGGATTTTGGTTTTTGGGAGTTCCCGCTCGCTTGGTTTAAGATATAATGCGCAGGGTGCGCGCACTGCGCACACTGTTTATTACGCGGGTCGGGTTTCTCGAACTTGGGTGTGAAGGCCGCATCAGGACCCGGATCCAAACTTTGCTTGGACGAAGGCACAACAAAAGCTTAAAAGTCCAAATCAACTCTTGTTGAAAGAACAAAATATTTTGAGCATCTATTTCTAGGTTGAGTGTCCACGTGTAAATTTGATAGAATAAATGGACGTATATGGGATTAAATAGAACTTCGCTCGTTTAGACTTGGATCAAAGCTCCAGGATTTTCTAGGCTCAGTCCAAATCTATCTTCAAGATCGACTCATTTAGATTTAATTCATTTAATTTATATACTTTGACATTTTAATGTTATATAAAAATCTAAAGTTTTAAAATGAAATCAATATAGCAAAATGTTAGATTCAAAAGCATAAACTACTGAACTCCACTATATTATGGAGTCATTCCTCGAGGTGATCGAGCTCTTCGAATTAATGTTTAGCAATGATGATACTGTTTAAAAAAAAGAATACACGGGGAGAAAGCGCTTCGAATTAAAGTGTTACAGAAGCTAAAATCTAATCCACCTAGAACTCAAACTGGGTGTTTCGCAATAAATAAGACATGAGGGTTATAACACAGGTCTTGTGCGACTCCAATGGGGCAGGATTCGGGAAAGAGTAGTGCTAGGGGGACCCCAAATATGGGGCAGGGGGAGGGGACAGGTGAGGTGTCCCCTCCCCACTGCATGATACATGTATCATGCAGTGGGGATGGGACACCTCACCTGTCCCCTCCCCCTGTCTCATATTTGGGGTCCTTTTGGTATTTCCCTTCGGGAAAGTAGGTCTTGGAGATGGGTCGTTTAGTCAGGGCTTCTGTAGAAATTTGAAATGAGGAACCGAAGGTGTTGCGGAGGGAGAAACCATTATTGCTGGTTTATGAGTCGCTAAGGATCTCAACGATACAAGGGCTTGCATACACAAGCAAACACGGGGACTTAAATATCGGACCCCAACCAAGATTCCAGACAATTGATTATACTTCAAAAGGAAATATATAAGTTGTGATGTTAGGAATTTTGAAGTTACCAAAAGAAAAACAAAAATTGTTAATAAAAAGGGTTGACTCCCCCCTCCCTCCCTCATCCTCAGCATAAGGAGCAGACCAACACCTTCAAAATGGTACATAGTGCTAGAGCCTCCTTCCATGTTGGAAGGATTATGGATTCTATTGCATGAGAAAAATGTGACTAATGTTGAAACGCTGTGTGACGGTTATGATTTGGCGAGGGGGTTTCTGACAGTGATGCTTTTGGAAAAAAAATTCAAAGGAGTCGTCCAAGTAGCCATTGATATCAATATGAGACACGGATTGATACTTGACCCTTGTATTGTTAGTCTGACTTGGTCTTGTGTGACCAAATCAACGCTTCTCAAGCGGAGAGAAACGTGAGATATGGGTTTTGTTGAGAGAAAATCTCTCAGAGGCAGTTTGAGGGGGTGGAGATGATAGGATTTCGGCCTATAAATAGAAGAGTAATTGTTGGGATTTTGTCTTTGATTCTTTGTGTAACTTCATGAGAATTAGATAGGGTTAGAGTTCTATCATGATTAGAAGTTTGAGTTCTATCATGATTAGGAGTTTGGGTTTTATCATGATTAGAAGTTTGATTCCTATTCTAATTAGGAAGTTAGGTTAGAGATAAGGTTTTGGTTTCCCTATATATATTCTTCTATTGGTAGAGGAAAAACAATGAAGAAAAAGTAGAGATGTAGTAGATGAGAGAGAGGGTTTCGTAGTCTTTATCCGTGCAAAAGATTACAATGAGTGAGCTTTGGAGAGAATATGAGAGTTGATTATGTATGTGAGGTTGAGAGATTGAGAGACGAGAGTTGAGTGGTTCCTCTTGTAGTTCTCCCTGATACATAGTGAATTTCTCGTATTGTTGCCTGTGGACGTAGGTCGAAGTTGGTCGACCGAACCACGTAAATATCTCGGTGTTCTTTTCTTCTTGATTGTGGTTGTTCTATCTTATTGATTGGGGTTGGCTTCCGAGTTGCGCATATCGTGGTAGGCGGGAAGACTGAAATTCCCCAACAGTAATCTCCCTGAGAAATTACAACGAACAAAAGGAAGATTCAAACCCTTACCCATTACCGGAGCCCCCCTCAAAAGTATTCTCTTCTCCTGTTCTCTGTACTCCGATCACTGGTATCAGAGCAGCGTCGATCTCAACGCCGCCCTCTCGAGCTCTGCGTCAATCGGCCACCTCGACGAATCTGCTGCGACATTCGACGACGACGGCGCCTCGACAACTCTGCTATGACGACGATCGATGATGACGACAGAGCCGCGCCGATCTCAACGCAGTGGTCTCCATCCTCGACGATTAAGAGAGAAACATCGACCACCCATTTTGTGGCTAAAACCCTAGCTCGCTGGAGTTTTTTTTTTTTTGCCTCATGACTGAAGCGGGGCTGTTAAGGAGTGGGTTTTTGGCTGTTAAGAAGTGGGTTTTTGGGCTTTGTATTTGCCTAGTTGTTCAGCCTTTGCGTACCTGCATTTTATTTGTTGCATCAAAGCAAAGGCCTAGTTCACCAAGCCACAAGGCCCACACATTCACCAAGTCACCAAGTCAAAAGGCCAATTTTATTTTTTCTTCATTTGTTAAATCAACGCCCAACAGAGAGTTACTTGTTCTATCGGCTGGATTCTTTTCAAATACAAGCTACACCAACTCAGATCAGAGAGTTACTTGTTCAATCAACACCGCTAAGTGACAATCTCGCTCAAATTGGAGCTTTATTTCTCAACTCTCAAGAATCAGGTTCATTTTATTTATTTATTTTTTATCTAACTTTATTATATTTTAGTATAATTGTCAATATATCAACCTTATACATATTTAAATTGAATTTAGTTTTAGTTATTTACCGAATGGCTAGTAAACTCGTTCTATCAGAACTAGAAAAAATTGATAAATTTAATGGCAGTAATTATGATATGTGACATAGAAAAATAGGATATGCTCTTATCCATGATAATATTGATGACGTAATCGAAACCACTGCTCCAACCCTTACTGATAAATCAACACCTGAAGAAAAGAAATGGTTTGAACAGTGGAAGTCGAAAGATAAAAAAGGCAAAAAGCTTTATGCTCATGTTCATGGAAGATAACTTAATCAAAGTTTTTGAAACTTATAAGACTTCCAGGGACATGTGGAATGCAGTAAAAGAAAAATACGACACTGCTTATGAAGTTAACATTCAACTCCTCTTGCATAAGTATAATTCTTGTCGTATGTAAGAGGGAGACAATGTCGTAGAACATATAAATAAAATGATTGCCATGGCTAAGGACTTATCCACTGCTGGGACCGAAATCCCGGAAAGAATGCAAGTGGCAACCATTTTGAATAGTCTTCCCCCTTCACTTGCTGTGGCTGCCACCACATTAAGAATGAATCATGCCATTAAGTCAGTCACTGATCTTCCTATGCACCTAGCGATAGAACATGACTTAATAGCCAGTAGGAAGGAACCAGAACTGAATATGATGCAGCAGGAGCTAAATTATGTCCGCCAGAGGCATAATACTGAAAGCTATAAAAACCCCGGTCCTAGTAAACTACAACCGCGATGACCAAAGTCACAGCAGTTCAAGAGAAAGAAAGTACCCCGCGGAGCCTGCTACAATTATGGAAAGTTCGGGCATTTTAAACCCAATTGCCCACAAGGTGAAAAGCAGGAGAACAAGGGAGACTATAAGCATCTAGAACAAGGGGGTACTAACAAAAGAGAATTCATCAGTGTGATAGAATGTAATACTGTGATGACGGATATCAGTGGTTGGTGAATCGACTCTGGTGCAACTAGGCGTATCACAAAGGACAAGAAAGGAGTCATAGAATTCACCAAGCTTAAGAAAGGAGAACAGAGAATCTATATGAGAAATAATACCTATCTCGATGTAGAAGGTATTGGTTCGTATAGATTAGATCTTAGGGATAATATTCTTGTCCTCAAAGATGTGTTCTATGCGCCAGGAATTCAGCACAATCTGATCTCTGTTCCCAGCTTGATGAAGAAAGAACTCGAAGTTAGGTTCTATAATAACATGGTTTCTATAGGCAAGAATAATAAAGTGTATGCTATGAGAAAATATATGCCCGAGCATGAATTATCCATTCTTCCAGTAGTTTGTAATAATTCTGATAATAAAATTTTAAATTTGAACTACTTGTCCTGTTATATTTCTGAGTCTGAATTGTGGTATTCTAGATTAGGACATGCTAGTATTTCAAAAATAAAAGAAATTATCAGAATGAACTTGCTTCCTGCACTATCTAATGTTCAATTGCCACCATGTGAATATTGTTTAACTGGTAAAATGACTAGAAAACCTTTTATTGGCGGACAGAGAGCCAATGAACTTTTAGGGTTGATACACTCGGATATTTGTGGTCTCCTAAGTGTCAAAACTCATAGTAATAAAGAATATTTTATTACTTTTATAGATGATTATTCCAAGTTTGCACACGTCTATCTTATATCCAGAAAATTAGAAGCTTTTGACTGCTTTAAGAGATATAAGACAGAACTTAAAAAACCAACTTGGATTGAAAATTAAAATTTTGAGAACTGATAGAGGTGGGGAATATAACTCTAAAGAATTTGAGAGTTATTGTATTCAGTATGGAATTAAAAGGCATACAACAATGCCGTATACGCCACAACAGAATGGTGTTGCTGAAAAAAATAGAACATTACTTAATATAGTTAGATACATGTTGTCTTATTCTGGTCTCTCTAAAAACTTTTAGGAAGAAGCATTGTTAACTGCAAATTACATTTTAAATAGAATTTCCACCAAATTAGTTGTATCTATACCTTATAAATTATGGAATAGGAAGAAACCTAATTTGAGTCATCTCAGGAAGTGGGGATCTATAGCTCATGTTCTCATTCCATATCAACTTAGAGATAAGTTGGATTTTAAAATAATAAAGTGTAGATTCATAGGGTATTCAGAAAAGTCAAAAGGTTATAAGTTCTACAATAAAGAAAAATGAGTCATTGAAAGCAGAGATGCTACATTTCTAGAGAAACTAGAGGAAAAGGAACAAGTTCAAGAGGAAACAGAACCTCTAACTGTAATAGATGATGATTATTACAGTGTTGTTCCCACTAATGACCCTGATATTGTGAATGAACATAACCTTGAAAATGATAAAATACCTATGAAAAATAATGTACCTAATCAATCGGTTGTAGCAACAAAAGGCCAAGAACACAACCTTCATGGATGAATGATTACTATTTGTATTCATGTGAGTTATCCTATTTTTTTGTAGATACAAATATAGAAGAACAAGATCCCTTAACCTTTTCTGATGCGATGAAATCACATGAATCAGTTTTATGGCTAGAATCTATGAGAGAAGAACTTGATTCTATAGAAAAGAATAAGGTATGGGAGTTATGTGATCTACCAGAAAATAGAAAAGCCATAGGATGCAAATGGGTGCTCAAAAAAAATATCGTGTTGATGGATCTATTAATAAATTCAAATCACGGTTAGTTACCAAGGGTTATAACTAGAATGCAGTAATATATTTTCAGGAGACGTATTCTTCTGTAGCTAAATTTGCATTCATTAGAATTATTTTGGCTATTGTTGCATATCTTGATTTAGAATTATTCCAAATAGATGTTAAAACTGCATTCCTTAATGAAGAGTTGAAGGAAGCAATATATATACAACAACCTAAAGGTTTTCAGGTGAAAGAACAGGAACATAAAGTTTACAAATTAATGAAATCTCTATATGGTTTAAAACAGTCTTCTAGACAATGGTATCTCAAATTTTATGATGCAGTTACTAAACTTGGTTTTATTCAAAATAAATTAGATAATTGTGTATATGTCTTGAAAAGTGGGAGCAAGTTTACTATATTATCCTTATATGTGGATGATATACTGCTCGCTGGAAATGACATAGAAATGTTGAATAAAACCAAGGCAGATCTTAACGAAAAGTTTGAGATGAAAGACATGGGCGATGCATTATATATTCTTGGAATTCAAATAATTCAAGATAGAAAGTCTAGAATGCTAAGTTTAAACCAAGAAAAATATTTAAGATTAGTTCTTAAAAGGTTTGGAATGGAGAGTTCCAATCCGGCACCAACTCTGTTGATTATGGAAAAGAGATTATGTAAAGAGAAAAGCCCTGGAGAGAGGCAGAAGCCATTAGATATTTCTTATGCTCAAACAATTAAAAGTTTGATGTATGTAGTATTGTGTACCAAACCTGATATAGCTTATGCTGTGAGTCTAGTCAGTCGATATCAAAGTAATCCAAGACCAGCACATTGGGAAGCTGTTAAAAGGATTATGAAGTATATCAGAGGTACATTGACTCATATGTTAGTTTATCAAGCTGATTCACTTGAACTCCTCGGTTATTCCGATGCTGATTTTGGAGGTGATAAAGATGATGAAAAGTCCACTTCGAGACACTTATTCATCTTTAGAGGAGGAGCTGTTTCTTGGAGTAGCAAGAAACAAGGGTGTGTTGCTAGATATACGCAAGAAGCTGAATATATAGCTTGTAGTATGGTAACTACACATGTTGTCTAGATAAGACGGTTTTTGATTGCCTTGCTAACCGTGAAGGATATCAACAAGATATAACAAGGACAAATTTTTAAAACCAACCTTTATTGAAATTTATTTTTAAAAATCAATCTGTTTGAGATTTATTTAGTATTTTTGACCTAATTTCAGCCAGCTAGCTGAAACTGGGTTGAAAATGCTAAATAAGTTGCTAAAACATCACGGGATTTTAGACTCCCGTGAAGTTTAGCACATAATTAAATATGGCTAATCAAAAATCATGGCCCAGGCGAGAGCAATGCAACAAAACTTCTTGGGATTCTAAATCCTATGAAGTTTGGTTGCATATTCACGGGACTCAAAATCCCGTAAAGTTACAGGGTTTAAATGACAAAGAGCTTCGTTAGAGCTCTCTATCAATTAGTGCATGTAACTTCACGAGATTTAGAATCTTGTGAAGTTGGGGGTCATGTACCAACATACACGCACGGTGCATGTTTGCATGCTCCGCCTAATTCACAACCTGTTGTATACTGAATTTTCTGCCTCATTCACAGCAATATACACGAAAATTCAACCATAAACAAAAAATTGCTACATATATACCAAATTACAACAATATACATGAAAATCATAACAATTCACAACTTGTTGTATATACTGAATTAGTTGCATGTATAGACGAAATTTTAACCATATATATACATGAAAATCGATCCATACAAGCAACAATTTTGAACAATCTAACCATATATTTTTGTGAGATTCAGAATCACAAAATAATCATTATATCACATTATAAATATCATATCATAATATAAACATCACATACATGTTCTCTCCCTCTCTTACCCCTTCCCTTACCTCTTGCCCCCCCCCCCCCCCGTTCCCACCCCCAATGTGTTGGCCTTTGTTTTGATGACGTTTTAACAAACATCTTATGAATAATATTGTTTGTCTAGTGTTTATATTTTCTTATTTATTCTAGACAAACAATGTGTCGAAGGTTGGATGGAATTGCGCCATAATGATCATATCTAATGGATGTTGGTAGAATATCGGAGTGAAGCAATGCACTTCAAGTCATATTCAAGATCAAGCTTCATCCGCATCCAAGACAAGCTTATTGAAGATCAATCAAACTTGGGTAAATTGGTTTAGGGTTTATATTATGTGTGTTCAATGCATTAAGCTCAATCATATACACACATACACGTATTTAGTTTACATTTTTCATAAATTTTATTTATTCAAACTTTAAAAATATTAAACATGATTTCGTTGAACTAAATGAACTTGATATTGATGAAATTATATATAAGCATATAAATATGAAACAAATAAATATAATTGAAAAATACATATTTGTTTCATATTTATATGCTTATATATAATTTCATCAATATCAAGTTCATTTAGTTCAACGAAATCATGTTTATTATTTTGAATGTTTGCAAAACATACATTTTTGTGAAAATATTGAGTTATAGATTTATGGACTTAATAATTATTATATACATTTTTTATTAAGTCTATATAATCATTTTATAAAGTTTCAAAACATGGTTTAGTCAAAATTTCAAATTTCAAGTATGCTGATTTTCATGTTTTGGACTAGTTTTAAAAAATAATGAGATTTTACTTTTGGAAAGTGTAATTCTAAAAATTCTTTTTGTAACATGTTTATTATCATGATTATAATTATTTTTCAAAGTTTTATATTTTTTAGAATATGTTTGCTATTTTTAAATCAAGTTTAAAAATTAGTATTTCTGTTTTAAACCTGAGTATCTGAAATATCCATTCGCGGTCGACCGGATTGGTCATGGCGATCGACCGCCTAAAGTCCAGAGACTTTGTTCTGTTCTTTAGCTTTTCACGGTCGACCGGCCATGGCTCTACGGTCGACCGTCAATGTTACCATTGTACAGTAACGATAACATGCTGATTTTTGTTTCTAGTGGGGTTTTGGGGTTTCCTTGGGTTGTTTTCTTTTACCTTATATATACCCCATTGTATTTATCATTCCCACCTACCTAATAGAGTTTAAAAAATAAGTTTTAATTATGGTTTAAGTTTGTTTAACTTTTTATTTACAAAATTAGTTTTGTGAAGAAATTTTCACAAGAGCTTGAGGAGATCATCCTTTGGTATTTGAGCATTCAACTCTTCTCCCTCTCTCTATTGATATATAGAGAAGTTCCCCTAAACTTTTTCTAGCTTTATATTTATTTGTTTGTTAATCATTTTTATTAAAGCTAGATTTATATTGAGTTTAGATTTGTTTTATTCTTATTGTTACACACACCCACTTGAGCTTTTAGTATTTTCATACATAGTATATTTGGGGTTGTGAGTTTGTAACATTGAGTTGAGCTAAATTGAGTTCTCACCTTGTTTAGAGAATAATCATTTGTTGTAAAGCTTAATTGTGAGGTTTCACTTTGTATTGTACAAATATACCAAGAGGAGTATAGATGTGAGAGACGTGGTCGGTCTCTAGAGGAGTGGCGTCGGTAGTAAAACCTAGAGGTAGGTCGTAATTCTGAGTACCTGAGGGAGACACGTGAGAGACCAACATTTAAGGTGGGATTTGTGTAGTTACATTATGAGTGTTTGTGAACGTTAAAAACCGATATTGTAAGGTGTAAACGTTTTTGGGTGAACGTTAAAAACTCAATTGTGATAGTGGATTCTCCCCAAGAGTGGGGAGCGGAGACGTAGGTCAGAAGGACCGAACTCCATGATCATATTGTTTGTTTGAGTTTAGCTTGGCGCACTTATATTTTTATTCATCTTTATTGTCATTCTCTCATTGTTTATTTCATCCACTATATTGTCTATATTTATATTGCCCTTGTTTAGTTTAATATCATTGTTCATATATCTTGTTGTATATCATAATTGCTAGGATTTTATTAATTAGTTTTAATTGACATTAAATCAGATTAGATTAGCATAAACCCTATTCACCCCCCTCTAGGGTTCTTTTCTAGTAGCATTAGGGCCTAACACAATGCCAGTGATCATGAGCCTTGATGATCTGAGTATCTGGTTGTGTACGAGACTGAGAAGTACTGGCTCCATCATCATGTTCTGCACTATGAGAAGTGCCGGTTTCATCATCACGTGTTGCTCCAAAACCCCTCTTACATTTTTGCTCATACACGTTCAGAAATTGGCGTGAACTATCCTCGTGTCCTTCAAACTCCTCAACATGATTCCTATGAAACACATTCGTTATTCTCTGTATGATCCTACTGAAGACTAATAACACTCTTGGATTCTGAATCTGAGCAATGTTCTCATTTATGTTCGCCTCTGTCTCATCAAAAGCATGGATCTATGATTTAATCAATATATACGCAGCTTAGCAATAATATAATTACCAAAAAAGAATGTTCTATTTAATTGAGTTTAAAAACTTACATAATTCGTCTCAATCATGGCTCTAAGATGCAAGCATCTGACGATGGGCATGACACAAATCCAGCCAGTGGGCGTACTATCCATCTGCATGTGATATTCTAATGCTAATGCATATACTCGTTATAACTCATTAAATTTCTCTCATTCTCTATAAGATTCCACCTATTATTCCACCTGTTTGTGTAGGCCTTACGGTATTGCCCCCAGTCTACATGATGCGACGTCATCCTGCCACATGATCGCCATTTCTGAATGTGAAGTTGTCACCTTGTGTATCATCATTTAAATTTGGGTCAATAGGAATATTTTCCATTGTCGAGTCATCAATCCATCCATCGCCATGACGTTCATCGAGCGACGGATTCTCTAATACAACATACTCATTGTTAGAATAACATTATTCAATTAATTGGTTGTGCCTTTCATTGCGATCTATCAAACATGTCATGCTATAATTTAAAGTTGTCATCTTCATCATCATCATCGTCGGATTTGACACTTGCATTATCTTCTTCTATCCTCACTCCTATGGAAGACCTTATATCTTGATGGGGGCCGTTATCATTGACGGTACTCAAAGTCCACACAAGCGAAGGACCGCTCAAGTATTGTGTCTGTGTCCATCTCATATATGGTTGCGGAGATAAAAAACTAGTCGAGTCAACTTCAAGGTTATCCAACATGGGAGAGTACACTCCGTCGTGATTCACTGCTTTGCCCTAATTTCTATGATGTTTTTCAATAAATAATTCTATTGAATGCTTCTCGTCATTCAATATTCTGATGAAACTTATATCGTAGTCACTTTGATGTTTGAATGCTACTTGTTCTGTTCCTCGTAACGGGATAATAGCAAATCACATTTAGGTGATACTCACGTAGGTTGGTTAACGAAAGTTTGTGTAAATCATTTATCAATCCATCGAAAGTACATGATTTGAGTATAAACAACGGTTTCATCACATCTCCTTCATATATAGGTATATTATTCTCAAGATAGTTAATCCTCTCATCATACAAATAAATAATTAAGATTCAATCATTCATCGTTACCTCTGCGGAGTAAAAATTTTCAATATCAACTAGTATTACATGGAAAACACTAAAAATAATATTTACAAGTAAATTCCCTAATTTAAAATTTTAGACTCAATTATTACAATTCCATAATTTTGCCATAGGTTAAACCCTAAAATTTTCAATTCCCTAATTTTTATGATTCCCTAATTTAAATAATTAAAACAATATTTACTTTTAACAAATCAAAAATAATTCACTAGTTTACAATTCACTTATTTTTACAATTTTCCCTAATTTACCATCCAACTTCATACACAAATCTTGTTATTTTTTCTTCTCAAAATTTAAAAATAATCCATAATCTAAATTAAAACTAGTTATTATAATAAAATAGATAATATATAAAAAAATTAGGAGAAAAAACGAAAAGCTTTAAAGATTTTACCAAAAAATAATTCAAGCCCTAAATTTGAAATCCGGCTAACTCCGGGGAACTCCGGCGATTTTCGGCCTTAAAGGAGGGAGGCTACTGTGATTAGAAGTGATCAAAGATGGTCGGATGGAGGAGGACGGAGTGTAGGCAGTGGATCTATGGTTGGAGGGAAGAGGGAGAGAGATTAGAAGTGATCAAAGATGGTCGGATGGAGGGGGATGAAATGTAGGCAGTGGATCTATGGCTGGGGGGGGGGGAGATGAGAGAGAGGGAGATGTCGGGCTAGTCGTGGTAGGGTCTGATGGATTCACAGGATTTTAAAATCCCATGAAGCTGCAGGCCAACCTGACAGAGAGTTTGAGATCTATGACATTGGAACCCTGCAACTTCATAGGATTCTGAATCCGAAGTTGTAGCCAAATTTCATGAGATTGAGAATCCCATGAAGTTTGGCCGCATTGCTCCCGCCTGCGCCACGCTTTTTTGATTACGCGTTAATAATTTTTGCTAAACTTCACGAGATTCTCAATCCCGTGAAGTTTTCGCAACTTATTTAACATTTTCGACCCAGTTTCAACCAGCTGGCTAAAACTAGGTCAAAATGCTAAATAAATCTTAAACTGATTGATTTTTAAAAATAAAACTCGAAAAGAGTTGGTTTTAAAAATTTCGTCCACATAACAACCATAGAAATTAGTCGATCAAGTAAAAAAGACATAATAAAGGGGGAGAAACATACTGAATGGGGGCAGTTGATAAGCTACCCTAACTCATTCTAGGCAATGCTAGCATCTTTCAAAAATGCTACAGCTCACTTGAGCAGTTTCATTCTGTCATTTGAGCGCCATGTGAGAATGTAGGTTTTATTCTTTATTCTGGTCTCAAATGAAAGAGAATCAGGTAAGCATATTTATTTATTTATTTGTTTGTTTATTGTCATGGCAAGGTCACAAGCTCGAGATTTCTTTACTTATATATTTTAATTTGTTCCTTTCTTATCCATCGCGATCAATGATCATGACAAAAATATAGATTAATTATAGATGTGGGGAATATAGAATAAATTTTAGATGGAAGCTAGTACTTAGCTTTCGGCTATAACGAGATAATTACTCACTAATTCAATTTTTTTTAAAATTAAAGAACAACTCTGCCTTGCGGTGGTAACACCAAAATACGACTAACAAACACGACTAAGCTGAGAAAATATAAGACTCCAAACAAGCTCTACACCAAAGGTTCATGCCCCTCATTTGGAAGCATTATGGTGCAGCGCAAGCATTTTCTATATTTTCTTAAACGATTTACCTAATAGAAGCATTTTCTATATTTTCTTAAACGATTTATCCAATAGAAACAAATATATATAATTATATATAACTAGCATTTCCAAGGGAACTGGAAAAGAAACTGGACTTCATCTTGGCTCGTGTATTGTTGCGCCAAACCAAAAACTCTTATCGTGGGAGATCAACTGGTTAAAGGCCTTACAAGCTTGCGCTTCACCTCACACTGAAATCTGAACTCATGCTGAACCAACTCAGACTAATTGTGTATATAAATATGAATGAAAACCAAATCTGAGATCGTCTTCATTAGACAGCTTACATGCCCTCTTTCTCACAGAGGTCTAGCAGTGACAAGGTCTGAACATCGAAGAAAAAATAAACGGAAACAGATAATTAGTGTCCACAATTGTACACTGTGAAAAGAGGAAGAAGAGTTCTTGCTTCTAAACTTGAACTTACGGCATAATACCGCCCCCCCCGCCCCTAGGCCCCATTTCTTCAAAAATATAATACCCACCAACACCAAAACACCAATATTAGATAAAAAGAGCATAAAAGAAACAAATCTATTGAAATAACTTTAACAAAATGAATGGTCTGTTTTAAGGGTGTGAATTTGTCCAAGTGTGTTCTTCAAACAGCACAAAGTAGTTGGTCAGTCAAATATAAATGTGCTTGAGGTGTATGATGATCAAACAAATAACGTTGCATCTTACGAAAACCATTTGAAGATATCAAATGTCTGGTGGATTTCAGTTGTGGAAGCACAAGAAGTGAAAATACATAAAATAATAACTTGGTCTGGGATAGCAAAACAGCAGCGATGAGAGTAAGGTAAACATTCAATTGGGGCTGTAGACTCCCAAAAGTTGATCATAATATATAAAAATTAGACAGAATAAACAAAAAAAGACAGGAGATATATCAAAGATGGTAAGGGCTTGTTAAATTCAACAGGTGTAGTATCAGCAAGGCTGTTCAGAGTATGAAAAGTCACATGATGTTAGTAGTAACTATGTCCGCATATAGCTGAGGTTTTCAGGTAGGCGAAACATGATGCATAAAGAACAAAGTAACTTGATCTACTTTAAGCATCAATGCAAGAACTTTGATACATCATTGAGTGAAAAGACGACCCTTGACCAGAAAACGTTCCACAATGATCATTTGCCAATGATACTTTTACATTTATCATATCATGTTTTTCTTCAAGATAATACATGTAATTTTCTTTTCAGAGTAACCATTACAGAATACTAAAGAACACGAAATTTATGAACACAGAAAATAGCATACTGATAGATAGCTATGAAACAGAAAGAAAAACCAAAATCTTGTGCATGATAAAAACAGGGCCGGCCCAAGCTTTTTTGAGGCCCTGTGCGAAATGATAAAATGAGGCCCTCTTCTATATAAATGTTGAACTATAAATTTATTGAATTATATTTATTTTACAAAAGAAATAATACATAAAAATACAAAAATTACAAAAAAACGATGTTTTCGTGCATTTTTTGATGCAAAATCATCAATAATAGATTATTACATTATTAGTGGGCTAGTATTAGATTATTAGGCCCTTTTTTAAACAAACAAAAGACTTATTGGAAAGAATTAAGAAATATACTATGGGCATTTTTAAAAATTTGGGGCCCCCTTTGAAATGGGGCCCTGTGCGGTCGCCCCCCCCCCACCCCCCCTCTTGGGCCGGGCCTGGATAAAAAAACAAATAAAAGCTTATGATACCTCAGCAATAGAGAGTTCAAGACGAAATTTGGGGCCATCATAATGATGCAAGACTGGCCTAAAAGCATCTTCTTCCAAAGGCTTGCAAAGCTTTTTAACACGGATCCTCACCTAATGTAGGTCAAGTGGAAAACTTAAGCACAAAGAGACGAGCCTGATGTGCTTGCTTCTCCCATGTTGTCGGTCTAACTTTTCAAATAGGAATCCTTTAGCGAATCCTTCGAACTAGCCCCAAGCCAAATTTGGAGCTCAGTTTGGAGCTCTGATACCACTTGTTGTGCGCGGCGGAAGCTTGAAACCACACAAACAAGAACGAGATAAATCACAACTAATAAGCCAAACACAATACCACAGCAAGACAAACGAATTTCACGTGGTTGCTAAAGGTTATACCCAGACATATGGTGTCGATTATTTTGAAACCTTTTCTCCCATTGCTCGTCTCAACTCCATCAGAATTCTTTTCTCTCTGGCTGTTAATATGAATTGGGCGATGCACCAACTAGATGTGAAGAATGCTTTCCTTTATGGTGATTTGGACGAGGAGGTTTATATGGAGCAACCTCCTGGGTATGTTGCTCATGGGGAGAATATTATCTGCAGGCTGAGAAAGGCAATATATGGGTTAAAGCAGAGTCCTCGAGTTTGGTTTGATAAGTTTAGCAATGTTATTTCTAGTATTGGTTTCCAACGGAGTCAGTCTGATCACTCTGTGTTTCTTCGACGCACAACAACTGGTTTGGTTATTTTAGCCGTATATGTTGATGATATTCTACTGACGAGAAGTGACTATGTTACCTTAGCTGAGACTAAAGAGTATCTAAACCGTCATTTTGTCACTAAGAACATGGGAAAGCCAAAGTATTTTCTTGGGATTGAAGTTGCATATCAAAAGCATGATCTATTATTGTCTCAAAGGAAGTATGTGCTAAATTTACTAGAAGAAGCAGGTCTCTTAGAATGCAAACCTGCAAGCCAATGAAGGCAAATGTTGATTTGTGACGTGATGATACCTCTCTACTAGATGATGTTGGATGATACAGAAGACTAATTGAGAAGCTAATATATTTGACAGTTACCAGATCTGATATTACCTTTGCAGTAGGTGTACTGAGCATGTTTATGCACAAACCTAGAGAGGTTCATTGGACAACAGCTCTGAAGATTTTGGCATATGTCAAGAGTTGTCCTGGCAAGAGATTGCTATATAAGAAGCATGTGCATACTCACATTTCGGCTTTCTCTGATGCTGGCTACGCAGGAGACATGGGAGATCGAAAGTCAACCTCAGGATTCTGTACTTTTGTTGGATGTAATCTTGTAACTTGGAGAAGCAAGAAACATGATGTAGTATCACGATCTAGTGCAGAGGCCGAATATAGAGCAATGGCACATACTGTTTGTGAGATGGTGTGGCTACGAAAGTTTATGACAGAGCATTGTGACAACCAGTCTGCCATTTATATTGCACAAAATCCTGTGTTTCACGAGAGGACAAAACATATTGAAGTTGACTGTAATTTTGTTAGAGATGCTTGGGAGAAGAAGATAGTATCTCTCATATTCACTCCGTCCTCACAACAACTTGCTGATAATCTTACCAAGGCTACTTCTTCAAAGATGTTTTCTACTATATGTGACAAGCTGGGCATGATAGATATCTATGCTCCAGCTTGAGGGGGATTGTTAAATTAAGTATTGGGTATTGGGTTAATGGGGCGTTACCCATTAATCTTAACCCTTTTTGTATGGCTATATATATCTCTCTTATTATCTCAATACAAATTAATTAGGGTTTTCTCTATTTTCTACAATATCATATATGTATAATTGGAGGTCATTTTTGGGAAAAAAAGTTTAAACATCTGTTATACCCTAAAAAATAACTAAGTGCTAATCTCCCTAGGGAAACTGACATGTGTCCCACCCCTCGTCTAATCAGACGAATTGAGGTCGAGACGACTCAAACTACTCCTACGGCCTACCCGATGGACCGACAACTTGCGTAGCTATATCAAAAGGCGGTACTTGTCGGCCACTTCACGCGATCGATCCTACGTGCAACCCACACTCGGCCTACTGTGTCAATTGTCAACTTGTGAGTCTGACTAAAAAGACGGTGCTTCTTGGCCCTTGACCAAACAAATAGAAAGACGACAGTTTCCTCGAACCCCTCGCCAGCCGACTGCTCTCGCATTAACTGCTTTAACAAAATCTTCATTACTTGAGCTCCCATAGTCCTTATGACTCATCGGACCTAGTCAGCCCCAAACACCTGCTGTCATTTCCTTATTAAATAACCAGATGACTCACCTTCTTCTGTGGCCGAGACCTGGAAGGTATCTGCCGACTCAGTAGCCTGACTGGACTCGGTTGAAGTTACATTCATACCCCTCTAGTCTACTATAAAAGGGAACTACGCTGCATGGGATAACATCTTCTACTTTTTGGCAATTTTGAATAACTACCTATACAATTTGCCTTTCATTTTCCCACTTAAGATAAAAATATTGATTTAATCGTCGGAGGAACAGTTGGAGAACCCAACTCCACCCTCTTACAAGTTTTTTATGCACATGGAAGAACAACGGGCTCTGGAACCAGTCATTGAAAGGAGTTTGAGGACTCTAAACACCCATAACTCTGATATAACCCCCTTGATTGATAAATTGATATCAACGACATCCTTCACACTTGTAGAATAGAATAGTATTAGATTAGGTTAGATCAGATTAGATATGTAGCCGAACTTATTTATTATATCATTAGAGCTGAGATATAGCTATTTTCAGGGTTATTTAGTTATTAGTTCCTCAAATCTTCAATAATCCCATGTTTGTCCATCAAATCTCAAATAGTTGCTCATTAATTCCTCAAACTCTAAGGGGTTTTGTAATTTGGTCCATCAATGACCAAAATATCCCTTAGCTATGATTTCTATCTTAAACTCCATATTGTTTAAACAAAGGATTATTTGCACTTTGATACTCTAAAAATTTACACCTTTTTAACTTCAATACCCAAGTTTTTTTGACACTTTGATACCCTAAAGTTTACACTTTTTTTTAACTTTGATCCTTCAATTTTTTTCCCTAACACTTTTGTTATGAAAAAGTTTATACCTTTTTAACCTTGATATCTTAAAGTTTTATTTTTTGACACTTTAAATACTAGGGTATGAATTTTGAACTATCAAAGTTCAAAAATATGGAGTCTTTTGGGCATGAACGTTAAAAAAAGTGTAAATGTTAGGTATCAACTTTGGAAATAGTTTGGGTTATCAAAGGGTAAAAAAGGTGTAATGACCTTGGGGTATCAAAGTTTAAAAGATATAGACTTTAGAGTGCCAAATTGCGGACAACCCTTCAAAAAAATTAGTTAAGGGTGTGTTTGTTATTGAGGGACCAAATCCCAATAACCATAAATTGAGGGACTAATGATCAATTTCATAGATATGAGAAGCTAAGGGAGTGTTTGGTTCAATTTCTACAAATTATATGAAATGTTTTCCATTCAAAATATGATTTCATTGTATTTCTTTAAAAAGTTATAGGAAAATTTTTGACAAGTCAAAAAGTACAAATTTTCATATTTTTTTGTTATTTGCTTGTTTGGTTCAGAACAAGAAAATGACCCATAACTTTATAGAAAATAACAAGATTACCTATAATTTTTAGAAATTGAATCAAACACCCCCTAAATTTATAGAAAACTATCAACTTTATAGAAAAATGTCAACGCAATGTCAGATTTCTGGGTGATTTCCGTCCATTTTGAGAGAAAATTGATCTGTAAATTTTGGTACTGTACTTTACAGACAACATTTCTATAAATTTTTTCTTTGAACCAAAACAGTTTTTGGAAATCTACAGGAAAATTTAATTACATAATTACCATTGTTAGATATTTTGAGAAAACTTTTCTATAAAATTGTGCAACCAAACACCCCCTAATATAGAATTATTGAATTGAGGGACTAATTGCTAAATTACCCTTCTTATAAACAACCACTTTCGGATTGTATAGAAGCGCGATTGGGCTTTTAATTTGTGACCCATTCCACTCATCTAGTTTAGGTCCGAACCCGAAGTGAGGCTTAAAAGCCAACCTCTTCTCTAATTCGTCCCCACCCATCTTTCTTGCCCCGCGAAAAACCCTAATTTAATCAGCCGATCAGTCCTCCACCGTGGCCACCGCCGTTCGCGCCGTCGCCTCCGCCGCATAGTTCTCCCTCCGCCTCTCTCTCCAGTGCGAGATCCAATCGATTATACTTGGTAACCAATCCTTTTTCCTTCCTTTTTTTTTCCTGATATTGTAGAATTGATCCAATACCAAACTGGGTCCAGCTGCGGTAGCTATTAGTAAGGGGATATATTTACAAATGAGATAGTGTGAGTTCCACGATACTTTCTGCTAGAGGGTTGATGATAAATATGACTGTAAACTGATACTTTTTATGAAATTAGTTTTGAGCCTATTGAATAGAATTGGCTAGGAGACCCTTAAAATTTTTAGAAATATGTGCTAAAGTTTCATTGAAATTTAACTTTAATATCATGATAGAAAATGTCTCTTAAAGGCATAATAAATTTGTGAGTTTCTGACTAGAAGGAGAATGTGCAATATAGATTTATAACATGCATGTGTCAAAAAGAGATTCGGGTATACAGAAAGATGCAAGGTTCCACATTTTATTTGAAAAATTGCCAAACTTCCAATTTTTCTATGAAAACCTACATCTAGAGGTTTGTTTTTTGGGCCATTTATCCATGTAGGAGGCTGTTTCTTAGATATGGAATAGTTACCGAGTGTTTGATGTTGTATCTTAGAATTGTGTACACATCAGCTCATACAATTATGAGTTACCCGCAAATAAAAGTTGAATAGAGTGCCAACTAGGAAAAGAAAAATTGAGGGTAAAGTGTATAAGAGTTTAAAATCTTATTGACAATCTACTCTTAACAGTCTTTTTTCTTTTCTCTTGCTTAATTATTTCTTTGAGTTTTTCTTATTACAGGCCTAACAATTTTCTTGTATTTATTGATTGTGCAATTCAGAAGCATATTCTTTTAGTATATGTAATGGACATCATCTCTCAGCTGCAAGAGCAAGTTAACACAATTGCCTTTATCACATTGAACACGTTTGGGACATTGCAAAGAGATGCACCGCCAGTCCGGCTCTCTCCCAATTATCCTGAACCACCTACTAATCCGTCTGGTAATCCATCAGAGGAGACGGTAAACACTGCAGAACAAGCAAAGTTAATGAGTGCCGCATTGGTTCAAGCTGCAAAAAAGGTTTGTATTGTACAATTGCTTGCTTTCTTTTTGGTCGAGGGTTTATATTTGGGAAAGAAGTCCTATAGAGGATCCTCAAAAAAATCATGCAGGGAGAAAAGAGTATGTGGTATGTCTCTTCACCAAATTTATATCAATGCATTCACTGCACAATATCAGTGCAAAAAATAAATATCAAATGTTGGTACTAGAAGATTATTGTATTGGTGCAAAAAATACATTAATCTGTGTAATCACGAACTTTAGAATTAGTTCTAAGAGACGTGTAAGTTTCTTCTTCTTCCTTGTATGATTTGTATAAAGAGCCATCTATGTTATTTTTCCCTTTATATTTCCTGGATTCTGTGTTCTCCACATGTGAGCAATCCGTTTTTGGTTTCTTTTCAGTTTGATGCACTTGTTGCTGCATTGCCATTGTCAGGAGGGGAAGAAGCACAATTAAACAGGATACAAGAACTCCAGGTGAATTGGCTGAATTTACCTTAATGTTGAAAATTTCCATTAGCATTAGAACAAGTTGTTGAGCATGGTGGCTCAACCTAATTCAGAAATCTTTAGCTGAATTATCTGTCAAGGTTTTGTATGTTACTTTTCCTTTTTCTGTGAGGGGTGGTCTCGACAGTGGGAGTTGAAAAGAGTTTTATACATGTAGGAAGCTTCTAGCAGATTTGTGCAGTTTGAATCATATATCTCACTTGACCATTTATATCTTATAAAAAATTGCTTTTTTAAATCTAGATGAATATTGAAGGAGAATCTGTTTGGTTTTCCTTCTATACAGTAATGCTATACTTGACCAGGAGAAAATTGAGGCAACATGAATGGAACTTTTAACATGTCGGATCCTTCTAATTTGCAAACCATGTTTGCAATCCGCAATTGAGATTGCTTTTAATATGTAGCTCGGATTTTAAGTTGTAAAGGAATATGAATTAAGCTGAAACTTTTTCCAAATGCTTTTTTTCAATGTAGTGTGTTTGGCCTGTGGAAAGTAGTGAAGAACAAGAAAATCAAAATTCCAAGTTCCTAAGAAGCTTGAAAAACTGAGTTTCCTTCTTTACTATAAGGCTATTAGCTATACTTGGCTAGGAGATCAAGGCAACATGTTGGGTACTTCTAGTGTTGCAAACCATGTTTGCAATCAACCACTGGGATTGCTTTTAATATGTACCTTAGACTTTAAGTTGCAATGAATATGAATGAAGCTGAAAATTTTAAATGATTTTTTAAATAAAAGCTGACGATTATTTGTTGCAGCAAGATGTATTTTAACTTCATTCCTTTAAAGCTCTGATTCTTTTTCTCAAAGTAGCATGTTGGAGGTCACTGTTTGGAGCTAGGAAAAACATGGTATTTTTAATTTTCTGCTTGCCAAATCTAGAAACACAGATATTTCCACTAGTTCTCCTGTTTCTACCTTGATTTGCACAGGTGTAACACTGACTCATTTATTTATACTGTTGAGTTTTGGTGGATGCAAGTGCCTGAACCTGTGTACCTTTGTTCGCATGAGCATAACCAATAAAGTTACCAAAGCATGTAGTGGTATCCAGATCCTGGTTGACTTGTCCCTTGCCCTTCGAACTCTCAGCCTGAAGCTTGAACAAACGTAGTTCCTCCAACTCTGTTATTTCAGCTCCAGTCATCCCAACAGTAGTCTGGGAATCATCTGCCACAGCTAGGTGAGCAACTCCTCGGCCTCCACGTCCTCTGCCTCTTCGACCTGCACGGCCACCTCTCTGTCCTCTGCCCTCTCGGTTGCCACCAGTGTTGCGGGGTTGAGGGCAATTGTAGCTGAGATGCCCTTTCTTTCCACAATTATAGCACTCTATATCATCTCTGATACGAGCATCCGGAACAACCAATGCCGAGCAGACAGCAGGTGAGGCCTCACCTGTCATCACCTTCTGTCTGATCTCCTCTTGTTCCATCGATGCAATAGCCTCATCCAAGGAGGGGAGAGATGACAGATGACACATTGCTGCCCTCCTTCCCTCAAATTTTGGGTTCAGACCCTTGAGAAAACGAGTCACACGCCTGCGCTCAAGATACTGCCTCCCCAAAAGAACATCTGCTGGGTTTTGTAGTGACAATGGATCATAGTGATCTAAATCCGCCCATAAGTGACGTAGCTCTGCTGCATACTGGTGGACTGTCTTCTCCCCTTGTGTGGTAGCATCAATCTTCTCCTCCACTTCCATCATCATCATCACACTCCCAGCTCCAGAGTACATCCCCTCTAATGTCTTCCAGACATCAGTTGCACTTGAGATAGACTCCACCATCCCAGCTATTATTGGAGACACAGAAGTCAACAACCAGGAAACCACCAGAGAATTAGTATTACTCCATGTATTCCACTCAGCACTCGCCTTATTTTCCGGCTCAGTGCATTCCCCCTTCACATACTTTTCAAGTCCTTTGATTCGAAGGTTCAGTAATGCTCTACGAGACCAACTCAGATAGTTTCTTGTCCCCTCAAGCTTAATGTCATTTGGCAGCAACTTTACCCTCTCCATTACATGCGTCGACTCCGATGCGTTCACAGCCGACCTACTAGAATTCTCTTCTAGTTTGGTTTGAAATACCCTGGCCACCCCCTCCAGGATCTCCTTCAATTCCTGACTAGTCACAGCTGTCCCCATCTTCGCAACTGACCTTGATCCAAACCCTAGATTCTCAGATTTCACTCTACAACTCCTTGACCAAGCTCAAGGTCAGTTTTAGGAACCCGAAGGTTAGGGGTTTAGAACCCGAAGGTTAGGGGTTTAGAACCCGAAGGTCAGTTTTTAAGAACCCGAAGGTTAGCTGTCAAGAACCCGAAGGTTAATGTTTATAAACCCGAAGGTTAAAGATAACCCGAAGGTTAGCTTTCAAAAAACCCGAAGGTTAATGTTTATAAACCCGAAGGTTAAAGATCTCATCCAAGAGATGTTTATGAACCCGAAGGTTAAAGATCTCATTCAAGAGATTGTTTTTTTTTTTTTTTAAAGAACCAAGTAGATCTTTTAATCAAACTACTTAATCACAAACCCCAAAGTTGATTCCCCTCTCTCAGCAACAAAAGAAACCCAAACAGAACAAGATCAAACACAACTCAAGGTCCATGCCCATCTAAAAAACTATTGTAATCTCTAGACCAGCCCCAAACCTCAAGATGAGCTCTCTGATCCAGAGAACGAAGCTCAGGAAATCAGCAGGCGGCAACAACTCAGGCGGCAGCAACCCAAAGTTCCAAAAAAAAAAAACTCGTGCTCTCCTCCTCAGATCTCTCCACGCGCGCTCTCCTCCTCAGATCTCTCCAAAAACTCGCGCTCTCCTCCTCAGATCTCATTCACCTCTCGAAGCCCTAGCTTCTCCTCCTCTCAGCACGACGCCTCAAGCCCTAGCTTCATCCTGGAGCTTCGACAGACCCGAGGGTTCCAATGAAACCTCGGCTTGGGATTCGGAAGGTCACGACGATAAAGGCGCCGCCTTTGGAGAAAAGACCCGAGGGGGAGGAGGAGGAAAGACCCAAGAATCGGCCAATTCTTCTGCACTGGAAGGAGAAGGAGATGGAGGAGGGGGGGGGCGCTCAGGTTACGACTGATGAAATCTGAGTGTAGTTATGTTCAGCGATGAAGAAGAGTAGAGCCGCCACCAGCTCTGATACCATGTAGAATTGTGGGGCAAAATTAGGGTTTCTTACTCTCATAGAGAGGTACCCCTTTTATAGAAGTGCACTCTTACAGATAGGTCCTTACACTATTGACTAATTACTATCTAAAATAACTCAACAGTTGTCAAAAACGTAGTTCCTCCAATTCTACATATACACTGTTTTTTTTTTCTTTTCTTCGTTTTCGTTTTCGTTTTCCTTCTTTGTTGTGCATTGTTTAAAAGGCGGCCTACAGGAGTGGTGCTCTGAAGTAGCGCCTAGTGGGATGCATTGGTAGATTGAAACACTGACATGAATATTAATCAGTGACTGAGGCTATGTTGTTTTTGTTAATCTGTTGCTGTTAAGGATTATTGTTAATAATATTTTTGTTTAGCTGAATAAATTATGAGTACTGTCTGTTTTGGTTCTCTTACATGCAAATTTTTATCCAAAACCCAGGCAGAGAATGAAGCTGTGGGACAGGAGCTTCAGAAGCAATTGGAAGCCGCAGGTATTTATACTTAATAACATTTCTTAGAAGATAAAAACTGCATACTTCGACCATTATCTTAAAACATTGTCATTCAATCTGTTCATTGGGCGTCTTTTATCATAACTGCTTACTAAAATTTTAACCGGCAAAGATATCTCACATATACTTTCACTGTAGTACTTGAATAATTTGTCACATGATTTCATCCTTATTTCAAATTAAGGTCCATTTCTTTTCCATATTCTGCACTTGATTGTATTCTTCATCGTGTGCCTGAACCATGTCTTGTTGCCTGTTGTTTCCAGAGCAAGAGCTGAAGCAGGTCCAAGAGTTGTTCAACCAAGCAGCAGACAATTGCTTGAATTTGAAGAAGCCAGAATGATGGATTTTGACATTATATACCAATGATTTTTTTTTTATTTTTTTGTTCCTTATGAATCTGTATTAACCATTATTACCCAATGTATACTTTGAGAGCAAGAATCAAATTGTCACCTTGGTCTGTCTTTTGCATAATTGCTGCATTTGGGGCAATATATGAGCTTTTAAATGTAGTTTGCTTTGTTAAATGAAAGGGTGTCAAGTGTCTCACCAGTTTTTCATATTTGTTTATTTTCATTTTTTATTTTTTCAAATGAGAACGAGCATTAATCTTTGGTTGAACTTTGCGTGAGGGTATTGGTAACTCTTTCACTCGGAGAAATGTCTTAGAAAATCCCACTCAAATCATTTTAATTTTTGTAAACTCTCCCAGCTTTCGAGATGTCGTACTTGTAGATTGCTTTCCTCAGCTTTGCAATTTTGATCCAATCCCTCTAAGCTTTTCTCTCTAAACCCATAACACTATTAAGGGCGTGTTTGACAATCTCTCAAAACTGGACCAGGTTTAAACTTGACACAATTTTAAAAGATTTTTTGTTTGGCAAACAATAGGGTCAGATTTAGTCCGGTCTTAAACTAGTTTTCATTTGGACTAAGGGGGATGTTGGTCCAAATGAAAATCAGTTTAGCACAAAACTAGTCCTGTTTTCATACGCCAAATAGTGGCCTTAAATTAGTTTTCATTTGGACTAAGGGGGGTGTTGGTCCAAATGAAAATCAGTTTAGGGCCCGTTTGGTTGGTTTCCTAAAAACCAAGAAAAGGAAATCGGTACAAGGAAATCAATAAAATAATATTTTTATCCATTTCCATTCCTAAAACTCACCCACAACATCTAATAAAATATTATTTTTATCTTCCAACTCATCTCATTTCATCTCCTTTCTTACCTTTAAAAATAAACCAAACACAAGAAATATGTCACATCATCCAACTCATCACAACTCATCTTATCCCATTTTTAAAAATCACACACACCATCCAATAATGTTGTGACAACTCATCTCATCTCATTAAACCTTCACTTCCATCCATTTCCTCAAAAAAAAAAAAAAAACAAGAAATTGATTTCCTTAAGTATGTGTCACATCATCCAATAATATACCTCCAACTCATCTCATCTCATCTATTTTCTTATTTTTAAAAACGAACCAAACACACTCAAAACATCATCCAATAATATACCTCCAATTCATTTCCTTATTTTTTTAACCAACCAAACAACCTCAAAACAATTTTTTTAAAAAATCACTCACATCATCCAATAATAAGATGACAACTCATCTCATCTCATCTCCTATTCTATAATTTCCTTCTTTTTTAAACCAACCAAACAACCTCAAAACAATTATTATAGGAAATAGGTTTCCTATTCTTTGATTTCCCAAAAAAAATTGCGAAACGAACAGAGCAAAAAACTGGGCTAGGTGCTAAACTAGGCTAGGACTGGTCATGGTCGAGTTTTGTATAGTTTGTCAAACTGACCCTAAGTCTGACATGTTATGTGACAAGACCTGAGTTGGAAAGATTAAAAGATTCCTCATCCACAAAAAGATTATCTTGTAATTTTTGAGGATGAAAGAAAAAAAGATAAAAAGGGTCGAGTTAAAGTTGAGAAGAGGCATGAAGAAAGCAATGCCGGGTTTTTGGCTCACCCTAGTTAAAGGAAATAATAGTTTTTTCAAATTATTAATTATTATGTAACAAAAGTTAAAAAATAATTTAATAACTATATCGATTTAATTATAAGATAAAAAATATTTCAATTTTTGTAACAAGTGGAGATCAAATCCCGGCTGGGCTATAATTTGAAGGAGAATTAAAAAAAAAGACATTTTTTAGAAAATTATTAGCAAAAACAAACTTTATGATAAATAATTAGTAAAATCGATAACTTTTTGGTAGGATGACAAAAAAGAAATCGATTTTACAAAAGTTTTTGATAGGCTACTAGTTCCGTGTGTTTAGGATTCGCTAATCATCTTCTAAGCATAATTCAGAAAACACTCTGTACTAATAGTCTCGCGAGTTTTCTACAGTATCACATAACAAGTAAAATCACATTTAGTTTCTCTTTCCTAACACTCATTGGCTAAAATCTCCTTCCTTCCGATCCTCCTTTGTCTTCGTAGCAGCTTTCTTGATCTCATTTGGGCGCCTGAGGATCAATCGGGTCCGGAACGGGCAGAGCTCGCTCACACTTCTGCTGCACCACCTCATTGCACCCTCGGCCATTGGGGTCAGCAGCCGTAGCCTCATGCGTTGAATTAGCATGTAAAAATGTGCAAACTGGACCGAATTAGGGGAAGGCGACACCGCTCGCCTCGCAGGCTCAATAGCAGACCGCCAGTGCCAGAGCTTAGCATTAGGGTCATCAAGCAACGACGTGATCTTCACCGAAATCTTGCCGTGAACCCGACGAACTAGCGGCGACGAATCCTGATACCAAGCTCAGGCCCCCCTTCGTCAATCTAAGGGCTTTGGTGTGGTTCCCGCGTCGGAGGGCAGTTAGGGCTTTGTCGCGCTCAAACTTCACAGCGTCGGTCATCGCTGGCGATGCCCTTGCTGCCGCCGATGGAGGACTCCTCCGTCGGCGGCAGAGGGTTTGGGGGGTTGGATTCCGCTTCTGCTCCAATCTGAGCCAACCAGTTTTAGGAAAGTAAACTTGTTTTAATTTATTACCCGATGCTAAAGGGTGTTGCTAAAAGACCCAGATAAGGCACCAAGACATGAGACATATGAGGTGTCACCATCCGGTTGCATACTGTTCATAAATAGTGCATCATGTAACCGGATGGTGACACCTTACATGTCCCATGCCTCCATTTGGTGACTCAAATAGGGGACCCAAGGCATGAGACATGTGAGGTGTCAACATCCGGTTGCATGATGCACTGTTTATGAACAGTACATCATGCAACCGGATGATGATACCTCACATGTCTCATGCATTGAGTCCCTTATTTGGGTCCTTCTAGCAACACCCCTATAGAAAACTCCCGCGAGTTTTCTAGGTTGTGTTTAGAGAAGATTAGCGAATGCTAAACACACACGACTAGTGGTCTTGTTTGTTTTTAACACCTAAATTTGTAAGATCGAACCCCTTTTTGGCTATTTTTGGCCAGTCTGGCCAAAAAGAGATGGGTTATACTTATTATTTAGCAAAAATATTATTTTTATTAATTATTTTTTAAAAATGGTCCTTTTTTAAAAAAAATTCCTAATTTGAACGGTAAAACGGTGACCATGCCGATCTAGGACAACTTCTAAAAACAAATATGACCCGGGGGCATATAGAGAAAAATCCCAGCACATAAATCCCCAGTTGACGGCATTCAGCAATAGCCAAAACCCAAAACCCTAGACATCTCTAAAACCCTCGACTTTCCATTCTATCTCCCCCAAATCCAGACCTTTAACCCGAATTCAAAGACGATGCGAGGCCCTAATCAAAGGAAGAAAACTCGAAAGCAAACCCTAGTGTCAGATACCCACGAAATTGAGCTCCTCAACTCGTGGATCGAGTCCCAAAAGCCAAGCTCCGGTTCAAACCCGCTGTCGATCCCTCCGCCGCCCGATAGGTCCCCAGTTGGCCGTACCTCCGACGGGAATTACTCGGCCTATGCGGGATGCAGGCTTTTCTCGCAGCTGCCGATCTCGAAGAAGACGAAAGATGGATTGGGGAAGAAGTATAAGGTGATGAGCGAGATACAGCGAGCTTCGCTGCCTCATTCGCTCTGTGGACGAGATGTGCTCGGCGCAGCGAAGACTGGATCAGGAAAAACCCTTGCTTTCGTGATCCCGGTACGATCATCCCTAGTTTCGTATTTCATAACTCTGTACATTTTGTATTTTCACTTCAGTACCCCCAAAGTTTCACCCTTTTTTCTTAATTATTTTGATACCCTGAATTCTAGTTTGACAACTTCTATACCCCGAAGTCCAAAAAAGTTGAGGTTGATCTTGTTCAAGATTATCAATATAGAAAAGTGAACACAGAACAAATTTTAGTTTTTTGAGTTTGGGTAAGGTGAGGAACAAAGATAGGGCTTTGGGGTATCAAATCGTTAAAAATTAATTCGGGACTGTGAAAAGTTTGGGATATAAAATTGTCGAAATAGAACTTCAGGGTCTCGAAGTTGGAAAGGGGTGAACCGTTGGAGTATTGCAGTGTCTATTAAGGGGCTGTTTGGTTCGTTTCCTAGATATAGGGAAATGTAATTCCATGTAAAGAAACACAAGTTTTTAGTTTTCCAAACTTTTCCAAGAAATAGATTGTTTTGGTTTGGTTCGCACAAAAAATGGTGGGAAACCAATGTATTCTTTTCTTGTGTTTGGTTTGTATGAGGAAAAAAGGAAAAACTTTTGTTGATTTGACATTTCCCATTTTTCTTGTGTTTGGTTGGTTTTGAAGTGTGTAGGGAAAAGTGTTTAGAGTCACCATGGTAAGATTACCCCCCACTATCGACAAAAATTATTTGTGCTAGTTATGGGATGTAATCTTAATCATATAAAAGTGCGAATGTATTATGAACAAATAATAATATCCCGAATGAATTATAAATTTCTGTTTGTATTAATAAAATCATACGAAACCTGAAATCATATGAAACCTACTGTAACATGAATTGCGTACCTGATTTGACATGAAATATACCTGTTTGAGATGAAAATAATCACACAAAACCTGTTTTCCAAGAAAAAATAAACAAGACCTGTAATAACCTGATTATTCATAAATTTATGAAATACGTACCTAAATTAGCCAAAAAAATTTCTGAAACCTATAAAAACATATAAACGGCCTGAATAGCCATATTTTAGTATATAACATAGCAAATAGCATCGAACCTGATAATTTATGCATGTTGAACTTTATGTGCAAAAAATCATTTGAAAATATTTCTTGACATCATGTCAAATAAATCAGCCACATGTATGTGCGAATTATGGCTGTGGGCTCAGAACTTGTTCAATATCATCATTGTTAGCCATCCAGTGCAATATCAACAAATATTGCAGGTTGCTAATATCAAAAAAATTGACAATCATCATAGTCTAAATTGAACACCCACAAACAGTATCATAATCAACAAACAGTGCGAAAAATCTGAACACACATAGAACTCCAAGTGACTGAACACAAACATAGCACAAACCAGAGCATCGGTAAAACTGGTCATGAACAAACATGAGCTCAAATAGAAGTTGAACAACAGAACATGTAATCAGGAAACACCCACCAACCTGAACAAATAGAAGTTGTCACAAACCTGGACATAACAACAAACCCAACAACCAACCAGGAAACACCCACCAGCCAACCAACAACACAAACCAACCAACCACCCAACCATCAACACCAACCAACAATCCCGAGCACATGTAACCAATGCATCAGATTGTTACAGCTTAAAACAGTCCACAAAGTTAGAAATAAAAATCTGAAAACCTGAAAATCTTCTAGCAACCACAAACCCAAACATGTAATTAACACAAACTCAAATTGTGCTCAGCAACCACAAACCAGAACATCTTTTAGCAACCTGGAATGAAATCACAAACCCAACAACCAAAAACAGAAGGAACAAAATCAGAAGGAATGAAATCAGGAACAACCAACAACAAGATCAACCAACAACCAGATCAACCAACAACAAGATCAACAAACAACCAGACCAACCAGCAACAACCAACAACAACAACCACCAACCAGACCAACCAACAACCAAACCAACTAACAACCAGCAACAACCAACAACAACCACCAACAATCCCGAGCACATATTGTGTTTAGCTTAGGGTTCAGAACTTGGTCAATATCATCATTGTTAGCCATCCAATACAATATTAATAGATATTACAGGTTACTAATCTCAGAAAAATTAACAATCATCATAGCCTAAAAATAAAAAAATCACCAACGAAAACCAAATACCTAAAGTCCCCAGAGCAATAGCCACACAGTACAATGTGTACACATTGTAGGTTGCTTGCATCTTAGGAAATATCCTGTTTTCACAAATTCAATTTAAAAAGTTAGTATTCCACAATAAGATATTAACCATAGAAGATAACTGTCATCATGGAGAACTTAGCATGCTCGTGTATGACCCAAAATGAGGGTGCATTGGGAAGTAACTGCCATCATGGAATGGCATGTTGGGAAATGCATAAGGTGGTTGCCCAAAGTATGACTGCTGAAAAGGAAAATGCCCACTATCGCCTTGATGCAATGACTGAGGGGGTTGAGAGGGTGGAGGCTGAGATGGCGCTACACCCTTGCCTTTATGACTATCTCTCCCGTTCAATGATGTATTATCATCCATCACTAATTAAGTCAATAAGAACAAATTAACTAAATTATCATGCAACAAGATTAATCGGAAGCATTGCATCAACATGAGTCCCATCTATCATACCAATGCAATCCTATAATACGTGTATCACATTACTAAGTTATCGTTTATTTTCATTGCTTATACATTTAACTGTGGTTAAAATGTAGATATACCTTGAAATAAGGATAGTATAGCTGGTTGTTAACGATCTCTTGGGGAGTATCATTGATGACTTGTCTCATGTAGCGTCTACGCAAACAAATAATTGCTTATAAAACATTGTTGAAATATCTACTGGCCGTCTCCCCCGATCTTATGAAATGAGATCTCACAATGCGATTTTTAGATTTATGACCCAAAATATTCAGTGTCATGATAAGTTGTTCTTCCACTGTTATATTCCTTGAGTCTTTTAGAAGCCTATTGTTCCTCATTATACTTGCTAGTTTAACAAAAGCACCACTCCGCATTCTACTATAATTCACACAACTATCACTAAAACCATTATAAATACGCTCTATATGTTCAATTCTAGACCTCTCTTGTCTTTTTTTTTCCTCACTTGAACCACTACGTATTGATTTATGCCTAGCTTGCATTCTCCTTATGAATGTAATTGTTATAACAAGAACGGATAGTGCAGCACCTTGAACCACATTAACAACACTTTGTTCATCGGTACAATCTCCATCACCATCCATGTACGATACAAAAATTAAATTAAAATAATTAATATACCTACCAAGCATTCATATGCAATGTCAATAATCAAAACTTAAATGACACATAACAAGATCTAAAGTTAATTTTCAGTTAATATTTTCATCAATATTTTCAGTTTCTTTTACGACCATTTAAGATAATTCTCAGTTCATTTCTATTCTCTTTTCAATTATATTTATAATAATTAATATAATTTTTAGTTAACTACAGTAATATTTTCAGTTAATTACAATTATATTTTCAGATAAATTTCTGTTAATTTCTAGATAACTAAATAAAATGCAAAATTTCATCCTAATAATTCAAATCATACAAAATTTTCAACAAATCAATTCTGAGTTGAGAATCATACCTTAGGTCTGAAATCAGTTTTCAGGAAGATCAAAGTCGGCAAAAAACCCGAAATTTTTTCCAATAAAGGCGCTGATTTTTTAGCAAAATCCAGCAAAAACACCAACAAATAGGAACTAGGGCCTTCTTCTATGGAAATCAAGCACAAAAATCAACAGTATAGAACTCCCGCAAGCCACGAAGAGAAACCAAGGCGCGAAGAGTGAAAAAGCGAGGGAAAGAGGAGGTGACCCTAGCCCTGAACTGCGTTTCCCCCCAAAACCCCGAGATCTGACAATTATACAGATCGGGGGTGATTTCCTCTCGTTTTTGAAGGAAATGTGGCGAAGAAAAAAGTCCGATGTGGAGGGGATTTCCGCGGCTGAGGGACGATGGGGAGAAGCGAACCAAAGCTGGGAAACGAAAACCCTAGAATGGGTTTTGTCGATGTGGAGCGGGTGTCAGGAGGAGGAAAACATTTTCACGGCTCAAAACAGTGAACCAAACGGGCCCTAAATAAAAAAATAAATGATATGTGGAATTTAATTTGAATCCCCTGACATGCATTAGAAGTTCCCTAAAGCTGTTTAAAAACTAATTAGTAACTGATATAGTTTAAGGGTTTTTTTTTTTAACTTAAATAGTTGAATGTTTTTCTTGAAAACTGGGTATCATAATTTCTTTGATATCTCCTTGGTTGATTTATTTAAAGTTCGGGAGAACATATCCATAGAATCATGTGAGTGTTTCTATAGTGTAAAATGTTGTGATTGTTGGTGGATTCTATTATAGGGATCCTTATTACTAGAAACAATAATGAAAAAGGCTTCTCCTTTTGAGAGGAGCTGTCATGGATATGTAGTAGAAGTTACACTTTAAAGAACCTAAGAAACCTGCTTCCTGCATAGTAGCATTCTGTTGTAATTGAATTATGATAATTATGCATTATGCTTGTGAATTTTCTTTTGGACATGATGACGCAAAGAGTAAATGTCCCACATAACTTGTTCTGGTTATTGTTGAATTCTATTACAGAGACCAGTATTAGTAGATGTAAGAACATAAAGACACCTTCTGTCAAGAGGAGCGGTCTTGGAGCCTTAATTTGATATGGTGTATCCCAGTAGGAGTGTTACATTGAAGAATCCAAGAAAACTGATGCTGCATAATGCGTTCTCTCATGGTTATATTTTGATAGTTAAGTCTGATGCATCAATTACAATGCAATTAGTGAACCACTCATTTGAGTTATGGAAGTTTGGAACAACATAGAAGGCCCAAAAAAATTGATACCCAGTAAATAATTTTCTTATTCTATTACACCATAGGAAATCAACGGCTGTGGATGGTCAAGATCATTTAAAAATATACTGGGAGCCCCAAAGAGGTTTGTTCACGTTGACATAGATAATAGTTGACTCAAAGACCACGAGCTTATCTGTTTGATAAATGCTTATGCCACCCAGAGGTTTAGGTCCAAATTTAAGTGTATTATTGGTCATGTTGTTATTTTCATTCTCCAAATTTGTGGCTTATTTATGTATTATTGACATGTAGTCTATTTTATTAAATATATCAGCTTTACATTATGTTGAAGGATATAGTTGGAATAATTGCTTATCCAGGTTATAGAGAAGTTATATAGAGAAAGATGGGGTCCAGAAGATGGGGTTGGGAGCATTATTATATCCCCGACAAAGGAATTAGCAGGGCAGATTTTTGAGGAGGTGAAAATTGTAGGAAAATACCATAGTTTGAGTGCAGGCCTTTTAATTGGTGGGCGTAAAGATGTGGACGCAGAGAAGGAATGTGTCAATAGTCTAAACATCTTGGTTTGTACTCCTGGTAGACTCCTGCAACACATGGATGAAACGCTTAATTTCGACTGCTCACAGCTCCAGGTCAATATATAAGTTTTTTTTGGCAAGCTAAACAAATGAATATAAAATACTGTATATAACACCGTTGTTCTGGTTAGGAGACAGGTTTTGGTTCTGGATGAGGCAGATAGAATTCTTGATCAAGGTTTTCGAGTGGCTCTGGATGCAATTATCTCTCAGCTGCCGAAGCGGAGACAAACCTTGCTCTTCTCTGCTACCCAGTCAAAGTCAGTGAAGGATTTAGCAAGGCTCAGTCTGAAGGACCCGGAATACATCAACGTGCATGCTGAGTCTACAACCGCCACACCTGAACGTTTGAGACAAATAGCCATGGAAGTTCCACTTGACCAGAAACTTAGTATGCTCTGGAGTTTCATCAGAACACATCTCCATTCAAAGATCATTGTTTTCCTTTCAACCTGCAAGCAGGTATTCTTTTGTTTATACCTCTTCCTGATATCTTGTTGCCAGCATATAGACACTATCACTGATATTTAAGTGCAAATGACCAAGCGTCGCAGGCTTAATATGCAATGCATTTCTCTTTTTCTTCTCTCTGCTGCTTAAACCAATTTACCTTCCCTTTATTTACCGTAGAGGAGTATGGCGTCTAACCAGTTAGAGTCAAATCGTAATTTGACCTAAGTCTCATGTAGATCGAAAGCTCTGGCATTTTGCATTGTCTTCCTCTCTAGGTTGCATAGGTATGGGTTTGGGTGTGATAATGGGTGCGGAACACACCAAATTTGTGAAAGATAGGATACAGGGACACGGCTATAT
>BQKN01067493.1:0-11749 GCA_022839385.1 Asparagus kiusianus | reverse complement strand
AGAGAGAGAGAGAGAGAGAGAGAGAGAGAGAGAGAGAGAGAGAGAGATTCTTTACCTCTTTCCTCAAACCTCTTTCCTCCGTCCTCAAAGCCATTAAGGGTCTGCTTGGTTGGTGGTGTAATACTGTAGCTGTATGGCTACTATAGTATTACATCAACTACTTTGTTCGGTAGTAGTAGTACAAGGAGTTGGGTGATGTGGCCACCCAAAAACCCAGCTGGCAGACCTATTGCAATTCCCTCCATCCCAAGCCGTTTTAGCTCTGTGTTCCTGTAGCTGTCAGATACAGTTAGGGTACCTGTTTTTGAATCACTGTAGCAAACATGCGGTTTACAATAAAGTATCCCAACCGACCCTAAAGCCAGTTATGGGTTATGAGGTATCAAAATCATACCGATCACCAAATAGATCACTTTTTCCCATCTTAAACCTCTTCTCACTTGCGGAAAACTTTCAGCTCCGTGTCCCTGACATTTAGGTGCAGAACCGCACCCAAAACGTACCCGACACGGGTACGACAGCAAGTTTGGCGTGTCCAGGTGCCATAGCTTCCTCTTATACTTTTAACACTGTTATGTTCATCACAATATTCAAAAGAGAGTTCCTTTAGTTTCTTCTCACAACTTTCTGAGCGGTGTATTAGTATAATAAACTTCAATTAGAGTTTGTAAATTTCATTATGAGAACAAGCAGCATGAAGTTCCCATCAGAGTCGGGTTTCAATGGACCATGATTCACTATCTTGAAATATCCACAGAAGGCCAAACCAACTTTTGCTAAAGGCTGCCAAGAAGAGGCAAGCTAAATTCTGTTCTGCATATTTCACTAACATGGGAACTATCAACAATTGATGCTCCTTGATGGAAAACCTACCATGCTTATAATGAGTTCAGATGTATGCAACTAGGGACTGAGGAGCAACCTCTCAAATGCCCGTTGAGTGGAGTACTCTGGCAGCTTGCTGGTTGTATCACATTCACCTAAGGCCAAACAAGCCCACGAGCCAAATGGAATCACATCCCAATTATCTCAGATATGCTAGTCTTCTTCTATTTCTTAAGTGCATAAGTTGGAATTTTGAGCGAATGAAGCCGGTTAGTTTCTATATCAAGTTGCTTCTTAGTGTGAGGATCTTTTGTTTGGTTGCATTTTCTTTGGTGTGTGAACTTGGACGTCATTACTAATGGATCTTTATGCATATAAATTACATCATTTTACGATTCTTGAATATAGATTGTATAGCTTGCCCATAAATAGTAGTGACCGATACCATTCATCCTGTTCTGCGGAATTTTGTTTGTGTTATCTTGCTGATTATATAGTTTATTTTAGTGCATGTAGTTATTATTCTTAATCCATCTAGATTCCGCATCCTCTGATCATCATAAACCATCTGGATTGCCATTCTTTGATATGTGTGTATACATGTTTACGAATGTCAGTCTATTTTAACCTTTTTCAAACTCTTAGAAGCAACTCTTTTGAATTTAATTATTGTGAAATGGTCATTATTTTTTACTATAGAAAGTTTATTTTTATTCTTGATGTTCCATACTATTTTTAAGCATTAAGAAGTATTAAATAGGATCCTGTGACAGGTACATTTTCAGATCTACATGGATTTTGCTTTTTTTTAATTTCTTATTTTGCGTTAATGTGTTTATTCCCACTTTTCGTTAATGTGTCTTGCATTGTGCCTATTCTATTCCCATAGGTTAAATTTGTCTATGAGGCTTTCAAGAAATTGCGTCCTGGAATTCCTTTGATGTGCCTGCATGGTAAGATGAAGCAAGAAGTAAGGATGGCAGTATACATGCAATTCTGTGAAAAAACCTCAGTTCTTTTTTCAACTGATGTGGCTTCTCGTGGACTTGATTTTCCAGCAGTTGATTGGGTGGTACAGGTAAGTGGTGACACTATAACACGTATTGCATTAAAATTGTTTATTTACTTTGTGTGTACTATATAGGTGGACTGCCCAGATGATATTGCGGCTTACATTCATCGAGTTGGTCGTACTGCACGTTTTTCTTCTGAAGGAAAATCAGTGTTATTTCTCGAGCCCTCAGAGATAAAAATGCTCACGAAATTGCAAGGCGCTGAGCCTAAGATACCTATACATCTAAGAAAGGTATATTTTGTCTTTAACTTTTCAGTTTGATAACAAGTATGCATTGATCTTATGGAGAATTTTGTTGGTTAGGAGGATTTATTCATAAACCCTATTGAAAATACCAAATAATGAAGCGTATGCAGTTACTTGATCCTCTAGGATTTTGAGGTCTGCTATGGAGATAACAGTAGAAATATTGCAAAACCAAGTCCTCTTGTTCAAATATTCAGGTCAACGGGTACTTGTGCGTGAATGCTCTTGTTAAGGGAATGGTTTTTTTCAATAATTTTTTATTTCAAAAATTGAAACTTGCGATACGGAGCCTCCAGTTAGCAGCACTGCATGGTATGCTCATTTGGACTTAAGCGGGTTTTGTATAATGTTCATATTTGATGGATAATTCGACTTGTTGTTCGTGTGGAGAGCACTGCTATCCTCTTGCTACTCTTATGTCACTTTACTAAATAGAAGTTTTCTCACAGAAAGATTATGAGATCCCGCGGATTTCTTACATACCATATGCTGACTGTTATTTTGCAGGCAGATGCCAAAAAGACAGAAAAAATTTCAGGATTACTGTCATCATTGTTGGTCAAATACCCTAATTTGCAGCAGCTAGCTAAAAGAGCATTCATCACATATCTCAAGTCTTTGCATAAAAAAAGTGACAAGGAGGTCTTTGATTTATCGAAACTTCCTATTGAAGAGTATGGTGCATCATTGGGCCTACCAATGACTCCGAGAATCCGCTTCATAAGCAAGAAAAAGGGCAAGGAAGAAGAACCTATGGGAACCACAATGCATATTGAAAATGGCCTTGATGACAGTTCAGAACTCTTGCAAAGAACAAAACAGAAAAAAGATAAACCTAAGCAAGAGGCCGAAGAAGACGTTTTTGTGCCAAAAGAGACCTCTCTAGAGGTGGAAGGAAATGGAGCTTCTGTGTATGTTAATAGCCTTTTTTAAAAAAAATAACTATTGGGTTGAGTTGGACTATCTTCTTGTGCTTATTTTTTTTTCTTTATTGCTAGAAGTTTTTGCAGTTTGGGAACAAGGGTTTTGAAAAAGAAGAAACTGAAGATCAATGTTCACAGGCCAGTTGGCTCAAGGGTGAAGTATGACGATGAGGGAAATGTTATTCCCCCTCTGGCTGCATTGGGTGATACTGAAAGCAGGGATGATGTGCTTCAACCAGAAAAAGGTTATCAGGGAGTTATTTCCTCTTCCTCACTGTTTTATATATTTTGCCTAATTTTAGTAGAACTTAGTAAATTGCCGATAGCCTGCTGCATACTTTAAAATGCCTGGAAGTTGAAAGTTCCCACCTGACTTGATGAATGTACAGGAATGGGCATTAGTTAGGACTGAATTTTGGAATTACAAGGTTAACACAAAAGATCACCTAATGAAAAAACTATCTAAATAAATTGATTGGGGCATGCACAGCAGAGAGAAGGGTTAAAAACCGAAACTGAGGAAACCATCATATGGGAGTATCATAAAGTTTATGTAGTTTGTACCGCAAGTACTAGCTTCTTTTGGCTATACGTTCATTCTTATCTTGCATGCTATAATCTTGATTCCGTTGTCATTGAAAACGTTCAGTATATGTTCAGTATCATCTTTTGAGTTAATAAATTGCTTTGGTTTACACTTCACTTCGAACCTCTCTTAAACGTATGTTTTTATTACAGTGAAAGAAAGGTATAAAAAACTGCGACAGGAGATGGACCTGCGAGATAAGGAGGACAAGGTTTTGCTTAGGCAGCGCCTACGTGAAAAAAGAACCAAGGAGAAGATGAAGTTGAAGAGATGGAGGGAAGAAGAACAAGATGAGGAGGATGCTTCGGACCAGGATGAAGAGGCTAAAAATAATGTTACCAAGAGATCGAAGATATATTTCAACAGTGATAGTGATGATGACAAGCAAGATCAGGAGGCAAAGGACATGGGTCCCATTCCGGATTCTGTATCTGTTACAGAGCAGGAAGCGCTCGCTCTCAAATTGTTGAGTTCCATGCACTCATGAACTTAAAGGATAATTTCATATATTTTGATTGTTCTGAGAAGAAAATTTTGTTCTTGAAGAAAATTTTGTAATTGTAGGAATTATCGTGAAATGTATTTTATTGTGTCCTGATACTTTATGAAATGGAATTCAGAAGATTATAGATGGTACAGAAGGTTAAGGCTTAATGATACCTACCTGCACGCTTGTTCTGGTCTTCAATGGGTAATAATTTCAATCCCTTCCCTGATTGAAGTTGCGTGTTAAATATACTTCTCTTTGATGTCTGTCAACTAAAAAGACAATGAAAACTAACTTAATTGTCTGAGCCCTTAAGGGATGGTCGGAGTATTAAGTGGTATCGGTGCTGATGGCAATCAATGGAGACACTGCATTATACCCTAGGTGTTTCTTGACCTTAATCAAACATTGGATTCTCCTGCTTTGAATCCAACTATATATAACCCAACACCACCAAACTTCAAAAGACTATATATAACCTACACCGCTCCTCAGCATCCTGAAAATGGATGCAAAACTTGGACATCAGTATTAGTCCTGGATGACTTCCTCTTTCTGGAATATAAGCGTTTTAGAAGAACAACGTGTTAAGAGGACTAGCTACGGTGTGGGCACCAGATCCACTCAGTGAGGCCGGGCAAGACTTTACGTCTGATATAGTAGTGTCAGACATTTGTCAGACTTAAGCAGTGGGATAGACTCCTTCAAATGGAAAGATAGGAGATGTTTAGCCAGAGGAAAAGAAAGCAAAAGCGATTCCCGTAGTAGCGGTGCACAAAAAACTTTTGGTAAAAGTTATGTCTTGGTCCGAGTGCGGATAGCATTTCTCTTCTGCATGTCTATGGAGTTTTGAAAAATCGTAAAATAGCTAACCACAATATTTAGAAAGCAAATTTTAACAAAATTACAAGAAACATCCAAGAAATAAAACTGTTACTCAGCATAGCAAACTCTACTGGATGGGTCACTACAAGCACAATAATCATAGATAAAACAGATTCCCTCAAGTGAAGTTCAAGCAGTCTCAAACAAGAAGAAAACAAAAGACTTCAACCCTTTGAATTGTGATTCGGGATGAAATGCCACCCAAATCCAGAGAGCTGGTTCTCTCAGAAACTTGTTGAGTCTCAGCAGTTGACTGGACAAAAAGTCACAACCGCTAAGTTACAAGAAATTCCTTTCTCAAGGTTCACCACCCAACGAGCCAGTCGCGATGCCTTTCAAGTGAGGAGCCAGTCTTTCTAGAGAGCCAACAGAACAATCACTGCAAAGATGAAGAAATTAATTGCATAAGGATACGATCACAAAAAAGAATATTATGAAAAACAAAAATACAAGACTAAGCAACAAATTAATTAATATCCCCAAGTAGACATTAGTATGTCTCTTCAATGAGAAGTCAGTGTTGACAAAGCCGCACCTAGCAGCTCCGAGGGAATTTTGCAATTCAATATTTTTATTTTTTCTTAGTTATATATTTTGCAAAGAGGGAATTTAAGGAAAAAAACAATATTTACATCATATGTATCTTATACAAAAGTCTTGGCAGCTATCAAAAAATCAGTACATGATTTCCATGACATAATTCAAATTGCTCACCTCTTGTCTAATCCATAGATCAGGATCACATTTCTAACGTCAATGAACATTGTGCAACAGCATAATAAAGGTAAATGCCAAAGAACACTGATTAAAAAAAAATTATTTGACACTGAACCTGGATTTGATATAAATTGGAACTCCAGAATACTCAAGAACGAAACTCAAGAGTGGAGCATTAGCTCACACGTTCAAGAAGTGTATCATCCAGCTTGAAAATTTCTTCCCTACTAGGTTGATTAGACTATTAGGTCAAGTTCAAGGGTATCAACCTACTTATCAATTTCTTCCCTACTAGGGAGTATGGAAGGTCTCCTCAACTACAATCCTAAAGGAGAGAGGATTATGTGATGTTAAAAGTCGTCTTGAGAGGAATAACCAAAGAATATTGAAAAAGGTGACTAAAGGGAGAACCGAAATGTGGTTGCGTACCTATAAAGTGATAGGTAACAAATAGAAATTTGGGTCTGTACGTAGATTCGCCTTAAAAGACAAATCAAGATTCGGGATTATACCCATCAAATAGAAATCTCACTCTGGGAAGGTTCTCCATGAAGGACAAATCAGATTTCAGGACTATACCCATCAAATGTATTCGAGCGCTTTATTGATAAGCATACTGGTCTGGAACATCAAAAAAATTGAAATATGAAGTCTCATGTAACAGTACTATACTACTCTAACAAATGAGTAGCCCCCTAGTAGTGAGTCCCGGTTGAAGTTTATATAAGTTGTCCGCAAAAAAAATAAAAAATCCATATCTAACATCAATGTATTGATGAAAATAGTCTGCAGGCCAAATTTGACTCTAAAACCAAACTCATCCAACAAACAAATGGTTCCTTAAAACATTCCAGACAACTAGTCATGCAAATTGGACATTTTCAGTGTGGATAATAAAATCATTTCCACTTTCCAGATGATAATGACTACGAGAAACTCACTGGTTGATCAAATAATTCAGACATGTTTACCACACGACATGATGTACATGTTGTAATGAAAATATATTTTCCATGAAAGGTAGACCTCAGTATAAATCTACAGGCAGCCTGGAGGTTGTTTGTTAACAGATTTAAAAGGTGGCATCTTCAAGGTAACTTGATTTGGTGCAAACATAGCAGGTTAACCATGAACTTAAACTTAAAGAATAGCATATCATCTAAATAAGCTTAAAGCTTTCACAAAGAAAATGACAACAACTCTGCTGATTGTTTATTTATTGCAGAGCAGCGGCAAAAAAGAAAAGAAAAAAGAAAAAAAATGAAGGGAAAAGAAAAGAAACAGAAAGAATCACAGGCAAGATTGTTTTACCTGTTGTTGCTGATAGTTCCCATATCCTTGATATGCTGCATAAGCATACATGTTTGGATCTTGTGGTTGTTGGTACCCATATGCATCATAGCCTTGATTATACCCATAATAGTTATTGTTCCACTGGCTCTGATCCTGTTGTGACTGATAAAGAAGGGGGGGACAACCAATTTATGGCCCCTTTAGTTCAGACAACAAGGTGGAGAGTACACGACTACTAGAATTAAAAGCAAGACTCAACCTGTTTGTTCGGACTACGACCCCATGACAGCCGAATGTTTTGACCGCCTAACAAAGTGCCGTTCAACTTGTCTAAGGCCTCCTGGGCACAAGCTCTTGAAATCAAAAACATTTGAATACAGAATAAATTAGTATTATGGAAGAAGATTGTGTTTCAAGTAATGGTAATTCAAGCACAAATGTACATATAATTATTTTAAGTTCAGAGGAAGCACAGACCTATTAGCAAACTGAACAAACCCGCAGCGCTTGCCTACAGGTATTTTTACATGCACCAAATCCCCATGAGCGCTAAAAACCTGACGCAAAACATCATCTGTAACATTAGGGTCCAGCCCACCAACAAATATCTGCAGAATGAAGTAATGTATCAGTATCATAAAGCTTAACTTTAAATAATTATATGTAAAAGTTAAATGATGAACCCACAGTTGTATTATTTGGATCATTCTCGGAGTCATTTCCTTGTGTACTCGGGTAAGAAGCTGCAAATAACATTACAGGTGAGTCACTATATATTGGGACAAAAAAAATAAACATGAGCGTGGCTACATAGAGGCACTTGTAAATGTTTCCCAGGAGCCCTAAAACATGTAAAGAAACAGCGACACAGAGGCGCATACTCTTGTTCTGAAATTCACAAAGCCACGTGCCAGGGAAAAAGTAAAGAAAGAGAAAAGACCACGGAAATTTCTCGGTAAATGAGATGTTGTATCTGATGGACATCTTATTAGTAAGCATCAGAATAGCGATGAAATATGTTGCATGGGTAGGGATGCGGGTGAGCACAAGGATGCCGGTACAGATACGGGACATGGCAAACCTATAAAATTTAGGATACACAGCTATATATACTTATTGAAATCAATAATATATATGAGATCAATATTGTCTTATATTACATATTATGAGAACTAAAGTCCCTATGTTTTTTTATGTTTCTTTTATCGAGTAGATTACAAATTGAGAACCTGCCCATTTTAGGACTAGACACCCAGATGATTGTTTAAAATCATACTTATGAACATGATATTGGCTGAAATGAACTTGATCCGAGTCCAACAAGTTGTAGAAATTGATATGAAGTGTAAGATATACGTCCAAGAAGCGTACCACGAGTGTTTTACACTAAAACATATATTGTATAATTGGGCTCATGTCTGCATAAATGTATGTATATATTCAAGAGTGTCCAAGGAGTCCCCGACAAGGACCCGGACACGGATACGGGAGCCAAGATGAAGTGTCCAGGTAACCTAGGTGATGAAAAACCAATAGGGAATAGAACTTATATTCAAGTACCAAAATAACAAAGACAAAAGAAACCTTTGTAGAAGAACAATGAAGGTCATGAATATAATTAAATAGAATGCAGATGGAGATTCATGTATTACACTAATTCAAAAAAAAGAAGGAAAGAAATCAATCTGATAATGTTGTTAGAGTGCTCCTGAAGGCAGCTCAAGCAAGGATCTTAAATGTCGGATGAAAGTGCTCTTGAAGGAAGATCAAAGAAGAGGGTGCATGAGTAAGAAGAGGAGAAGGATAGCATTGGGACAATCAAATAGAAAGAACTAGTGTGGTTGAAAAGTGACATCTTTAAATGCAAGCAGTTGGATAGCGTACCAGGGGTACAGCTACAGTTCTAATTTAGTAAAAATAGAAAAAAGTTAACTTGGTAAAGATAAACAAGTTTTCTCACTTAACAAACTAAGAAGAAAAAAACTGTAAGAGCAGCATGCCACAGGATGTAACTCAAAAGGTTAAAAAAGAAAAACCAAGGATTACATAATTTAACACACTGGCGTTACAAAGGCCAAACTTACAGAAAATATGAATCCCTTCTTAAGTTAGTTATGGTCCATAAAAAATTGCTCCGAGACAGCATGGATTACAATATTATAGGAAGCACAAATAAGACACACATTCAGCTGAAAATATGAACCGGATTTGAACCTAAGAAAGCATGAGGTGAAATAATATAAAAAAGTGACAAAAGGGAAAAGGAAATAAATACATAAAACCACACATTTGCTTACCCTTGGTGGGATTTTGCTGAGTGCCCATACTTTTTTTGGTTGTAGCTGGGCCTATCCGCATTGCCCTTGAAGAACAGTACATCCCGTCCATTTCAGTCATAGCACGTGTCTGCTCACTTAAATCTCCAAATCTAACAAAACCATAGCCTTTGGAGTGGCCAGTATTCCTATCGGTAACTATTTTAGCTCCCTTCACAGAAGGATAGAGACTTTTGAACGTCTCCTGCAACAAGTAATCTGTGACATCTGCAGCCAAATCTCCGACAAATATAGTATAGTCAGGACCATCATCTCCTCGCTTCTCACCAGCTGCGGCCCAATTTAGCCTGAAAGTTTGCTCAATATTAGGCATCAACTGACCATTATATGCCTGAAGAACATGTTCTGCAGCTGCCCTTGTTGCAAACTCAATAAAACCATAACCCTCGGATTGTTGAGTTTGTTTGTTGCGGATGATTTTCGACGAAACAAGCTGAAATTACAAGTCAGACAGATAAGAAACAGACAACATGAACTTAAAAGAAAAATAAATGGATAGCACCTGAAATTACAAATCAGAAGGCTTCTAAGGAACAGGAAAAAGAAAGAACATAGCCAACAAGTAATAAATAACAGAAATCAATCAAATCGCCCAAAACTACTATGTCCAACAAAAATAAGGGCATAGTGCTCTTCTGCTGCATAGATAATTGTGCTGAATTAAAACTAGGAAATACAGAAGTGATTTTCAGTTTCATCACAGGTAGGTGAAGGTTTCACTAAATATACTAGAAAGTTGCACTAAACTTATACTGTAAGACAAAAAATGTTGGGTCCATAGAAACTCATAATTTATCATAGGATTACACTTTTTTATCTTGTGGTATAAAAGTAGTATAACTCTTGTAGTCTAGTTGTCATTAGACCGCAAAACTTTCATTTTTCAGTTATCTGGAAAGCCAATGTCAGTCATTCTACTCATTCACTCATTTTCTACAAATCCAATTTCCTACCAAACTCCCCTTTTCTTCACCCCCCATCACAATGATGCATTCCGGTCCCTATTACTAAAAATTGGATATTTATGGTGCAACGACAAAATAAAAATCTAATATTTTCATCAGGTAATTAAAAGATCACAATGAAGCATTGCCCTAATTCTCACAGCCACAAATCTTAATTTGAACATGATATATCAACCAATATTTCCCCAAATAAAACCAATTAATCCACACAAAGATCAACAAAAAAGGATCAAACAGGGTTTATACCTGCCCAGTGGAAGCAAAGCAGCTGTTGAGAAAATTCTCATCCATCCAGTACTGCAAGTCCCCAATCCACAGAGTTCTGATCTCGTCCGCCGAAGCGGGCTGAGCCTGTCGGTACTGGACCATGGGCTGCTGCATCGCCGGCTGCTGAGGTGGCTGGGTCTGCGGCGGCGGGATCTGAGAAGGCTGCTGGCTCCACATCGCCTGAGGTGGCGCTGCCGCCTGGTACTGCTGCTGCTGGTACTGCTGAGGCGGCGGAGCCATCATCGGCGCCCACTGCTGCGGTGGCGGTGGGCCCATCTGATACTGCTGCGGCGGTTGCTGCTGCTGGTCAATTGGAGGAGGGGCCATCGGCGCTGGTTGCATCATCTAGAGGACCCCTAACCCTAATGCTAAAAAGTAAGATTAAATTATGGGATAATAAGAAAGATGTTGAAAAAAAGGGTGGGTTTTGAGAAAACCCTAGCCCTAAAGGAAAAAGAGGGGGAGGATTTAGGAGCGAGGAGATTATTTAAGAGAGAGCGCAATAGGAAGGGGGGGAAGGAAATTCTTGTAAGTACCCAAACTACACGACCCCCAACGACGCACCCCTTAATCTATGTTGGGCCCACAGAAAAGTCGGGCTGGCTTGTTGATTGGGTTACCAAGCGGGTTTTTCTGAGTGCAGGAGGAAGAAATACCTGGGTCAAGCATGATACCTTCGAGAGGGTATTTCAGTACTTTCACGTTTCTACCTGTAGTAACACTTAGGCTTGTTTGTTTGCATGAAAATAGCAAAGAAGTAACTGAAGTAGAGTAAGTTTTTCCTACTTCAAGCAAAAAATTATGTTTGTTTCGCTGAAAAGACTACTTCAGCTACTTCTATAAATGCAGATGTGGCGTCTAGGTGGCACTCCTACTTCCTAGATTTTTTTTTCTCGCCCTTGAAAGCTCAGAAGTAGAGGAGAAGTGGATAAAAAGTGGGGTCCACTTATATTAGAGATTTACCAAGAGCAGATGATCTTAAATAGTATATCCAATTGAGTGTTGCTACGGGGACCCAAAACATGGGAGCAATGGAGGGGACACCTCAGGTGTCCCCTCCATTTGTCCCATATTTTAGGTCCTTAAATTATTTTCCTATCCAATTTCTATCCAAACAAACAAATAAATAAAAGAAGATGATGAA
>BQKN01067492.1:0-10171 GCA_022839385.1 Asparagus kiusianus | reverse complement strand
CTTGTCGCCTCGTCGTTCGATCGTCCGTTGATTTGTCGAATCACCGTGCCGAGCTAAGCTAAGGGGCCTATAGGCAATTTTACACGCCTACAGATACCCCCTCCAAAATGTTCCAGCCTCATTCTTTTATAGAGGAGTCTGGAATATTTTGGATATGATTGTCCCTACCCTCTGTCGGTGTAAGGGGACCTGGAACGACTTTCGTTCTGTATTCCTTCGCTCCTTCAGGCTATTCGGTGCTTTGTCGAATGCTTGTAAGGACTCCGGTGCTGCATTTATTGTCTGACCGTTGTTGGAATTTGAACTTGAAGTCGATTCCTGATTTTCCAATTTTTAGCTTTTGTCGGTTGGTTCAATGTGCAACTTTCGTTCGATTGTCGGCGTTGATTCTTCATTTGCGACGCGTTGTCCGGCGTCGTGTTATTTTTAGAAAAATATTCTCCAGGAACTTCTCAATAAAAATTAGGGAATAGTTTATACTCGTATACCTCATTGGAGTATTTCCGTGTTCAAAATGAGTTGAACCGGCTTGAAAATGAGCCAAAAAAGGCAGTAATTTGGCTCAAAAAATTTCTTCCGTTCCTTCCGAATGTGCGGGAGAGACAGGAATAAACCAAGGATGGGACCCTCAGTTGTTTTGAAGTCGTTTCGACGCTTGATTCAACCCTATTTGGACTAATTTGGACTGGTCCGGTTTGGTTCAACTTGGTCCGGTCCGGTTCAACTTGGTTCACCTTATAAATAGGGGTCTATTTTCTTTCTTTTTCTCTTTTTTCCTCTCCTCTCTAGGGCCGGCCACCTTTCCCCATCTTTTTGGATTTTTCTCTTCCCTCGAGCATCCGTTCTCCCTCAAACCTGGATAGTTGTCCTAGATCTAGGGTTCCTTTGGATCTTGAACTGAAAAAATCCCTCGAAAAACCATTTTTTTAGAATTCCTCTCAAATCCCTCGAGCACGTGGTGAAAGTTTCCTAAAAGGTCTCATCATCGTTGGATCCCGAGCCTTTCTTCAGGTAAATCCTCCACAATTTTGATCTTTTTCATGCTCAATTTAATTTATGCATTTGTGGGATCATATGTGAGGGTTGAGGGTGTGATTTGACGCCTCGAGCTTCTCTTTCAGGGGGTAGATCTGATAAAAAAGTGATCTTTTTTTTCTAGATCTGACCTCTTTTAACTTATTTTGCAGCTTGTTATGTCGCGTGCTTCGAGAGGTCGTTCCCCTGCTATGTCGGCTGATGGCGCGCCTCCCTCCTATGCTGGTGAGCTATTTTTGGCAGTATTTGGAAATTTACAAATTAGTCCCTATTTTCTTGTAAATTTACAAATTGGTCCTTTTTTACCCCACGTTGTTCTCCTTGGCGAGGCAATCGGGAAGAGCCTTGATTCTCGTTGGTGAGGATCGACGCTTTCGGCATGTTTGGGTATTTTGCAAATTAACCCCTCTTTTCTTGAAAATTTGCAAAGTGGTCCATTCTTACCCCACGTTGTTCTCCTTGGCGAGGCAATCGGGAAGAGCCTTGATTCTCGTTGGTGAGGATCGACGCTTCAAAGATATGTTTTGCTTGGTCAAAACCATATCTCAAAATTAAAGGGGGCGATTTGACGCTACATTGCGCTTTATAAGGCAGGGATATGTTGTTGACATACCCTGTGTTGTAATTGCACAATGTGGCCAAATCGTCTCACCCTATATAAGGCAATGACTCTATCTTAACTATTTGTAAGATGAGTTCAATTTCCTTTTATAATCGAGACTAACCAGTGTTTAACTGTTCACTTTGCAGTGGGATACCCTTCTGGATCATTCTCGTCCCACGCAGCCTGTGGGCGTCGTGGCGAGTATTACTCGATCTCCGACGATCCTTCTCCTATTCCAGCTACTCCTCAGTTTGCTCCGGGCACGTCGACTGAGGTTGCCCAGGTGGTGAGGGAAGGTAGTCATCGAGCCATTCGTCAGCTGATCACAGATGCGCCTTTTGTGAAGGATGCCAGCTCTACTCAGCCTCTTCGGAAGAGCGACTTCCTGTTTGGTGATTCCGTCGATGACACAGAAGCCGTATTCATTAACGCTGAGCAGTGGCTCCACAAGACCGGCAGTGGCTTCATATACTTGCCGGAGATTCCTCGGCATCGCTCATTGACTGAGCTCAGGCGTCAGGCTGTGACACGGGAGATGTCGTGGTGCTTGACGGAGGATCATGAGAGCGTCCATTGTGGCTATATCACCCATCAGGCAGCTCCTGGCTCGAGCAGGAGTCACATCACCGGATTACATCCCGGAGTGTTGGGACTAGATGCACCGCCACGTAACGAGCTTCTTGCCACTGCTTTGACCTTGAGGAATCGCCTCGCTGCCCTAGGACGGGAGATGCCTGTGACTCGTCACAGGATTTATGGTTGGGTCCACTCTTCAGACAAGTCTTGGTAGAGTCGCATGACGACATACGTCTTGAGCCGATGGGGCGAGGAGTTGCACGCTTGCGGTTTGTATGCAGCCGTTCGTGCCACCATGTATGGCTTGCCTGTCAGTTTGAGACATTTTTGTGCTTTGTTCGAGCTATATAATCCAGACTCGAACACTTTTCTGACCCGGCAGGGGGAGTTGGGCTTGGCTCTTCATGAGATGCACCGGATTTCTGGCTTGCCCATAGGACAGATGTTATACCAGGAGTACTTTCCCTCTAATCGTGAATTGGACCAGTTGAAGGATCGCATGCCTGATCGCTATGAGACTCTATGGGATCTCACTTGTCATTATCACGTTGCTTTGGCACAGTCTGAGCCTTTAGCGAAAAGGACCAAGGCCTCCGTGAGTCTGAAGCAGTTTGCGAACTATTTATTCAAGAACCTGGAGAACAGTTCTGGCGAGGTTATTTGTGAGTTGGCCCCACTTACTCCCTCAGAGGTGAACAGTTTGTTGAAGAAGATTGATGCTCACTCCTATGATGCGCTACATATATAGCTCTCCTCAGATCGATGACCAGTTACCTGGGGATATGTTTTCTGAGCTCGCCTTCGCTGGAAATCCTGAGGATGGTTCCTTTGAAGGTATGTGCTTCTTTCTGAGTTACTTATAGGACTAGTCAATCTTGACTAATGCAACTATAATGTAACGCCTCTGCGAATTCCGTTTTGAATCTGGCAGGAGCTTTTGTTGAGAAAGACCCTGTCGAGCCGGCTGTGAGACCAACTATACCAGTTGATGCACCTACAGCCGTTACACCTCCACTACCCCCAGCGGCTCAAGGAGAAGAAGGTATAAGTTAACTCATTGAAGAATGTTATTCCTTTTTCTCATTAAAACTTTTAACGGACTTCTCCCTCTTTTTTGTGTAGGGCGTTCTTCTCGTCTTCATGTCTTAGTGAAGGAGTTGTTATCCGACGACGATCCCGACAAGATCGTTATCTGTCTAGAAGTTCGCTCCTTCTTCTCTTTTGTGAAGGCTATGATTGGCAAGCTCTTCCACAGCGGACTTTCCCTTCACCAGTTCAAACCTTTCCTTAATTCCAGAATCAATTTGATAAGGGAGGCCGGCTACCCAGATTTGGCGAAGGCCATAGTTGACGATCTCGACTGCTTAGAGCGTGAGCTTCAGATGTTTCGTGAGCTTCGAGATACCGGTGCTTCTTCCTTCATTGCTGTTGAGCTGGATACTCGTTTACAGTCACTGCGCGAGGCTCAGCTTCTTGCTGATCTTGAGGTTCAGGTGCAGCGAGACCGGGTAGCTCGAGTTGAGACCGGCCTTGCTACCAGGTTATCTTCTCTTGCCGAGCTCGATTCTTCTCTCACTTCCTGTGCGGCCGAGATAGACCAGCTCAGAAGAGCACTCCGTGAAAAGGATGAGACTTTTGATGTTCTTCAGATGACGAAGACACAGGACGAGCAGACCTGCACGGCTTTGTCTGATGAGTTGAAGTCCTTGAAGCAGAAGCTATCCGAGACAGAAGAGACTGCTGCGAAGACTTCGGCCGCCACTGAGGAGTCCATTAGGGCTGAGCTTAGCCAAGCTTATGATGATAAGCTGTCTAAGTTCAGTTAGCAGATTTTTAGCCACGGGCTTGATGTTTGATTTTGTTTACTGAGTGATTTGACTTTTGACTCTTTTAGTGAATTCCCTTTTTATCTTTATTATGATTCGTCATTCCATTTGAAATGATTGACCACAATACTCATAGGATTTTTGGCAAACCCTCAGCCATCAACGGGTTTGATGAGCCTTTACCGACTACCGTTTGAGACGGGCTAGCATGCGAGTTGTTTAAATCCGTTCGCATGTAACGTTATGCTCAGAGATTGAATTCTCTGAGACTTTGTGCTATGATGTCGAATACATAGACTTCGCCATTGTTACGGGAATAGGCTACCCGGCGACACGTGTGAGGTGTTGGCTTTAGGATTTTTGGCCAACCCCCAGCCTCTAACGGATTTGATTAGCCTTTACCGACTACCGTTTGAGTCGGGCTAGCGTGCGGATTGTCTAAATCCGTTCCGCACGTGACGTTAAGTTAAAAGAGTTAACTCTTTTAGTGCTACGATGTTGAATACGTAGACTTCGTCTTTCTCCTGTGAAAAGACTAAACAGCAACGTGTATGAGACGTTGACTTAGGATTTTTGGCAAATCCTCAGCCTTCAACGGATTTGGTGTGCTCTTACCGACTACTGTTTGAGTCGGGCTTACATGCGGATTGTTTTAATCCGTTCCGCATGTGACATTGCGCTAAAGGAATAAACTCCCTTAGACTTTGTGCTACTACTTTGAATATGTAGACTTTGCCATTATTATGGGAATAGGCTACCCAGCAACGTGTATTAGACGTTGGCTTATCCCTACTTAGGTTTTGGAACAAAGGACCCCAGAGTCAGGCTCTGGTATCTTTTTCTACGGATAAAGACCAAACCGGCGACGCGTGTTAGGCGTCGACATATCCTTTCTTAGGATTCAGGATAAAATTCCCCATGCGTGTGAGGCATGGATTTCGGTGTTATTAATAACAACCTGCCACAATGTTGACTATGCGGACGAGTGTTCTTTTTAACGGTTAAGAACTAACCGGCCGCGCGTGTTAGGTGCGGACTTATCCTTACTTAGGTTTCAGGATAAAATACCCCAGAATCGAACTCTGGTGTCCTTTTCAATCGGGAAAAGACTAAACCGGCAGCGCGTGTTAGGCGCAGACTTATCCCTGCTTAGGTTTCGGGATAAAATACCTAGGATGAATCCTAAATTGGTAAACTTTGGAAAAAGAGTTGGTGTGGGGAAGGAAGAATTTTATATTCTATTCCCCGAACAAGAAAGGAAGAATTTTATATTCTATTCCTTGATTCTGGAAAGGAAGAATTTTATATTCTATTTCCAGTGCAAGAAGGAAACTAGAAGTGGGATCTCCACTCCGAGAATCTGGAAGATACTGACAAACTTTCCTTTTATAGGATTGGTTATCAGATCGAAAGATGAGTTCTTCGTTTATTGAAGAGAAATTTCAACTTCAGTTACAACCATAAAAAGGTTGAACCCAAGAGAAATGGAGTTCTTTCGTTCATCGAAAGGGGACTCCGAACTGAGAGTGAACCTTTTTGGTGGACTCACTGTCAATTGAAATTGATCAGCGAGGGATTTTGGTGGTGAAAATAAAATTGGGTTATCCTCTAGAATATTAAGTGTAATATTCTTCAAGGAACTTCCCGATAAATGAGTTGTCCTGAACGTACTAGGGATAGTACTTTTTCAAAAACTTCCCATTTATTGGCATTAATTGCCTGTTACCCTCTAAAGAAATTAGGCGGTAAGCACCGTTTGAATAGACTGTATCTATTACAAACGGTCCTTCCCACTTAGGTTCGAATTTACCTTTCTTCTTGGAGGTGAGGATTATTGGTCGGCGAGCAGCGAGGACTAGATCTCCTTCCTTGAAGCTTCTTTGGCGGACTCTTTTGTCAAAAGCCCTGGATATCCTAGCCTGGTAGAACTCGATGTGTTGTTGAGCTTCCAAGCGTTTTTCGTCCAGCCTTTCGAGTTCCTCAAGACGTTTTTGATGATGTTCTTCGGTCGTCATCTCCGTTGCGAGAGCGATCCGAAGAGAGGGGATTTGAATCTCTAACGGTAGCACAGCTTCGCATCCGTAGACCAACGAATATGGAGTAGCTCCCGTAGGTGTGCGTATGGTAGTACGATAAGCTCAGAGCGCTTCGCCGAGTTTATCGTCCCAATCCCGTTTGTTGGTTTTCACGAGTTTTGATAAGATCTTGATGATCGTCTTGTTGAAAGCCTCAGCTAATCCGTTAGCAGCAGGGTAATAAGGTGTTGACGAAACATCTTGGATCTTGAACTTGTCACAGAACCGGATAAAGGCGTTGCTTATGAATTGCGGACCGTTGTCATGAATGATCCGCCTCGGCACGCCATGTCGGTATATGACGTGATGCTTGATGAAGTTGATGACGTTGTTCGTCTTTACTTCTTTAAGTGGAATGGCTTCAGCCCACTTTGAAAAGTAGTCGGTGATAGCGAGGATGAATCGATCACCTTTTACTAAAGGAGGAAAGATAGGACCGACAATGTCCATACCCCATGTCTCGAATGGCCAGGACGTGGTTGATGCGTGTAACCGCTCCGGTGGTTGGTGCATATAGTTTGCATGTACTTGACAAGCGTGACATTCTCGAGCGTACTCAATCGCGTCACGAACCATTGTTGGCCAGAAATATCCCATTCTTCTGATTCAATCATACAGCTTGGGACCAGGCTGATGCGCACCGCATTCTCCTTCATGTGCTTCCTTAAGAACTTCTTTTGCTTCTTCATTCGAAAGGCATCGGAGAAGCAGGTCATCGTACCCCCGGCGATACAGCGTACGGGTCTCGGTATTGTAAAAGAACCGTGGTGCTCTTCGGCGGATAGATTCTTTTTCTTTTACATCCTCTGGTAAAATGCCGTATTGGACGTAGTCAATAATAGGAAGCGCCAATCTCGGGACTCGGACCCAATTTGGGTTGAGTTCACCTCTTTGGCGTTTACGTTTCTATCTTCCTCCTCTTCAATATCCATATCGTATATGGGTACGCAGAGTTGGTGCGATCTTACTGTGACTAGCAGTTCAGTTTCGGGCGGTTGCGCGAGTGATACTGCTAGTGCTGCCAGTGCATCTGCATAAGCATTCTGAAGACGCGGGATGTATTCAATGTAAAATTCTTCAAAAGAATCTGCCACTCTGACGGCCTCTTGGTGGTATGGAATCAGGTCTGGGTTCCTGACTTCATACTCCCCACGAACTTGGTTGATAATTAGTTGAGAATCCCCAAAGGCTTCGAGATATTCGACCCCCAGCTCCTTGGCGAAACTGAGTCCTATGAGGAGTGCGTTATACTCGGCTACGTTGTTAGAGCATGGACTCGTCAGCGAATAAGCTCGAGGCATCACGTGCTTCCCTGGGGAAACTAAGACAACTCCAACTCCAGAAGTGACCTTAGGACATCCCGGGGTTACTGCTTTATTGACTGCTCTCGAGGCACCATCAAAATATAACTGCCATACTTGTTGGTGTGACGTGGTATTAACCTCGTGGGTTTCATCTGGCAAGTCATCGTATACTTCCACCGTATCTGTTGTCGGGCTTGCCGCCAAAAGATCACAAATCGCCTGTCCTTTGACCGACTTCTGCTGTTTGAAGTGCAGATCATACTGGGACAAAAGAAGGGCCCACTTTGCCAACCGCCAATTCATCGAACCTGGTTGAGTCATGAATACCCGTACCGGATTAACATTGGCAATGACGTAAATCGTCTGGCCTACCAAGTAATGTCGCATCTTCTGTACTGCGAACACCAATGCGAGACATTCTTTCTCGATCATTGGATACCGAGACTCGGCGCCTATCAAGGTCCTACTTAGGTAATAAACTGCCTGTTCGTGACCATTATCATCGTCTTGTGCTAATAAAGCACTTACCGAATGGTTCATCGCCTTGATGTAAATCAAGAACGGTTTACCTGATTTTGGTGCAACAAGAACAGGGGGATTCATCAGATACGCCTTGATATCTTTGAATGCCTTCTGGCAAGCATCGTCCCAAATAAACGATACGCCCTTCTTGTTTAGCTTCGAAAATGGTTGGCACTTCCCGGAAAGATTTGAAATGAATCTCCGGATATACGCCAAACGCCCTTGCAATCCTCTGAGTTCCCTTAGGTTCTTCGGGGGTTGCAATTCATTTATCGCTTTTACCTTGTCTGGGTCGATATGTATACCCTTGGTGGTAACGACGAATCCAAGGAATTTTCCGCTGGACATTCCGAGGAAGGATTTTGTGGGATTCATCTTCAATTGATGACTCCGCATGAGATCAAACATTGTCCTCAAGTCCTTGATGTGATCCTCTTTGCTGCGGCTTTTCACCACCAAATCATCAACGTAGCATTCAACTGTTTTCCTGAGGTGTTTCTGGAAAATCTTAGTCATTGCTCGTTAGTACGTGGCACCTGCATTCTTTAGACCAAACGGCATCACCGTGTAGCAGAAGATACCGAGGGGCGTTCTGAATGTCGTGTGCTTTTCGTCATCCGGGTGCATCTTGATTTGATTATACCCCGAAAAGCCGTCCATGAAGGACATCCTTTCGAATCCACATGTATTGTCAATAATGACATCTGTGATCGGGAGGGGAAAATCATCTTTTGGACATGCTTCGTTCAAATTCCTGAAGTCGATGCAAATCCTGATCTTGCCATTCTTCTTCATGACTGGAACGATGTTGGCTAACCAGTCTGGATGTTGTTCTTCCCGAATAAATCCTGAGTCGATCAACTTTTTAACTTCAGCCTCGATGGCTTCCATGATCTGCGGACGAAACCGTCTTTGTTGTTGCTTGACAGGTTTAGCATCCGGCTTGATGTCGAGGCGGTGCATTGCCACATTGGGATCGAGCCCTGGCATGTCTTCGTAGTTCCAGGCGAAGACGTCGATATACTCTCTGATCAAGGCAATTAATTCCTCCTTTTCATCTGATGGGAGACTACCACTGATGAATATGGGCTTTGGATTGGCTTCATCACCCATATTGATTTGAACTACCTCGTCTTCGGTGGGTGGCTCTCTCTGTTCGAACCTATCACCATATTGCATGTTCAGGTGATGAACCCATGGGTCCTCCCACGTTTGCATTTGATCGTCATCCTCCATCGTAGATGGATCAGCCGTAGTCATGTTCGACATTAAGGCCTTGAACATTTCTCCCAAACTTGTGTCGGAATCTTCAGCTGACGAATCTAGCAAGTACCGATCCTTGGCTTTGTTAGCAATTTGATCTATGATTTGCCAGCCACATTCGTCATCTGACGAAACGTAGCCTAAGCCCCTCTTGTGACGATAATAGCCCTCCGGTTTACCCTTTGGTACATATGCTGCTTTGACTGGGACACGGGAACCTCGATCGAAGTATAGACCTTCTTCGAGTGTGAAATCATATCCTTGTCTTTCCATGAGCTTGCGCGCTTCTGGACTGTACTTAGATAAATGTAAACCAGATTTGTCACCATCTTCATCCTCTCTTAGGAAATGATCTGGCACCGGAAGATTTTCTCCTTTACCGAAGATCACTTCTTTTTGTCCCCCTATTTTGGCGGGAATAATCTGAGTTGTTCCGAAAGAGTGTTGGAGACGCTTCTTCGTTACATACGACGATCGGAGTGGCATACATAATTCGGGATTATCGTATAATCCCTTTATCGCATCATCAAAAGACAAGGAGTACTCTAAACCATTATTTATTTCAAGCTCGGCAAGTTGCCAGTTACAACCGCCATCTGACGACTGTTCGTCGTCGAGATTGATTACAAAGGGTACAATGTCATTAAAAACAAAACCACCATTGTAATCGAATCCGGCTTCGGAATCAGCTTCTTCTCCGCTGTCCGTGCCTTGGATCGATGGTTCCGTGTCGGATTCATTACCATAAAGGAGAGAATCTGTGAAATAATTCTCATACCCTTTGAATGGTTGTTTATCCGCGACCACCGTCCTAACTCTTCCATCAGTGTCGACATATTTCAAACACTGATGTAGAGTGGAGGGGACTATAACGTTACTATGGATCCAAGGCCGACCCAATAGTAAGTTATAGGATGTCTCAGCATCAATCACGTAGCACGTGACCTCCGTCTTTAAATCGCCCAT
>BQKN01067491.1:4276-28280 GCA_022839385.1 Asparagus kiusianus | reverse complement strand
CTACAAAGTCAAGTTTTAAGTTATCTTTATTATTATAACTCTAACAATCCCCCACATAACTTAAAACTTAAAATAATTTTAGAAATAACAGTAAAAGAAGAACTTAAAAATAAATAAGATTGCTGGTTCCCTTATACTATGTAATAGGTGGAGGTACCTTTCGGTTTGAACCTTCACTTAGTGACAGTTGTATAGATCCGTGAGAGCTTGGTGGACTTCGCCTTGAACCAGTCTCATTTATCGGATTTCTACAGAAAGCACACATAGTACAGTTTTGAAGAATTCTAAACGGGTTGCGCTATTATCGGCCTTGCGCAGGTATCTTTCATGTGTGTTACTAGGGAGCAGCCCTGATCCCATAGTCGCGGCCTCACAACTACACACATATAGGTGAATCCTAATAAGGATGCGAGCAAGTAAGCATCCTGCCTCATGGGTCTTGGATTCATTAAGAGTTAGACTCAACCTTTCACTTGCTTTTTATGAGCACTTATCACCCTAGGGATGGGAGCAAATAAATTCAGTGTTCCTCACAATTAATCACTCATTCAGTTTGTTTCTACCCATTGAACCTCTGCGAGGTTGGGTTGCCACTGTAGTGATTTTTCTTATGGGCTTAACCCCATCCCCCTCGATGATTCTAGGACCACTGCCCTAGATAAACCTTTAGTTAAGTGATCTGCAAGATTTTTCTCTGATCTTACAAAATCTAAGGCTATTATATGGTTTTTCATCTTATATCTCAAGGACTTATGTCGCACTTTCAAGTGTCGATTCATCTTCACATTTGCATTCTCTTGATGGCATTTGTCAATCGCTGACCTGCAATCACAATGAATAGAAATAGCTGGTAATGGTTTTTGTATTAATGGAATTTCAATTAGTAAATCTTTTAACCATTCAGCTTCTATACTAGTAGTATCAAGAGCTATCATTTCTGATTCCATTGTACTTCTAGCCATTACAGTTTGTTTAGTAGATTTTCAGGACACAGCTCCTCCTCCTAAAAGGAACAAAAATCCAGTGGTAGATTTTACATCTACTGAGTCACTAATCCAATTTGCATCTGAGTAGCCTTCTAATACAGATGGATAACCTTTATAATGTAAACCATAATTTATAGTTCCTTTTAGGTATCTTAAAATTCTTTCTAAGGCATCCCAGTGACTTTTATCAGGATTTGAGGTATATCTACTAAGTCTATTTACTGCATAAGCAGTGTCAGGTCTGGTGTAGTTTGTCAGGAATCCTAATGATCCAATTATTTGTGCATATTCTCTTTGTAATTGAGGATTACCTGTATTTTTCTTTAGATGTATATTAGGATCATATGGAGTAGAAACAGGTTGACAGTTTGGATCATAAAAATTCTTAAGGATTTTCTCTATGTAGTGTGATTGTGATAACACATATCCATTCTCATTTTTCATGATTTTAGTATTAAGAATTAGGTCAGCTTGACCTAAATCTTTCATGTCAAATTTTTATGATAAGTAGTGTTTGATTTTATTTATGGTTTGTATGTCAGAACCAAAAATAAGAATGTCATCAACATATAAACATAAAATCACAATTTTGTTGTTATTGTCTATTTTATGATATACACACTCATCTGTTTGATTAATTTAAAATCCATAAGATAGTATAATCTCATCAAATTTCATGTGCCATTGTTTTGGAGCTTGTTTGAGGCCATATAGTGATCTAATAAGTTTGCATACTTTCTTTTCTTGTCCAGAAGCTATAAATCCCTCAGGTTGATCCATATAGATTTCTTCATCTAAATCTCCATTTAAGAATGCAGTTTTAACATCCATTTGATGTATTATTAATTTGTGAATAGATGCTAGAGCTATAAGGACTCTAATGGTAGTAATCCTAGCTACTGGAGAATAGACATCAAAATAATCAATACCAGATTTTTGGGTATATCCTTTAGCTACTAATCTGGCCTTATATTTATCTATTGTTCCATCTGGTCTGAGTTTCTTCTTAAATACCCATTTACATCCTATAGTTTTACAACCTGAAGGAAGGTCAGTTAGTTCCCAAGTATGATTTTGAACTATAGATTGTATCTCATTATTTATAGCTTCCTTCCAAAATGGAGCATCTACTGATTTTATTGCATCTTCAAATGTAACTGGAGAATCTTCTACAAGTAATGCATAGAAATCTTCATGGACCTTTTCTATTCTAGTTCTTTTACTTCTCCTAGGCTCCTCTGGACTTTCTAGTGGTCTAATTTGTTTAGAACTAGTTTCACCTTGATTAGAACTAGGATCTGAATTATTAGAACTAGGACCTGTGTTGTTTACTCTGGTCTTGTAAGGAAAAATATTTTCAAAGTAATGTACATCCCTAGCTTCAATTATGGTGTTGTTGGCTATCTCATTAATGTCAGAGTTGATTATTAAAAATCTATTTGCATTACTATTAGAAGCATAGCCAATAAAAATTCCATCTACAGTTTTAGGTCTAATTTTCTTTCTCTTATTCTCAGGTATTTTAACTTTTGCTAAGCACCCCCACACTTTCAGGTGATCCAAATTAGGGTTTTTGTTTTTCCAAATTGTGTAAGGGGTTTTATCAGATTTCTTGAATGGAATTCTATTTAGTATATGACATGCAGTCATGAGAGCTTCTCCCCATAAATTTTCTGGCACACCAGAATTAATTAACATTGAGTTTACCATGTCTATTAGTGTTCTATTCTTTCTCTCAGCTACTCCATTAGATTGAGGTGTATATGGAGCAGTTATTTCATGAATAATTCCATTCTCTTCACAGAATTGTTTTAATTCATTAGAAGTGTACTCACCACCTCTATCTGATCTTAGTATTTTAATTTTCCTATCCAACTGATTTTCAACTTCTGCTTTATATATTTTGAATTTGTTTATGACTTCATCTTTGGTCTTAATTAAGTAGAGGTAACAATATTTAGAGCAATCGTCTATAAAAGTTACAAAATATTTGTTACCCCCTCTAGTTGTTCTTCCTGAATCACAAACATCACTATGGATGAGTTCTAATATCTCAGAATCTCGATCAATAGTTTTAAATGGTTTCTTAGGAAGTTTGGCTTCTACACATATTTCACATTTTTCATCATCTTTTATATTAAGCTTTGGAATTATATTGAGATGCATCAATCTTTTAATTGAATTATAATTCACATGTCCTAATCTTTGATGCCAAGTGATGGAAGGTTCAATATTCAAAGCTATTGGAGATGCAAGAGTAGAATTCTTAACATTCAATTTAAAAAGACCATCACATAAGAAACCTTTTCCAATGAAGTTCAAACCCTTAGTTATTACAACTTTATTTGATTCAAAAACAAGTTTGTAGCCTTGTTGCACTAATAAAGATCCGCTAATTAGATTTCTCCTAATGTCTGGTACATGGTGGACATCCTGCAGGATCAAAGTCTTATCCGAAGTCAGCTTTAGATTGATCCGACCTATTCCAGATACAGAAGCCACATTATTATTTCCCATTGTCACAGTTCCTCTACTTAAGACCTGATAGGTGGAAAACAAAGATTGATTAGAGCAAACGTGAATATTAGCTCCAGTGTCAATCCACCAATCATTTGCTTGAAAGGTCATGTTTACTTCAGGAGTGAAGAGAACAGACCTGAAAGCAGTCTCAGCTGAACTGGAAGTCACCATGTTTACTTGTGACTTATTAGGTGGAGGCCCTCCCTTCCTAGGCTTGGGTGGTTCAGTTTTCTTGAAAAAGCAGTCCTTTGGTTGATGGTTGGTTCTTCCACAAACAAAGCAGGCTCGACGTTCAACTCCTTCCTTCTTTTGAAAGTGAACATGGTTCTTATTTTGATGAAAGGGTTTCTTCTTAAATGTTTTATTTTGATTTTGGTGGAAGGGACGTTTCTTGTGTTGGGGAAAGGGTTTGGATTCAACATTGTTTACTTTGGGTTCTTTGGGTTCGGATTTTGTCACATTTTTCTCCCTGAGTCTATGTTGCTCTTCAATTCTAACGGAATTCAACACTTGCTCTAGGGTAAGATCTCCTTGGGTATGGTTAAGGTTTTTGGCAAAATCTGACCAGGACTCGGGAAGTTTGTCTATAAGACATGCTATCTGAAATGTTTCATCTAGGATAGATCCATTCACTTTTAATTGGTGAACTATATGTTCGAATTCATGAATTTGCTCATTCATTGGTTTAGAATCTACCATTTTAAATTTGTTAAAATCAGAAGCTTTAAATCTTTTAATTCCCATATCATCTAAACCATACTTTTTCTCTAAGGTTTCCCACAGAACTTTAGCATTAGTGATAGTATAATATATATCATATAACCTATCAGATAAAGCTCCTAAGATTCTGTGTAGGCAATGATACTCTATTTCTTGAGGTGTTCTTGGGATAGGAATGGAATCTGTGGAGGAAGATGAGGAAGATTGCCTAGTAACTGGTCTAGATGAAGATGGGTTATCTGGTTCTATGGCTGTTATTAGATGTAGAGTTGTTAACCAGAATCTCATTTGGTTTTGCCAACGACGGAAATTGTTCCCATCAAACTTCTCTGGTTTAGCAGACATAATTTTACTTGTAGCCATAATCTGATGATGAATGAATAGTTTTGTTATTATAATGCAACAGAAATATATAAAACATTCATTCAACAGAATTATCATGCAGTGTAACATTTCGTTTTTAAGAATTGCAGACAACATTAACATAAAAAACAGAATGCTAATCATGTTACTATTCTAAACAGCACAAATTAGTTTCTTGAATTGTTGGGAATATTAGCTGTTTAGACAGTAATTAGCACAAAATGCAGTTTTAACAGAATTAGATAATGATTCAAAATAGATATAAAATTAAACTGAGTTTAGAATATAGCCTGATGGTCGAGGCGTGCAAGCACTGTCCCAAGAAACTAATTGCCCCCTCTCGTACAGGGCTACGCGGCAAAAGTTCCCGGAGATACAACGACCCTCGGTCAGACAACCTCCTTCTCGTCGGCACGAGCTTCAAGAAGGCTTTGCGAATACTTCTCGACTTTCAGGGAACCAGCAAAAGTGTAACAACAGTAAAATGTAGAGGAGGAACAGAGAAGAAGAGAGAATACGTTGTGTTTTTCTCACTGTGTTTATCTCTTCGGATTTTAGATCCTTTTATAGGGAAAAACAGCCGTTATACATAAACCCCGTAATTAACACGGTTTTAATCGCGTTAATAAAACTTAGCCGTTATCAAAACATTTCCGTTACGTAATAAATTCACAAAATATTTATCACGTTTTTAATCACACTAATAAATCTTTACCGTTACAAAGTTTAATTTTCTTAACGTTACAAAACGTTTATCACATGTTAATTATCCAAAAATAAATATTACATTTTAATTAATCAAAAATAAAAATATAGCAGATTAAAGGCCCCTCAATCTGGAGCTGCATTCGTGTCCGCAGGTCGTGTGCGCGCGCCACCCGACCCGACCCGAACCCGAGCCCGAGCCCGGCCCGGCCGGCGCGCGCGTGTGTGGTGTGGAGCATAACCTTTGTTTTCTTCTAGGCATAGGAGAGAAAGGGAAGGCTTATAAAGATCCTTTCTTCCTATTCCATTTCCTATGTGGGACTAAACTTTCCCTCTTTTCTTCTACAAAGTCAAGTTTTAAGTTATCTTTATTATTATAACTCTAACAAGCAAGTGATGCTTTCGTGCACAGTGTGTGCCATGGGTCGGTACCTGCATTAGAATTATTCTCTACTGGTTCATTACTAGAGGACACATCAGGCAAGTACGCTAAAAGAAAATCTTCATTAATGCACCACTCGTCCTCGCTCGGTACATTATTATTACCCTCATCTTGACCCATTACATCTAAGTTCAATTCCCACGGACAATCTTCTTCAGGATCTGGTTCAATGTCAGCTTCATTGCCACTGTCCACATCTTCTTTTTCCTGGGATTCCAGGTAGAAAACCGAGTCTGTGTGAAAGTTTTCCACTCCTCGGAAGGGATACTTTTCTGCAATTAGAGTTCGGACCTCTCCTTCATCATTGGCATATTTCATGACCTGATGCAGGGTAGACGGGACAATACGGTTTGCATGTATCCAGGGTCTTCCCAACAATAAATTGTAGGAAGTATCCGCGTCTATGATGTAGCATGTCACTTCGGACTTTAGGTCTCCAATTTGACATCTGAGTTTTATCTTCCCTAAGGGTCGAGTGCTATTTGCATTGAACCCGAAGATGGTGGTCTGGGTAGTGTGTAACCTGTGCATTGGGATCCCTAAGACTTGCATGACCCTGTAAGGCATGATGCTGTGTGCGGAGCCCGGGTCAACCTGGACACGACTGATTTCGAAAGATCCGATGTACCCCGTGTAATACAAAGGTCTGTCATGTTTGTGTTTAACCTGCATATCTTCTTGAGTGAACGATATACAAGGTAGACTCCTTGCAGCTTGCAGACATTGCCGACAAGTTTGATCTTCAGAAACTTCGGGAATTGGAGCAACTTGTGTGATGAAGCTCTCCGTATTCTTCAAAGCTTCGATTAGAGCTTCTTTAGTAGTTTTTGACAACTTTAGGAGCTCATATAGTGTAATTCTGGCCGGTATGTTGGCCAGCTGTGCCATGACATTGAATTGAAATGGAGCACTCGATTCTCCGGATTTCTGGTGAAGATTTCTGTTGAACCGGAGTTCCTTTTGCTTCCCTTTATCGGTAGGCTTCTTTGGCACAGAACCCCCAGCGTCTTGGGGCTGTTCTTCAGTTTCTTGAGGGTTCTGGTTGTAGTCCTTCAAGTAAGCCTTCCCTGACCGAGTGCCGGGGTTGCCTTCTGGATATGCCGCTAGAACGATCCTCTCATCTTCTGAGTCGGTAAGCGGTTTGAGCAAATCATCATTCTCATTAACAGAGGAGCTAATCATGTTGGATGACTTAGCCTTTCCTCTTTTCTTCTTGGACGAGGTATTCGTCCATTGTTGGTTTTCCACCAAATCAGGGTGAACCCACATGATCTCCCCTTTTGTAGTGGTGAGGGGTATCAATCCCTTGCCTCTCTGACTGTGCAAGTCAGTATTTTTCAGGTGCATTTCACCCTTATGGATGGGGACCACGCCATCTGTGGTTGTCACTGGAGGGAAGTCACCGAACTGTACTGCTATCATGTTGGTAGACACCGTCTTTTGCTCAGGCTTCAGAGTGAGCACCTTAGCGTTCACCAAATTTTGGAGAATATCTTTAAAGATGTAACATCTTCGGGTAGGATAACCCAGGAATCTGTGGTAGCGACAGTAATTGGGGTCATCTATCTTCCCTGCTTCATCCGGCTTCCGGATTTCAGGAAGCTGTAGTTTGTTATTCTTCCGCAGCAGCTGGAACAAGGTGTCCACATGCACCTCCTTGAAGGAATATTGTTTGGGCGTTTTTTGCTTATTAGGCGTTTTGCCCTGGTTCGTGGGAGGCGGTACTCGCGTGTAATCAGCTGCTAAGGTCTCTTTTCCTTTAGACCGTTGGGCGTTGTTCTGATTACGTTGTTGTTGTTGTTGCGGCTTGGGCTGTGCAGCTTCTTCGGCTTTCACCCGAGCGACAATCTCTTCGGCTTGTTCTCCTTGCGATACCAATTGTCTCCAGGAGCGACATTCTGCTACCCCCATTTGAGCAAGGAGTTTGGTCTGCAGGTTGTGCCTGCAAGTTTCAACCAATGTTGATTGAGTCATACCTGAGGGGCATCGTAATGCCATGCTGCGGAACCTCTCTACGTAAGCCTTGATAGACTCTCCTTTCTTCTGTTTAGTGGCAAGAAGAGTCGGGACCGAGACCTCAGTGTCGTCCTCGAAGAACCTGACTAGGAAAAACCTTTCCAAATCCACCCACTTCTGAATAGATCCAGCAGGCAATTTCATAAACCATTCAAAGGCCACCCCTTTAAGGGTGCCGATGAACAAGCGCGGCAGGATAGCATCATTTGCTACTACATCTCCAGTTTGAGATTTAAAGTAGTAAATGTGCTGATTTGGTGATCCCGTGCCATCGAACGGTTGCAATGTAGGGGCCTTGAACTTCAGTGGGTATGGAGCTATATCCCACTCAGCAGGATAAGGCCTCACCACTCCTTCTTCGCGGAGCTCACTTCTGTTGGCGATTGCATTGAGGCGAGCCTCCAGTTCATCCATCTTAGTGGACTGAGGATGCAGTTCTCTTTCCACCTCCTTCTCACCTTCAGAAGAGGATTCCAGGTTGTGAGTCTCACGATCTGAATGCTCGTGAGCTTTGTGTTTTCCCTTTGACGTTGTTCTTCGGGAAGATTCAGGTTTTTGGCCTTTTTCTGCTAGAAGCTGGGCCAGCATATCCTTCAATTGGAGAAGTGTCTCCTGTTGCGCCTGGAGTATGACGTGATGCTCGTCTACTCTTTTGGCTATGTCTTCGGGGTTCCCTGTCATGTGGGCAGAAACTTCCCGTGCTCCAACAGAACTGGAAGATTGAGATTCGGCTATTGCCGAATGTTCATCACTTGTTGTAACGCCTCTGGCTAACTTTTGATAGTCAACCGGGCGAATAGCTCCTGTCCGAGTCCGAGTATTCCGATATGCTCCTTCGAACTGGTCACAAATTTCCCTAACAGTTGGGGAATGACTTCTCTGTGACTCGTCAGAATCAGAATGTGAAGCTCTTCCTCTCCCAATCATGTTGATAGTGACCTCCGGATATTCAATTTCAGAGGCTTTCTTCTGTCGTCGTTGTCGTTTGGGAGGCCTAACGACACTCGTTAATCTGTTGAACACCGACTGTCTAGGCGTGGGTGAACAACAACTGCATTCAGATAGGACAGCGGAAATGAGCTGTTCACACTGACAAGAATGGGTCACTTGCTGTGTTGGCCTTCCTCTTGACAGTAGTTCACGCAAGTCGTAGACCTGGGAACGGTTTTGTGAAGGTGGAGATGGAACCCCCTGCCTTTGAATGGGTTGGACATGAACATTAAATCCATGCCGTCCTTTTTGAACCTGACGAACCGTGTCATGTTCTTGAGGCGAAGCATGAAGGTCGTGCTTTGGTTTATAAACACGAGGTCGAGGCCTGTGTTTTACTGATGGAACAGATCCTTGTGGATCTTGTCCCGATTGAACGCACACTTGTGGTGTGCGTTTTGATGTTGAAACAGACCCCTGCGGGTCTTGTTTTGGTTGAACGCATACTTGAGGTGTGCGTTTTGATAATGAAACAGACCCCTGAGGGTCGTTCTTTGTTTGAACGCACACTTGTAATGTGCGTTTGGTTGATGACCCAGACCCCTGAGGGTCAGGTTTTGACTGAACGCACAGCTGTGGTGTGCGTTGGGATGGTTGAACGTGCCTTTGGGGGTCACGTTTTGGGACGCACTCCTGAGGTGTGCGTCTGGGTTGAACAACGCGCCATTGAGGGTCGCGTTTGAGCTGGATAACCCGAGGCTCATAGTCGGGTTCGTTGCCACGAAGTGTGCGTTCTGGAGGAGAAACGCAGGGTTCGGGCAAATTTTCAGAAACGCAGTTCTTGCGTTGGGCCGAAGTTCGGCTATTCCGCAGATATGCTCGCCGCATGGATCTTCTCCTTCGTCGAGCGGCGTTTTTCTTCGCTTGTTTCAACGCCTTGGCCGCAGCGTCGGCGGCGTTGATTGGGCTTTCCTCCGACATAGGTCTCTTTTGACCTATTATGCGCCGTAATGATACGGGGGAGGAATCTTCAACTCGCAGAGCGAGTTTAAGGTCTTGGCCAAAAGAGAGTGCTCTCTTTGGCATCTCAGCAGCAGTGGTGACCTCCTTAGAGGTCTTGTGGGCATCACGCCTAGCTTTAGGGCTAAGCGACCCAGAGGAGAGAACTTCCTCGAACTTGGCTTGGTCGAACTCTACGACTAGAGTTTCGACGGTGGTTCCAGTAAGGTGGACGTCGGATTGCGCCATCACTTCCTCATCAGAGAAGCTAGTCCCCAACAGAGTCGCCATCTTTTGTTTGTTGGAAATTTGCAGTAAAAAGACAATGAAAGAAAATTTGACTTGTATTCTCTTAAAATCAATTACAATTTGGATTCCGATTACAAAAGAGAGGAGAATGAATTTGATTCTCCTCTTTGTTTAAGACTGGGTTCTTCTTGATAGCGATGGAGTGCTTCCTTCGATTGGTCGCGTCGAACTTGCTCTCCGTTGACGATCCGACCGTACTATCTCACTGGAACGATTGATTAATGTGATGAATTCGGTGTAGAACTCTCGATGAGTGTAAAGAACTCGTAATGAGATGAGAACTCTAAAGAGAGTTGTTGAGAACCGAATAACTGGTTTGATATGATTAACTTGCGTTGCAAGCTTAATCACGAACTCTTAAATGAGTTTCAGAACTCAGAGTGAGTTGGAACTCTGTAACAGAGTTGTTAGAACCGAAAATTCGGTTAATAGCCAAGTTGATTCTCCGCTGATGGAGGGATCCTCTGAGATCTGATAATCTTCAAAAGATTTCCTTCTCCGTGTTGTTGAACTGCTGAGAGTTGTTGACCTCCGGCAGTTTTGATGCCAGCTCCTTCAACCCTCTGCGGTTTTGTTGCTGAAACCGATCAACCAACCAATCACCACCAACCCCTTACTCAGTTGAGTAAGTCGGTTATTTATATGGAGATTAGGGGCGTAACCAATCCCTAAATCTACTCCTAAGTGGGCGAAAATCCCTCAGAACGTGGGATAACGGTTTTAAAGCCGTTCGACTAGTGTTTGAACGAGTCATACGCCTGATCTGACGTTATGGACCTTAACTCTGCGTCTAAGACTTGAGACGCAGAATTAAACCTTTGTCAAAGGTTGAAAACGCACAGGCCGCATGCGTTCTAGAGTTGGAGACGCACAGGCGCTTGTGCATTCAACTCTGCGTCAAGAGTTTGGGACGCACAGTTGAGCCTGTTAAAGAACGCACATTAAGTGTGCGTTTTGGTGATTTTAACTCTGCGTTGCAGAGTTAAGTGTCTGCTGGCGAACGCACAGGATATGTGCGTTTGGAATTTGAGAAACGCAGGAATTAACTCTGCGTTTAAGAGAGGTTGTTGATTTGTAACCTCGTCTATTATGATATTGCAAAGGCCATTGCTTATTGATCTTTGCCTGTCATAAGGTATGAGAGTCGTCAAATTGTAACTCTCACTATCGATTGTGAAGGCCACTAAATAGAATTTTCATCTGCTGTCGGAAGCGTCGTCAAATTGTAACTCCTCTCGATCTGTGTGAAAAGTCTTCTATTTGCAGCTTTCGATTGTCGGCACGTAAGCTATTTGATTGTAGCTTTAGTTGTGAGAGCTAGACGGGAATCAACATCCATAGTGTCTTCTGGACGAATATTTGCCCATAGCTCTCTATCCAACAACTCACCAACTAAGTCTGACCTTTTATTTCTAAAATCATTACACTGCTCATCAGCGTTCCTAATAGCTGATAATATAATATTAATCATGTTGTTGTCGCAGCCATCAAGATGAATCATCTCAGGCATGAAGCCATGTTTGTGGCGATTGCAGAATCGCAAATGCAGTGATTAGAAAGTCGTTTAATTGTGACTTCCATTGCCGAAACTTGATGGGGGTCAGCTATCCATTGTGATTTTTAGACAGCCTACACCCTGCCATGATCTGTGATGTTTTTTGATGCATATTTCTTCCAGTATTGTAATGAGCCTTTAGACTGCCACCGGACGAAGCCTTCTACAATTTGACTACTGAATTCTCTTTCATGTTAGTCTAGCATTTCTTCTTTCTCTCTATGTGACAAATTTTTTAAATACTCAAAGTTGCCGTAAATAATTTATTTATGCATGAACAGATATGACTATAATTATTGTCTGAAAGGCAATCAACCTTAAGAATAATTAGTCTAATTTTGTTACGTAAAATGAAATTTGGGTTGGTTCCTGATAGGGAAGGCATTCGGATATGCATCATCGGTGATTTGTCGAAGCTCCCAAGATCTTTACAAAAGCTGGCACAAGAAGTAGAGGAAAGCACTAAGAACAACTCACAATTTGATTTGATTGTGGCAATTAGCTATAGTGGGCGAAGTGATATAGTGCAGGCATGCCAAAGCATTGGAGAAAAGATAAAACAAGGCCTTCTTGAACCTACAGAAATTACTGAATCTCTGATTGCGCAAGAACTCGAGACAAACCGTATCACGAATTTTAATTACCCAGACCTACTTATTCGAACTAGTGGGGAGCTGAGACTGAGCAACTTCCTACTCTGGCAGTCAGCTTACACAGAGCTTTACTTTACGAAAGTGCACTGGCCTGACTTCAGAGAAGCTGATTATATTGAGGCTTTAAGTTCATTTCAAATGCGGCAGAGGCGCTTCGGTAAACGAACTGTTTAAGAACAGGTATAAAGCTATGAAGACATGATAAGTGAGAGCAGTTACCCTGTCCTTTCAAAAAGTTGACTTTAGCAAGCTTATTATAGCATGATGAATTTTATGTGGTAATCTTTACTAATGGCTGCCTGTTTGATGGTTCTGCTGCAGGTCCACTTGGACTTGTTGAGATGTGCCGAGCTTCATAAAAAGTTATCATGTATGTTACTTTACTACCCGATTAAAGCAGTTGTCACTGTTCAAAGGAAAGCCGATGCCTTACCATGTATTTGATCACATAAACCCCAACTCAATTAAGTCATTCTTGGGGAATTACCCTCATAGTGAAAAACATCTGTTTATATTTAGTCATGGACTATAATCCATTCAAGTAGTCAATTGCTTAATGCATGTACTTGTTGAGATATCATCGATCCATTATTTCGTAATAGGTGTCTGCTGAAAGATGCAAGTGCATATATCTTTGTTTTATTTCCTATGCCAGCTTGTGTCAGGAACTTGAGTTCTGTGGTGTGGCATGCTATCAACCTTTTATGGACTTTGCTTAGCTACAAGAATGATGATCGTGCAGTTTCCCTGGGTTGCTCATTTTCTACCAGTTTCTGTTGTAATCTTAAGTTAGTGGAAGAAAGAAAAGATGCTACTGCTGGATGAGTATACTGCAGATATTATTTGGCAGAGTGACAGGTACTTTCTTGCTTCGCATATACTAACTGCCAGTCACAGGTGCCTCCTTACAAGTGCTAACAGATGTGAAGAGGGGACCAATGGCTTTGACAGGTCCCAATCCATACTTCTGTTCGATGTCATCAGTCCAAGTTCTCGAAATTTTATTACTAGTTCATGTGTGCATGCATGTCAATTCAAGTAAGTACTCATATTTTCATATAAGTTGCAAATCTGTGTTTGAGCTTTTGTGCATGTACACTTTTATAGTTATTGAGTATTCCTGTGTTAATTTATTGTTAAAAGTTTTTTGGGGGGGTGGGGGGGAGGCTCTCTAAGAGGACTATACTTATATACATGTATGTACGTCTGTATTTTAGAGAGAACCTCTCCTGGACTGAGTGCTCAATCCATCAAGTCTGGATAAAGCATGAGAAGCGGCTAGGCCTGGTGAATTCAGTTGTGGAGCGAGGCTGTGCACGATGGTTGTTGTTGGTGGTGAGGAATTGGCCAAATACCCATTAGACAGCCAGACCTAGCTGTTGCAATGGCTAGCTTTATCCAGCCTGCATGACCATTGGCGTAGCTAACTGACATCTAAACGTGTTGAATTCTCTGTCAAAGACGGTCCATAGACTCCATACCGCATGAATACGGAAGGCTTGACCGAAGTGAAGAGAATCTTGATGAATGTTCCTTCAGTTCAAAGGTTAGATATACTGTCAAGTTTCACCTGAAGGGATGCTTCTATACCTTTGTTGCTACCAATTTTCGACGATTAGTTATTCCCTAGAAAATAAGAAGTATCTTCTGCTTGATAATGACATAAATTGTCTTATAGGAAGGAAATAATGAGTATTTGCAATAGATTAATATAAACACACAGTATTTGGTCGTGAGAAGGTTGTGTTTTTGGCTCTCTCTCTCTCTCTGAGCAGAGAGAAGAAGTGTAATAATTCTAAGTTCTATTGGCTATATATATATATATAAAGAAAAGTAAAAGGAATTAGAGGGTTCTATTAGTAAATTACATCTTGAATACCCAAAACCCTATCCCAGGCAGCCTATTTCTTTTTTTCCCTGTCACAGTCTCGCCGCACAAAAAAAAAAAAGAAAAAAGAAAAATAAGAAAAACCCTAGAGGTAGAGCTAAAGGTGGGGATAAATATGATCAACTCAAGGTACTTTTTATTTCTACTTTTAGAAGCATAGGTCATAGCTCATTTTTGAGGCCATGGTCATGGAGGACCAAAGCTTGGTCCTCTTGCCTCTTGTTGGCTTGTGTCCGTGCCTTTCTGTGGCCTTGAGTTCCAAAAAAATATTTGTTATGCATACAATGCTTAACCGTGGCTATAGGGTAAAATAGGATATGTTGATTGATTTTAGTATAGTTAATTTAAGTTAGTATATCCTAAAATTATTTTTTTATTGGCTTTCGTGTCATAAATTATACGGTAATTTTGATGTTTATTTGTAAATATTATGTAAGAATCTCAAGGGACTTCGAGGGGGTGTTGTGACTGATTTTTTTGATAGTCTTTCGGGTTTGAGTAAGTGGTGAATTTGTACATTATTTAGTGCATATTTTTTATATAAAATTATATTGACTATATGTAAGTTTTTTCTAATGGATTATACCCTTTTATATGGTTGGTTGCATCCTAATTGTTGATTGGATTAATGAATGTGGTTATTTGGTACAAGTCTATGCTTATTTTCTTTGTCAATTGTTATTACTTTTCATATAGTAATAGGTTGATATGCATATGTGGTTGATTGATTTTACTAGTGGTTGTTGGCCTTCTTGTTTTGATGATATTTAACAAACAATTTATTTCTAATGTCGTTTGTCAAGTATTTGTGTTTTCGTATTTATTCTAGGCAAACAACATGTTGGAGGTTGGATGGAATATGCGCTTCAACGATGATATCCAATGGAGGTTGGCGGAAATGTCGGGTTGAAGCCTATACAATTCAAGTTAAAGATCAAGTTCAAGCTTCATCCGCACATGTACCAAGTTGAGCTACAATGAAGATCAAGATTGCTTGGGTAATGTAGTTTAGGAGTTTGTATTATGTGTGTTGGATACTCTAAGCTCAATATAATATACACACACATTTTATTGGTTTCTTCATATATATATATAGTTACATATATATACAAGTTTTGGTCTCTATGCATATATATAGTTTTATATATATACATACATAGTTTTGAGTTTTCATGTTTATAAATATGAAATCACATGTTTCATATTTACTATTGTGTTTTGGTATTTATTGCATAAAATATGTAATTTTGTGAAAATATTGTATTCTTAGTTTGTAGACTTCAATATCAGTTTATACATGTTTTACTAAGTCTATAAAAACATTTCACAAAGTTTCAAAAATTGGTTTATGTCAAAACATCAAAATTTAAGTATCTTATATTTTCATATTTTGGACTATTTTATAAAATGATGATATTTTTCATTTGGGAAGTCCATTCTGATAACCAGTCGCTATAGCATGTTTATTATCATGCCTATAATCATTCCCCAAAGTTTTACATTTTTTGGAATTTATTTGATATTTTTAAACAGGGTTTTAAAATCAGAAAAACAGTTTTTAAAATCATTTTCTGAAGTATCAGTTATCGGTCGACCGAACCGGTCGACCGCTCGTTTTGATTTCTCGTCAGTTTGCAACAGAGAGTTGGTCGGTCGACCGGTCCGGTCGACCGAAAGCTCCATCGGTCTACCGACGAGATTTCCGGTCGACTGACAATGTATCCGTTGGTTTCCAACGGCTATTTTTCTGAGCTGTTTGTTGGGGCTGTTTTTGTCTTTTGGCTTGGGGTTTTTTTGCTGAGATTTCTAGTGGGTATAAATACCCCATTGCTGATTCTTTTTTGACTAATGAAAAGAAGTTTTTAAAGAAGTTTTAAACAAGGGTTTAAACTTGTTTAGTGTTCGTTTAAGTTTGTTTTAAGAAGCTTTTAAGCATTTGAGTGTTTCGGTTTTGTGAATCAAATTTCACAAGAGCAAGTGGAGATCATCCTTGGTGTTTGAGCATTCATTCTTCTCCCTCTCTCTTGTCATCTATAGAGAAGTTTCCTTAAACTCAATTCTAGTATTTTATAAGTTTGTTCTTAATTTCATAAGCTAGATTTCATATTGAGTTTATATTGTTTTATCTCTTTGATCACACACAACCTATTGAGCTTATTGTATTTACATTCATAGTATAATTTGGGGTTGTGGGTTTGTGACTAAGAGTTGTGCTTAATTGAGTTCTCACCTTGTTTAGAGAACAATCATTTGATTTATATTGTGCTTATTGTGAGATCACTTTGTAATACACTTGTACACCGAGTGAGGAGTGTGTGGTGAGAGTCGGGGATCGTTCCAAGAGGAGTGGCGTCGGTTGACGAACCTAGGGAGAGGTTGTAACCGAGCACTTGAGGGAGACACGGCTAGGTCCAACACTTAGTGGGTGTAGAGTGTGATTGCATTGTGTTTGTCGAGTGAAAGTTTTCGGTGAACTTGTAAACCGAGTGTGTAGAAGTTCCGGCTTTCAAACCGGTTGTGATAGTGGAGTATCTCCTCGAGGTGAGGAGCGGGGACGTAGGTCGTGGGGACCGAACCTCGTAAACATATCCTTTGTTTGTGATTGCATTGGTGCACTTGTTTTCATGTTCATATCTTACATCGCCATTGTATATTGCTTGTTGATCATTCTGCCCTATCACTTTTGTAGTTATATTGTTTACCCCTTGTGTTAGTTTTATATCCTTGCATATATCATATAGCATATCTCATTGCTAGGATATATCCCTTAGTTTATATTGCATATTCTTGCTCATTATTAGTAGTATATCTATCTTGCAAGAATATAGTTGTTAATTAATTTTGATTGGCATTAAATCGGATTAGATTAGCATAAGACCCTAATCACGGGGCCCGGCCCCCCCCCCTGGGGGGGAACAGTGGTTGGCCTTTGGTATTTTTGTATAACATATTTTGTTTTATGAACTTTGTTTAATTTTCTTAAAGCATATGCATCTCAGGTCAATATACCGGTATAAGTCGGATATAAGCCTCTATGAGGTTTTATTTTACCGCTAAGAGCCCAAATTTGGATCTCACCGTCCCGGAATTACGAGCTTAATAATTGTGGGGTTTACCGAGTCAAGCGGAGTATAAAGTGTTGACCGCATTGAGACGTGGCCTGTTTATTTTCATTTCATGATTTTTTTTAGTTTTCTTAAATAATTGCATCAAGTACTAGAGTTCATTGATGATTCATTGTCATTCTCATAGTTTGATTATTGTTTGTCGAAATATTTGAATTTGCAAAACCAGTGTTCAATGTACGAATTTATCCACTTATTGAGTTGTGAACTCGTTGTGTTGTTTTCATTCTTTTCATAGACTCAGGATTAGGTGGAGTTGGTGGTTCATGAGTTATTAGAAGAAAGCAAGGAATAAAATTTATAGATTGTTACTTTTCTTTTAGGTGAAGGTTGAATAAAGTCTTCGATATGTAGTTGATAATTGGAAGCTTTGTAATAATGGAATATTTACCATTAGGTCGAGTTTTATTTTAAGCTGAGAAATGTTTGTTTATCTCAAGTAATTGGATTAGTATTGACTTCTGGATTATGGATAATACTTTATTGTTGGTTTTAATTCAATGATGAGATTATTTTGGTGGTCTTTTGATGAATGTAGATTCTTAGAGGGTTTTTTTACAGGTTTAGTCCGGCTCAATATTTTTTTTTGTTTGAAAATTAGGGTCATGACGGATTGGTATCATAGTTGTCAGCCGAAAGTGTGGAGCTAAATGATATACGGGATTAAGTGCTACATCACGTGATGCGGTAGGAGTCACCTCTAGAACCCGTAGGAGTCACCTCTTGAATTCACATTGCTTAGCAAGTGATACTAGATGTGTTAACTGTCATGTTATGACGACGAGGACATCGTCTTTGTAAGGTGGAGTGATTGTGACACCCTCACTTTAGTCCCACATGGACTAGTGTGAAGAAATGCTAGTGGTTTAAATAAAGAAAATCTCAAGCTCCAAGAACAACTAGTGCTAGTATTTTTGCGGTGGATTTAGCCAACCCACGAGTTTCTTTCCGTAGACCCACGGCTTGCATGCGCTAACAGGTCCATGGGGCGGAGGCTTGACAAATGATATCAGAGCTTGGTTGTAGATCCTAATTGATTTTGAAGATAGTTAACAAATGAAAGAAAAATATATTGGATTTTGATGCATAGAAATGAAAGTTGATATTTCATTTTGAAGTGTGATCGAGGACAATATCAACATAATCAGATCAAATTTTAAGTATAGGGGTATATAAGTTTAGAACCATGGATCACATAACTTCTTTAGTTTTTTTTTTCTTAAAGGTAAAAGGCTTAGTCCGAGTAGTTTAAGGCATGCCCAGTGTACGTGTTTCATGAAAATATTATTTGATTGCATATCCTTGTGATAAAGAATATGTTATGAATTAATTTAATAATACTTAGTACAATGAATAATTTGTACTAAACATATTTGTTTTTGGTAATGTTAGATTGAGATGGCTCGTGTCAAGAGAAAATCCAGTGTTGCAGTGAGGCGATCTTCTCCTAGACTTGATGCTATTGCAGGAGTTACGCTACCTTCGAGTATATCCCAATCGAATAGACATCATCGGACTCGGGTTAGTGGAAATGTTGGTGCAGGTCGACAAAACATTGAGTCCCCTAATGTTACAAATAAGGCTCCTGATGGGAATGTCAGGGGAAGATCAGGACCCAGAACTCTGGGGGAATGACTACTCGTAGTGCTAGGACTGCAAGAGGGGTTACCGGAGCCTAGTGAGGTGTTGAAGGACTCACCAGTTTTACTGAGATTCTGAGATGCAGAGTGGATTCGTGGAGAGGCGGATGAATATCCTTGAAAAGCAGTCGGAGGCAATTGAGAAGCTGAGCGAAGCACTAAATATACAAAAGATGACTAAACCTATTGCCAGTGACTTTGAAAAGTTTAAGAAGTTGTCTCCATCATCTTTTGAGGGAGGTTTTGATTCATAGGCGGCACAAGAATGGCTGAAGAAAATGGAGAAGTACTTCAGAGCCTTGGGGTGTTCAGAGGAGCAAAAGGTTATTTATGTCACTTTTATGCTGGAGGGAGATGCAGAGATCTGGTGGGAAACTAAGGAGGCTAGTTTATCAGTTGAGGGAGAGGATATTCCTTGGAGCAGATTTGATAAATTATTCAGGGAGAAATATTTTTCCTTGTATGTTCGATCTTTCAAGAAGAGGGAACTTATGAATTTGCACCAATGTGACATGACAGTGGAAGAATGAAGCTAAGTTTAATGAGTTATCTCAATATGCATCTGAGTTAGTTGCAGAAGAATTTGATAAGATAGAGATGTTTGAGAATGGGCGGAGGCCAGAAATGCATAAGAAGGTTACAATGATTATGTCAAAGACTTTTGAGGAGGCAGTGGAGCGAGCAAAAAGGGCTGAAAAAGCAAGTAAGGGAGAAAAGATTGCAGATGAGCCAAATAAAAGCTAGGAGCAGAAGAAGCGGATTAGGGACGAGAGTAATCAGAAGGATAAGTTAGTTTTTAGGCCTTTTAAGAAGCCAGTATTTCGAGGGTCAGGAGTTCCAGTACAGAGATCGGGGCAATTTGTGCAGAGGACAGGTGTAGGCGTCAAAAAATGCTAATAGATATCCAAACATAGAGAAAATCACTCAAAACTAACAAATATGAACTGTCTCGCCAGCGAGATAGACTTTGCTGTCTCGTCAGCGAGACAGTGTTAAAATGGTCAAGAACCGCCTTGTAAACCGCCATACACGTGTCCATTAACTGCCAAAGGACGTGGGAAACATCATGGGCGAAAATCACGTGAATAACTGCCAAAATAACAGAGTTTGAAACATGGGAAGGCAGTTACAGCGAGAAACTGCCAGGAATATTCGTTTTCCGAGACAGTATTTTACCGTCTCGCTGGGCGAGACAGCAAATTTACTGTCTCGCTGGGTGAGACAGCAAATTTACTGTCTCGCTGGGCGAGACAGCAAACACTGTCTCGGCCAGCGAGACAGTAAACACTGTCTCGCCAGCTAATTCTTCGTTTTGTTGAGTTTTTGCAATTATGAACCCCTGAGGCTATAAATACCCCCTAGGGTCATTTCTGACGAGGATCGAGCACTTATTAGAGCATTTCAGAGCAGAGATTTCAGTAATTCCTTGAGTTCGAGCTTTGACTTGATCTTAAGAAGAACGACTATCTTATTTTGATAAGATCCTCGTTTCAAATTCTCACTTCGATAAACGAAGGAAGAATCATTAAGCCTCCCCCTCTTCACGATCTGTGATTCGGTGGTCCACGAGCTAACGCGCTCCCGGCACAGGCAAAGTCCCACAAAAGCAATAGTTGATAAACAGCTATTGTGTTATTTTCTCAAAAGTTGTAATTTTCGCTTTGTTGTGTAAAAGAAGTCTTATAAAAAGACTATCTCTTTGAATTTGTTGTAATCAAAAGAAGATATAATGAATTCGACAACAAAACAGACTTTTGACGAAAACAACAGGTCCTTCTATTAGAGGCATGATGGACAGTGTTATAAATACGGCAAAAATCACAAAGGCCATGTTTGTTCTTTATTCTGAGGTTGTTTTGAGTGTGGCCAACAGGGCCATATTATGAGAGATTGTCCATCAAAGAAGGGACCCAAGACTGATGATTAGAAAGTAAAGCCTACACCTAGTGGTGGTTAGAAATCTAAGGCACGAGGGAGAGTATATGCCTTGTGTAAGCTGTCTAAAAATCAAAATAGATAGCTGATCTTAATCAAACACCGATGATGGAAGTTACAATCTGACAACTTCCAGAAGGCTACAATTTGAAGACTTTCACGTAGAATGTTACAATCTGATGACCTTCACAACAACTGATGAAAGCTCTAATCAACAACCTTCACAATCAACATCGGGAGTTACAATCTGACAACTCTCATATTTTCGAGGAGCTAAGACGAAGATCATTCAACAATGGTCTTTACAACGCTCTACAGAAGAGGGTACAAGTCAACTAGCCCTTTCTAAACGCGGAAGTCATCTCCGCGTTCCAATTCTTGAAACGCAGGCGACCCTCACGTTTCCAAGCTTCAACAAGCAAAACGCAGGCGACCCTCGCGTTTCCAAGCTTCAATAAGCAAAACGCAGGCGACCCTCACGTTTCCAAGCTTCAACAAACAAAACGCAGGCGACCCGCGCGTTTCCAATCCTCAGCAAACCAAACGTGGGTGGCCCTCACGTTTTTCAACACCCAACGAGTACCCAACTCCGCGTCTCCATTCAAAAACGCGGAGTTAGGGTCCTGAACGCCAACATGGACGTTTGACTCGTTCAAACACGAGCTGAATGGTTGCAGGAACAGCTTTCCCTCCACGATTTGAGGGATTTCCATCCCACTTAGGAGCGGATTAAGAGGGCTGTGACGCCCCTGGGTTCACACAAGGCTGCAGTCCGAGGTGAAACCAAGAATGTCAAACCTGCCATGCACCACACCGTGCAATAACATGTTTCACCATCACAATTATTATCTCTCTAGTGGAATCAACAACAGGTGTAGGTACAAAACAAGTAAAAGGTGAATCGACCAATACTGAATAAAATGATAGAACATAACATGTCTCATCAACGAAATAAACTGAAGTACATAGTCAAAGCCTGAACTGAATAAACTGGAGTTTCCTTAACAAATCTCAAAATACAATAAGTCTGAGCAAAGGAATTAAGGCACACATAGCCTTTACAACTTCTAGAATAAATTCTCAAATGTCTAACATCACTACAGTGGAGCCCAAGGAAAATAATACACAGCTAAAATATAAAGCTGGACACTAAAGTGATCCGCTATCAACCTGCGATACTCCGTGCTCCTGGCTCGTGACCTGAAAGGGGGAGGGACAACGAGCGTCAAAGCGCTAGCGAGTAACATCACAACCAAACCCCAAGGGAAAAGGGCTCGTTGTATATGAAAATATAGTTAATGTATAACAGTGTAAAATCATTATTCTAATAGCAAATGGGTTTTGGTACTTAGGAAATTACAACACGAGCATAGGTACGTCGAGCGAAATAATCCAAACAAGGAAACCCTCATGTATATACCTTGTATCTCAAATTGTAAATCCCTAAGTACTAAACCCGAGATCTAATACAATAAACAATGAAGGAAACGAATACAAACCCATTTCTACTGATAAGTGAAATCATGATGAGGCTACCGCAAGTGTCATGTCAAAACACCTGAATGATATGTCCGAAAACGATTAAGTGTCAAGAACATAGACTAAATATAGCCGTTGTCCAACGTGTGGACCGGATGTGACCGTTGTCCGACACTTGGACCAAATGTGACCGTTGCCAAACGCTTGGACCGGATGTGACCGTTGTCCAACGCTTGGACCGGGGTGACAATGCATATCCAACACGAGAATTAAATAACAATACATGTCCAACACGAGGACTAAGCAGAGTGAACGTCCAACATAAGGACTTAATAGCAACGCATGTCCCACTCGAGGACTGTGAAATTGTGTAACGGCCGCTGTGATATATATATAATAGTCTGCTTATATAAATCCGTGCTCATATCAGTGTGCAGGTCCCCACTTTATACCCTCAGGTCATCTATCACACATGGATATATGGTGGGACTATTTACCATGGTCGGATAAACCAAACAAAACTCCGAATAGGAGTAAAAACAGTCCAATACAGCAAACCTGGAAATCTGCAACAGAGTGTCGTCGGTCGACCGATACGGTCGACCGATACGGTCGACCGAACTCAGATACAAACCTTGACGGTCGCCCGCCAGACGCATCGGTCGACCGAAATTTCATCGCGGTCGACCGATATGGTGTCGCGGTCGACCGGAATGTTTCTGCGGTCAACCGAAACACCAGCTCGAGCTCTGCGGTCGACCGTGTCGGTCGACCGCCGAGCGGACAGAACCCAGACTTGGGTTTTCTGTCAGCTGAACCTAGAAATTAAAAGCTTTGGCATTCTACGATAACATTAACTCAAATGATTTAAACATCATACTGAAGAATAGCAACCCAAATCAAAGTTTAAATCTACCTTTTTAATATTCAGAAATTTTGATAAACAAACCAAAACGTCTTAATGGCAGTAAAACTAGATTAAACTCTTAATTAAGAAATCCCAGATCTAGATCTTCGTTAGACAAAACGTTGGTGGATTTTTATGAACTGAAAACTTGATTCTTGCAATCCCTATTGTAAAGAACTCATTTTATACGAAAATACTTCTTGGCTCATCAAAAATCTCATGAAAAATCCCAATAAACCAGTAAAGAAAAGGGGTGGGGGAATGGGCGAGATGATACTCGCCTTAGGTGCTGGTGAACGCTGTGGGGATGATCCTCCTTGCTCAAATCTGCAGAAATCTCCTGGAGCTCCTCCAACTCCTCCAATCTCCAGCTCCAGATAGGGTTACGTTTGGGGAAGAAGAAGAAAGAAAGAAAGAAAGAAAGAAAGAAAGAGGCTAGGGTTACGATTTGGGGGGTTCAGCCCTTGCCTCCTGGGTTGAGTTGGTTTAAATACCAACTCCCCAACCCGACCCGAAACCCAAAAGCCCAAATACCAAAACCCCGGAACCAAAACTGAAATTCACTCTCTGACCGCTGATCGGTCGACCGCGCCGGTCGACCGCGTCGGTCGACCGATCAGCACTAAAATGCCTACTGATGGCATTTTTCCCTGCTGATCGCCAACTCACTCGATTTCTCTCACCTGAAAATACCTGCTGGGTTCCCAAACACTGATAAAACCATTCATCAGATAAACACCTGCATATATTTATGATTATTCATCATACGGGAATTATTTACTATCAAAAATTCATATATATATATATATATATATATATATATATATATATA
>BQKN01067490.1:0-21509 GCA_022839385.1 Asparagus kiusianus | reverse complement strand
GAGCGATTCCTCAGAAGGAAGAAGGCGGAGAGAGGCCAACAGGCGACGAATGCTCCAGCACAGAATTTCATCCCACGAGGGAAAGGTAAGGCACATGCTAATGCAGTTGATGCTAATCAAACTTTCCAATTGCAACCTCAGCAACAGCCGTAGCAACAAGCACCACAACAATCGCAGTCGCAATGGCGACAATGGCCTCAGAAGCAGAAATCTTCGGAGCCAAGATTTCCTAAAGTGTACTCCTTCAAAGATGACGAAGTTCCCATCATCTTTAAGTACCTGTTGGAGAATAATAAAATCCAGCTGCCGGCGATCGTGGATCAAGAAGGGGCCAGCAAAGTGACGGATCCGAAGTATTGTGCATACCATAGAGCGGTCCATCACCCTACAAGGTCATGCTACCATCTCAAGGATAAGATCCAGGCGTTAATTGATGTAGGCGTCATAACCCCGAAGCCGCCCAAGAATGTAGGAGCAAATGCAGTAATCAATCAGCTTTGGATCAGTACCCACGGCATGGTTTGAACCAAAATGCATCACCAAAGTAGGAATGAAGACGATAAATGACGACCCATACGGTCAACGCCAAAAAGGACTTGTACCACACACAGCCCCAAACGGTGAAATCCTCTGGGTCCATCCTGATCTTATTAAAGACGAGCAGTGGTCGACTTCCTCGACCAGAAAGGGTAAAGGCAAGTCCTGCAATGCTACTTCCGCGATCTTTGAAGAGGATGGTGATGAAGCTCCTACCTTCCCGCTCTCCGAAGAAGAACAAGAAGTTTTTGCCACTAGAAGCGGAAATCAGTATCACTTCAACTATCCATCACCAGTGATCAGGTAGCTGAGCAGGGGGTGACTAAACTGGGACCAGCCAAAACTCTCATGGAACTGGGAGTGGTTACAACTCCTAGACCGGTTGAAGACGCTTGACGAAAGCCGGTTGATAAACAGAAAGAAAAGAAGTCCCAGGAGGTTCAGAATCCGAGGCAGTCTCGTTTCAATCGTCCGATTGGAAGAGATAAACCGGAGAGCTCGAACATTCCACGCATCTTCGATATCATGGCTCAACTAGCTAACATTCCAGCACGGATAACATTGTATGAGTTGCTACGGTTGTCTAAAGAAACCAGGGAAGCCTTGCAAGAAGCCTTGGCCAATTCAGAAGTATTCCTTACTCAGATCAAGCCGATACCTGAAGAGCCAGAACTGTTAATTCAATACTGCAATATAGCGGCTAAAAACCTTCCCTGCATTACCTTCACCAAAGAGGATATGCAGATGAAGAATTCGAACCATGATCGACCCCTATATTTCATTGGGTACATTGGCTTCAGCGAAGTCAACCGAATCCAAGTGGATTCGGGTTCTGCTGTGAGTATTATGCCACTTCGCTTGATGCATAGCCTCGGCATTCCAGTGAGTAAGTTAGCGTCCACAGGCACTGTTATCTACGGATTCAATACTAGCGGGTCAAGACCCTTGGGTAAGATCCGGATAAAATGTCAAATGGGTGATTTGAAGACGAAAGCCATATGTTATGTGATTGATGCCAAGACTTCATATAACTTACTATTGGGTCGACCTTGGATCCATAGTAACGTTATAATCCCCTCCACTCTCCATCAGTGTTTGAAATATGTCGACACTAATAGTAAGGTTAGGACGGTGGTTGCGGATAAGCAACCATTCAAAGGGTTTGAGAATTATTTCACTGATTCTCTCCTTTATGGTAACGAATCCGATACTAAATCATCGGCCCATAGCACGGACAGCAGAGAAGAAGCTGATACCGAAGCCGGACTTGATTACGATGGAGGTTTTGTGTTAAACGACATTGTACCCTTGGTAATCAACCTTGACGATGAACAATAGTCAGATGGTAGTTGTAACTAGCAACTTGCCAATAATGAAATAAATGATGATTTAGAGTACTCACTGTCTCTTGATGATGTGATAAAGGGATTGTATGATAATCCCGATTTATATACGCCACTTCGATCGTCCTATATAACAAAGAAACACCTCCAGCATTCTTTCGGAATAACCCTAATCATCCCTGCCAAAATAGGAGGCGAAAAAGAAGTGATTTACGGTAAAGGAGAGAGTTTTCTGTTACCAGATTATTTCTTAAGGGAAGATGAGAATGATGAGAAACCCTAAGCAATAACCAATCATCTGAGCAATACAAAGATGGGTACTCGTCAAATTCCTTGGAATGGGATTCCGATACAAGTCTTGGGGAAGTATTCAAAGCTCTAATGACGAACATGGCTACAGCTGATCCATCCACAATAGAGGACGACGATCAAATGCCAACATGGGAAGACCCATGGGTTCATCACCTGAACATGCAGTATGGTGATAGGTTTGAATAAAGGGAACCCCCCACTGAAGATAAAATAGTCCAAATTAATATGGGCGACGAGGCCAATCCAAAGCCTATATTCATCAGCGATAGCCTTCCCTCAAATGAGAAGGAGGAATTAATTGCTCTCATCAGGGAATATATTGACGTCTTCGCTTGGAACTATAAAGACATGCCAGGGCTCGACCCCAATGTGGCAATGCACCGCCTCGATATCAAGTCGGATACCAAACCTGTCAAACAACAGCAAAGACGGTTTCGTCCGCAGATTATGGAAGCCATTAAGGCGGAGGTTAAGAAATTGATAAAATCAGGATTTATCCGAGAGCAGCAACATCCAGACTGGCTAGCCAACATTGTTCCAGTCATGAAGAAGAACGATAAAATCAGGATTTGCATCGACTTCAGGGACCTGAATACAGCATGTCCAAAAGACTTTCCTCTCCCAATCACGGATGTCATTATCGACAATACATGCAGATTTGAGAGAATATCTTTTATGGATAGCTTTTCAGGATATAACCAAATCAAGATGCACCCAAATGACGAGAAGCATACAGCGTTCAGAACGCCCCTCGGTGTCTTTTGCTACACGGTGATGCCTTTCGGTCTAAAGAATGCAGGCGCCACTTACCAGCGAGCAATGACTAAGATTTTCCAAGAACATCTTAGGAAAACAGTCGAATGCTACGTTGATGATTTGGTTGTAAAAAGCCGCAACAAAGAAGATCACATCAAGGACTTGAAGACGATGTTCGATCTCATGCGGAGTCATCAATTGAAGATGAACCCCACTAAATCTTTCCTTGGAATGTCCAGCGGAAAATTCCTTGGATTCGTCATCACCACTAAAGGTATACATATCGATCCTGATAAGGTGAAGGCCATACATGAACTGCAACCCCCTAGAAATCTAAGAGAACTCAGAGGATTACAAGGGCGTTTAGCTTACATCCGGCGGTTCATCTTAAATCTTTCTGGGAAGTGCCAACCATTCTCTAAGCTAAACAAGAAAGGTGTATCATTTATTTAGGATGACGCCTGCCAAAAAGCACTCAAAGATATCAAAACATATCTGACGAATCCTCCTGTTCTCGTTACAACGAAATCAGGTAAACCGTTCTTGATTTACCTCAAGGCGATGAACCACTCGATAAGTGCTTTATTAGCACAAGATGATGATAACGGTCACGAACAGGCAGTTTATTACCTAAGTCGGACCTTAGTAGGCGCCGAGTCTTGATATCCGATGATTGAGAAAGAATGCCTTGCATTGGTATTCACAGTACAAAAGATGCGACATTACTTGGTTGGACAGACGATTTACGTCATTTCTAACGTTAATCCAGTATGGGTATTTATGAAGCAACCGTCCTCTATGAATTGGCGGTTAGCGAAGTGGGCCCTTCTCTTGTCCTAATATGATTTGCACTTCAAACAGCAGAAGTCGATCAAAGGACAAACGATTTGTGATCTTTTGGCGACAAACCCGACAACGGATACGGCAGAAGTATACGATGACTTGCCGGATGAAACCCACGAGGTTAACACTACATCGCACCAATAAGTATGGCAATTATACTTCGATGGTGCTTCAAGAGCAGTTAATGTGGCAATAACCCCCGGATGTTCTAAAGTCTCCTCCGGAGTTGGAGTTGTCTTAGTTTCCCCGGGGAAGCATGTGATGCCTCGGGCTTATTCACTGACTGATCCATGTTCCAATAACGTAGCCGAGTACAACGCGCTTCTCATTAGACTCAGTTTCGCCAAGGAGCTGGGAGTCGAATATCTCGAAGCTTTTGGGGATTCTCAATTGATAGTCAACCAAGTCCGTAGAGAGTATGAAGTCATGAACCAAGACCTGATCCCGTACCATCAGGAGGCTATCAAAATGGTAGATTCTTTTGAAGAATTCTTTATTGAATACATCCCTCATCTCCAGAACGCTTATGCGGATGCACTGGCAGCACTAGCGGTATCACTTGCGCAGCCTCCCGAAACTGAACTGCTAGTCACAGTAAGATCGCATCAACTCTGCATACCCATATACAATATGGATATCGAAGAGGAAGATGATAGAAACCTAAGCGCCAAGGAGGTGAACTCAACTTAAATTGAGTCTGAGTCCCGAGATTGGCGTTTTCCTATCATTGACTACGTCCAATATAGTATTTTGACAGAGGACGTAAAAGAAAGGGAATCAATCCGCCGAAGAGCACCAAGATTCTTCTATAATACTGAGACCCATACGTTATACCGTCGAGGGTACGATGGTTTGTTACTCCGATACCTTTCGAACAAAGAAGCAGAAGAAGTTCTTAAGGAAGCACACGAAGGAGAATGTGGTGCGCATCAGCCCGGTCCCAAACTGTATGATCGCATCAGGAGAATGGGATATTTTTGGCCAACAATGGTTCATGATGCAATCGAATACGCCCGAGAATGTCACGCCTGTCAAATACATGCAAATTATATGCACCAACCACCGGAGCGTTTACACACGTCAACCACGTCTTGGCCGTTTGAGACATGGGGTATGGACATTGTCGGTCCTATTTTTCCCCCTTCAGTCAAAGACGATCGATTTATTCTCGCAATCACGGATTACTTTTCAAAGTGGGCTGAAGCGATTCCGCTTAGAGAAGTGAAGACGAATAACATCATCAATTTCATCAAACATCATGTCATATACCGACACGGCGTGCCAAGACGGATCATTCATGATAACGGTCCACAGTTCATAAGCAAAGCTTTCGTCAGGTTTTGTGACAAGTTCAAAATTCAAGATATTTCGTCAACAACTTATTATCCCGCCTCGAATGGATTAGCTGAGGCTTTTAACAAGACGATCATCAAAATCCTGTCAAAGCTCGTGAAGACCAATAAACGAGACTGGGATGATAAACTCGGTGAAGCACTCTGGGCTTATCGTACCACCATACGCACACCTACAGGAGCTACCCCATATTCATTGGTATACGGATGTGAAGCTGTGCTACCATTGGAAATCCAAATCCCATCCCTTCGGATTGCTCTCGCAACTGAGATGACGACAGAAGAACAACATTAGAAACGTCTCGAAGAACTCAAAATGTTAGATGAAAAGCGCTTGGAAGCTCAACAACACATTGAGTTTTATGAAGCCAGAATATCTAGGGCTTTTAACAAAAGAGTCCGACAGAGAAGTTTCAAGGAAGGAGATCTGGTCCTCGCTGCTCGCCGACCGATAATCCTCAACTCCAAGAAGAAAGGTAAATTTGAACCCAAATGGGAAGGACCGTTTGTAATAGACACAGTCTACTCAAACGGTGCATATCGCCTGATTACTCAAGAGGGCGTCAGGCAATTAATGCCAATAAATGGGAAGTTCCTGAAAAGTACTATCCCTAGTACATTCAGGATAACCCACTTATCGGGAAGTTCCTTAAAGAATATTACACTTAATATTCTAGAGGATAACCCAAAATCATTTTCACCACCAAAATCCCTCACTGATCAATTTCAATTGACAGTGAGTCCACCAAAAGTGTCTTTTTGGCCCAAGCCACCAATGAATCCCCCTCTTGATTCTTTCCACGAACAATAGGTCCACTTTCAGTTCAGAGTTCCATTTCGATAAACGAAAGAACTCCCTTCTTTTTCTCTTTGGTTAAACCTCTTCATGGTTATAACCGAAGTTGAAATTTCACTTCGATAAATGAAAAACTCATCTAGATAACCAATCCTATAAAAGGTAAGTTTATCTAGATCTTCCAGATTCTCGGAGTGGAGATCCCACTTCCAGTTTCTTTTGCGCTGGAAATAGAATATAAAATTCTTCCTTTCCAGAATCAAGGAATAGAATATAAAATTCTTCCTTCCTTGTATTCGGGTTCGCCTTCACCCTAAAAGAAGACCGGGAAATAGAATATAAAATTCTTCCTTTCCCACACCAACCTTTTTCAAGAATTTATCTAGATTCATCTTAGAAAGTTTATCCCGAATCCTAAGCAGGGATAAGTCTGCGCCTAACACGCGCTGCCGGTTTAGTCTTTATCCATAGAAAAAGACACCAGAGTTCGATTCTGGGGTATCCTATCCTGAAACCTAAGCAGGGATAAGTCTGCGCCTAACTCGCGCTACCGGTTAGTTCTTAACCATTAAAAAGAACACCCGCCCACATATTCAACATTATGGCAGGTTGTTATTAATAACACCAAAATCCATACCTTACACGCATGGGGAATTTCATCCTGAATCCTAAGAAAAGATATGCCGACGTCTAACACGCGTCGCCAGGTTAGTCTTTTACTGTCCAAGAAGACACCAGAACCTGATTCTGGGGATCTTTATCCCGAAGCCTAAGTAGGGATAAGTCAGCGTCTAATACACATTGCCGGGTAGCCTATTCCCGTAACAATAGCGAAGTCTACGTATTCGAAGTCGTAGCGACGAGTCTTAGAGAATTCACTCTCTTAGCACAACGTTACATGCGGAACGGATTTAGACAATCCGCATGCTAGCCCGACTCAAACGGTAGTCGGTAAAGGCTAATCAAATCCGTTGAAGGCTGGGGGTTAGCCAAAAATCCTAAAGTCAACGCCTAACACGCGTCGCCGGGTAGCCTATTCCCGTAACAAATGGTAAAGCCTATGTATTCGACATCATAGCACAAAGTCTCGGAAAATTCACTCTCTTAGCACAACGTTACATGAGGAACGGATTTAGACAATCCGCATGCTAGACCGACTGAAATGGTAGTCGGTAAAGGCTTATCAAACCTGTTGAGGGCTGAGGGTTTGCCAAAAATCCTACGAGTATTATGGTCAATCATTCCAAACAGAGTGAGAAATCATAATAAAGATAAAGATAAAACCATTTCCACTAAGAGAATCAAAAGTCAAAATATTTAGCAAATGAAATCACACATCAAGCCCATGGCTAAAAATCTGCTGACTAAACTTAAACAGCTTCTCATCATAAGCTTGCCTAAGCTCATCCTGTAATTCAGCTCTGATAGACTCTTCAGTGGTGGCTAAAGTCTTCACAGCAACTTCCTCCGTCTCGACCAATTTCTGCTTTAAAGATTTCAACTCCTCAGATAAGGCAATATAGGCTTGCTGATCCTGTACCTTCATCATTTGAAGGATACTCAAGGTCTCCTCTTCTTCACGAAGTCCTCTTCTGAATTGTTCTATCTTGATCTCGCAAGAGGCAATAGAAAGGTCAAGATCGTCAAGTGAAGATGATCTAACAGCAAGGTTGGCTTCAACTCGATTTACCCGATCCCGCTGCACCTGAATCTCGAACTCAGCAAAAACTCGAGCATCGCGCCATGTCTGTAAGCGAGCATCCAAATTGGCAGCAATGAATGAAGAGGCACCTGCATCCCGGAGCTCACGTAACATCTGAAGCTCGTGCTCTAGGCAATCAAGGTCATCAATTATAGCCTTCGCCAGATCCGGATATCCTGCATCCCTTATTGTATTTATTCTGGGGTCAAGGAAAGGCTTAAATTGGTGAAGAAAAAGTCCGCCGTGAAAGAGTTTGCCAATCATAATATTCACGAAGGAGAAGAAGGAGCGAACTTCTATGCAGATGACGATCTTCTCAGGATCGTTGTCTGATAACAACTCCATCACAAATACATGAAGCCGAGAAGAAGACCCTACACAAAAAGGGGAAATCCGTCAAAAAGCCTTGATGAGGAAATAAATGACATTTCTCAGTTGCTTAATTCATACCTTCTTCCCCTTGAGTCACTGGGGGTAGTGGAGGTGTAACCGCTGTTGATGTATCAACTGATGTAGTTGGTCTCACAGCCGGCTCAACAGGATCAGTCTCAACAAAAGCTTCTGTCAAACACAAAACGGAATTTTTAGATTCATCACACTATAGCTGCATTAGTCAAAAAATGGCTAGTCCTATAATTAACCTGAGAAGAGGCACGTACCTTCAAAAGGACCATCCTCGGAATTCTTAGGGAGTGTAGACTCAGGAAACATATCTTCAGGCATTTGGTCATCAATCTGAGGAGAGCCATACATGAAGTGGAGCATAGGAGTGTCCACAAGCAAACCTTCCTCGTCGAAATCATCAGTCAAAAAATCTAACATAAGAAAATATAAATGCGAGAGAAGAGTACAGAGACTACGACCAATGGAAATGAGTTACCTCTTACGGATGTGTTAGCCTCTCTACTCCCAAGGTCCACGTTTGCCCCCTGTAATTTATCTAAAAGATCAAGAAGCATAGAGACAATTAAGCGAGGCATGAATTCTGAATCATTCAACTCCTTTGTTTGCCATCTAAAGGATATATTGTCAATGGTAGATGTACCTGGATTCGCTGAATCGGGTCCTACATTGATAGTCTCCCTAACGTCGGCAGCTTCTGCAGGCTTTTCTGCCTAGTGTGGTAAGTCAGGCTCACCAAAAAATACAAAATCATGAGGAGCAGGATCGAGACTCATCTCGCCTTCCTCACGCTCTCCTATATAGAGATGGAAAAGCATGAGCCCGAAGTGCTGAATGATTAAGAGGATGGTCTATAGGGTAGATGTTACCTCTGTCGCTAGCGGGATCATCACCAGCCAAATCCATCTCAGATGCTCGTGGATCTGCGCGTGGCTTGTGGGCTAGTCTCTTTCGCCTAGCAGCTGGGACAACAATCGGAGGTCTCGCCTGAGTAAAAGGATAGAATTCTTCTTCTTTATCAGCCACTGTCCCTGAAACATCGTCAAAATTAATAATTCTGGAGGACAGAGAGAAAAGATGGGTGATTAACCTCGCTCGAAATATTCCTCGTAATCTTCAGGATCACCACGTGAGGTGTCTTCAGCAGAATTGAAGGTCTTTTTTCCTTCTTCATTGATTCGACAAGTCTTGCCCCGCGTCCTCTGTGACCGAGCATCTTCCTGAATCACACGAGAATCAGCCTGAGAAGCCTCCTCAGCCACTAACTCTGCAATCGGCTTCACGGGGACGGGTTTGTTAGCTGCTAACAACCACCTGCAGCTTAAGAATGTGAGCTTTAACTGACGCTCAACACTAGGGAGACTGAACTTAGCACTAGTGCAGCCCGTCACGGTCCACAGCCATGCTCGAAGACCGTCCACCAAACCGCCGTGAGTCCGAAGCTGCTGACGCTGGTTCCCGACATAAAGCTGATCATAACCAAACTGGCGAGCGAATCGGCAAGGTAGGTATGGCTCTATAAGACACTGATTCCTCACCCGGAAGGTCAGATAACCCGGCCTAATGTTCACTAGCCAATTAAAGCAGCCGATATCTAAATGAGTTCGATACTCCCTCGGCCTCTCCTCATCAATCAAACACTCGCCGTATCGGCTGAAGAACTACGGGAAGCAAGTGGAAAATTCCCAACATTTATGGACCTGTAGCTGGTTCCTGACTTCAAGGAATCCTTGCCCCTCCCACCTACCATTCTCAAACAACTGTAGGAGGGGAACAGAGCGATCTGTGGTGTTAGGTACCGATATCATGTTAGAACGATGAAGGACGAACCAAGCCATCAAATAAGTGTATGGAAGCTCCACCTTAATAAGAGGAATCCGAGCCGACGGTACACCTTCTTTCTGTGTGAAAGCAATAGAAATCTGTCGAAGCCCTCGATGAATGTTAGCTACCATCACCGGAAGAAGCAAAAGTTCCTTTTTGTAGTCAAGCTGAACCGCTGGGTAGAGCACTTCCAATGGCAAAATGTCACTGGACTGATATGGGACCACACATTTCTTTAACCAGATAGCGAGGTAACCGGCAAGAAGGGTCATCGGCTGAATCGATGCGGTCGCATGCCACAAGAATGATTTAAATTTGGTCCCTGTAGGAAAGCCACTCTCGGGACTGCTAATGGTATAGGAGTGAGCGTCAATCTTCTTCAGCAGACCATTAACCTCTGAAGGAGTAAGCTTTGCCAGCTCACAAATAGCCTCGCCAGAATTTCTCTCTAAGTTTCTGAACAAGTAACATGCGAACTACTTCAGGCTCACCTGTGATTTAGTCCTCTTCGCTAAAGGCTCAGACTGTGCCAAAGCAATATGATAGTGACATGTGAGGTCCCATAAAGTCTCATAGCGATTGGGCATGCTGTCCTTCAGCTGACTCAACTCATGGTTGGAGGGAAAGTACTCCTGATATAACATCTGGCCCATGGGCAAACCAGAAATCTTGTGCATCTCATGAAGAGCCAAGCCTAACTCTCCATGCCCAGTCAGGAAAGTGTTCGAATCCGGGTTATAGAGATCGTACAAAGCAAAGAAATGCTTAGCGCTGATGGGTAAACCATACATGGTGGAACGAATAGCTGCATATAGACCACAAGCGTGCAACTCCTCGCTCCATCGGCTTAAGACGTAGGTCGTCATACGAGCCCACCAAAGCCTGTCTGAAGAATGAACCCAGCCATAGAATCTGTGGCGTGACGCAGGCATCTCCCGTCCTAAGTCGGCGAGATGATTCTTCAAAGTAGAAGCCGAAGCAAAAAACTCGTTATGCAGCGGTGTATCCAGCCCCAATACTCCAGGACGCAATCCAATGATATGACTCCTGCTTGAACCAGGAGCTGCCTGATGAGTAATATAGCCACAGTGAACACTCTCATGCTCCTCTGTCAAATGCCACGACATCTCCCGTGTCACGGCCTGGCACCTGAGCTCAGTCAATGAGCGGTGACGAGAAATCTTAGGCAAATATAGAAAACCCACGTCATCTTTATGAAGCCACTGCTAGGCATCAATGAACACTTCATCAGGATATTTAACAGAGTCACCAAATAAAAAGTCAGTCTTCCTGAGAGGCTGAACAGAGCTGGTATCCTTCATGAAAGGCGCATCAGTAATCAACTGTCGAAGAACTCGATGTCCACCTTCCTTCACCACTTGGGAAACCTCTGTCAACGTGCCCGAAGCAAACTAAGGGGTAGGCGGAATAGGTGAAAAATCATCGGAGGTCGAATAGTACTCGTCACGACGCCTGTCCACTGCATGAGATGAGAACACTCTAGAGGGATATTCCACTGGAAACAAGCAATTAAGCGTTTGTTAGTTTCAGTTATAAAAGGAAGTTGAACTCATCTTATGAATGGGTAAGATAAAGTCACTGCCATATAAAGGGTGAGACGATTTGGCCACATTATGCATTCATAAGATAGGGTATATCCCTGCCTTATAAGCCACAATGCAGCGTCAAAACGCCCCCTTTATTTATTTTAAGATATGGTTTTGACCAAGCAAAATCTATCTTTAAAGCGTCAATCCTCACCAAGGAGAATCAAGGCTCTTCCCAATTATCTCACCAAGGAGAACAAAACGGGGATAAAGAATTAATCTACAAATCTCAAAATACGTCGAAAAGAGAGCTCACCAGTGTACGAGGGAAGCATGCCATCAGCCGACGCAGTAGGGGATTAACCTCTCAGGATATGCGACATGGTGATCTGCAAAATAAGTCAGGGGATCAGATACAAAAAATTTTAGTTAGGGTGACAAACTCTAACCCTAAAATTTTGCCCCCTCTTTATTACAATTAAACCCCTCAGATCTCCAAATTCTACCCCCTGAAATACAAGCTCGGGGCGTCAAATCACAACCCTAACCCTCATATACAATCCCACAAATTCATATACTGAATTAAACATGAAATATGCCAAAATTATGGAGGATTTACCTGAAGAAAAGCTCGAGGATCCAATAAAAATCAGATCTTGAAGGAAGCTCGAACCACGTGCTCGAGGGGCCTGAGAGAAACTTTATATATGGAGATTTTAAAGGATTTTTCAGTCTAAGATCAAAAGGAAAGGTGGATCTTAGACGAATTTTAGGGTTTGAAGGAGAAATGATGCACGAGGGAAGAAAAATTCAAAAAAAGGAGAGAGGGGGGGCCGGCCCTAAAAGAGAGAAAAAGGGGCTCTTTTATAGTGTTGAACCAGTCTTGAACCGGACCAGACCAGACTGAACCGGACCAGACCAAGTTGAACCAGATCAGACCAGGCTAAATCAGTTCAAAGGAGGCTGAACCAGGCCAAACCAGACAAAACCAGGATGAATTAGTCTGAACCAGGCTAAACCAGTCCTGAACCAGTCTTGAACCAGGTTGAACCAGTCTTGAACCATGTTGAACCAGTTCTAAACCAGTTTGAACCAGATTTGAACCAAAATTCGAATTGGAGCTGAACCGAGTATCGAAACGACTTTAGATCGACCGACGGTTCAGTCCCTCATTTATTCACCCCTCTCCCATATATTTGGAAGGGTCGGAAAGGGTTTTTGAGCCTAATTACTGCCTTTTTGGGTCATTATCAGACCGGTTCAACTCATTCGGACTTGAAAAATACTCCAATAAGGTATACGAGTATATACTATTCCCTATTTTTGTTGAGAAGTTTCTGGAGAGTATTTTTCTAAAAATATTCTTAAGGATAACTCAACAACACTCCGAAAAGTATAAGAGTATAAACTGCTTCTCAAGACTCCAGCAGACGTACGAGTATAAACTGTGTCAAAACGCCGGACAACGCGTTGCAAATGAAGACTCAACGCCAACAATCGATGGTCGGTTCTATGTTGAAACAGCAAACACGAGCTAAAAATCAGGAAATCAGGAATTGACTTCAAGTTCAAAATTCCGACAACGGTCAGACAATAAATGCAGCACCGGAACCCTTGCAGACATTCGACAAAGCACCAAATAGCCTGGAGGATTGAAGGAATCAAGAATAGAAGCCATTCCAAAGTCCCGTTACACCGATTGAAGGTTGGGACAATCATATCCAAAGTATTCCAGACTCTCCTATAAAAGAATGAGGCTGAAATACTTTGGAGGGGGTATCTGTAGGTGTATAAAACTGCTTATAGGTCCCTTAACACAGCTCGACACGGTGATTCAACAAACCAACGAACCATCGGGCGATATATCCAAGCATGTTCGTTAGACCACAACACCGAAGCCAAGTGAGACGCGACGAAGAGGATTCATGAGGCGACGAGGTTAACGAATCACACGCAAACAACGGAATACTTCCAATCGCGTGCCTAATCAAGCTAACGGGTCGATGAATCAACGAATCATCCAACCGTAGAGTCTACCACATCAATCAAGATCGGGAGCAGACTCAAACTCGAATACCAAAGCGGATTTACTGCCAAATCAGGATCCAGACTGCCAAATCAGAGTTCGGATAAACCGTAAAACCGGAAAACGGCAAAACAGCAAACGCCTGGAGGGCTCGGCCAAAACCGAACAACTCCTAGGTGGCTCGGCAAGCCACCAAGGTGGCTCGGTGGCAGAGCCACCTAGGTGGCCGGCCGAGCCACCTAGGTAGCCGAGCCACCTGGGCCGAGCCATCAGATCTGGACCCAGATCTGAGCCCAAATCTGGTTTGAGGAGCCTATAAATAGACCCCTAGGCTCATTGTTTGAGAGGTTGGATTTTTTAGAGGCGAAACTCTGCTGGATTAAAGGCTCAAGACTAAAAAAAGGTTGAAGCTTTGGAATCTTGGAGTTTTGGACTTTTTAGATCTAGTTCTTGGCGTTCATCCACACCAAATAAGGCAGGAGTTCGAGAGAGATCAGATTTGAGATCCACACGGTCATCCTCCGGATCAAAACTTGGTTTTTGATCCCGAGAAGAGTATCGATTTCGCTTGGTCGATTTCGATTACTTAGGGCTATTATTTCCTTGGTGAAATAATACCCCCGGCTGTTATTTCCTTCGTAAAATAACACCCGTCATACCGTGTACATCCGACCGGATCAAGATCATGTGGTGGTCCACGGATTAACCCCGGCGTAGGCAAAGAACACACACAAGCAAGAGACCGCAAAACAGGATCTTGCGATTTGTTCCAAAAAAGGAAAGTTGTAATCTTCTTCTTTTTTTTAGATTTTATTATAACCGGATCTTATAAAAAGACCGGATCTCTTTGTAACCGATAAACAGTTGCTAATGGAAACAATGAAATTAGAGAAAGCAATTTTTCCCGCGAACACCTATAATAATAGTTATCAAGTGACGATTGGTATGGCTCCGTATGAGGCATTGTACGGGAGGCCCGTAGATCCCCTATATGTTGTGCAGATCCGGAGGATAGCTTGTTGCTTGGACCAGAGCTGGTAAGGTAGACTACCAAAAAAAGTAGCATTGATTAGGGAGCGAGCATATTCTAGCCGCTTAGAGTCAGCAGGAAAGCTACACAGATCATAGACGATGACCTTTAGAGTTTCAGGTAGGAGATTATGTCGTGCTAAAGGTATCGCCGATGAAGAGTGTGTAGGGATTTGGTAGACGGTGAAAGATTGCCCCGAGATATATTAGCCCTTTCAGATTTATGAGCGTATTAGAGTTGTTTCTTATAGACTAGATCTTCCAGCATCAATGTCTAGTGTGCACGACGTATTTCATGTTTCTATGCTCAAGAAGAACTTGCATGATGAGGAGAGACAACGAGTATTGGATGTTCTAAAGCTTGAACTTCAAGACGATTTGACTACGATTGAGATTCAGTTTTATACTTTCTAGAGAAGACAAGAAACTTAGACATAAGATGATTCCTTTGGTGAAAGTCCAATGGAACAGGAGAGGATCTGAGGAGATTTTTTGGGAGCACGAGGAGGATATGCGTCGCGACTACCCATAGCTGTTTGAACAGGTAAATTGTTTTGATTACATTTCCCTATGGCTTGTGATGATTTTGGGATAATTATATTTATTTCTAACACTTGAATGGGAGTAATGTCACTTAGTCCCTAATCATTTGGAATACATGGTATATACATGTGAGGTTCCTTGTTTAGATTTTTTTGCCCGACGTACTAATTCCAATTAGTTTGGGATTTAAGGTGCAAATATTTACATTCTAGATTGTTAACTTTAGATAGCACTATGTTCATATCTGGAAATTAATGCCATGAGATGTGTATGTGGGAAATTAATTACTCCCGACGTGCTTTTCTCATATTATTAATTTTTGAGATGCGATTTCGGAATTTCAAGGATGAAATTCTTTTAAGGGGGGAAGAATGTAAAACCCTGTAAAATAAAGTGAATGAGTTTTTATTGTGAAATATATATTTATATCATAGATAAATGTGATAACAAGTGTTTGGCGATCAAACAAGTGTATATATGTGAGAGAAATCAAGTGGAAAAGACCAGCACACAATCAAACATGCACAAACAGGAATTTTCTTATCCGGTCGACTGCACCATAATGGCGGTCGACCGCTGGGCGTGCTGGCGAGCAGAAAGGCTTCTGCTTTCTAAGAGGTTGATCGGGACATAGCGACGGTCGACCGCGCGACGGTCGACCGCCGAGCGGATATTGAGTTTTTCTAGGTTCAGGCCATGTTGGGTTTGGGTCGGATTTATTGGTTCATATATATATTTATTTATCCGAAAACCTACCTCTTTCGCCAGTCTAAACCATAATAGACCCCTCCTTCTCTCTCAAACTCTAAACCTCTTCCATTGGGCGATTTTTGGAGGATTTCGGAGGGCTAACAGTGAGACCCAGTGGTGTTCACCGAAGGAGGATCTTTCTCACACGTTTTTAGGAGTTCATCAGCACCCCTCAGGCGAGTTTCATCACACCAAACTCTGTACCCAAGTTTTAAATGATTTTATTGATTTTTTATATGGTTTTATTGAGCCAAAAATGCTATTTGTGTATATAGATAAATCTACATAGTATATGATGTAAAGACTAAAGTTTTGGCTTATGAAAATCCACCAAATGAAATTCTTAATGCAGATCTAAATTTGAAGATATTTTTTTAACAAGGATTTAAATGAAATAACCTCGTTCTTATATGATTTGACATGTTTATATGTATTCATGAATGATTTGATTTATCTAAAATGTTTAGATCTGCTTTCACGTGTTTTAGAAATGCTAAATCGTTCATATAGGGTTTCCAGTATGTAAGATTATCATTTATGAGTTTTTGTATCATAGACTGTAGAACAGAAAACCTATATGAGGCTTTCTGTGCTTGCGGGGTTGGCCGTAGATATGCGACGGTTGACCGCTGGGCGCGCGGATGAGTAGAAACTTTCTGTCACTGCAGGGTCGACTGTAGGTATTTGGCGGTCGACCGTGAGACCTATTTTGTGCCTGTGTATGTTGTTCACATGCAGTTGTGTGGCTAGCGAGACACCTAGATGATATGAGTTTGTTATACACTGAGATTTGTGTACATGAGTTGACTACGGACATGAGTCTTAGATTTATTCACTGGGGTATGAGAGTGAATAGCATATATGTTTTTACTTGTATCTGTTCATTGTACGATATTAATCGTATGCAGTCCATGCGTTGGACACTTGTCTATTGCGGCCCATGTGTTGGACCTTAATCATATAGTTCATGTGTTGGACATTTACCCATTTCAGTCCATGTATTGGACCTTTATATTATATAGTCCATGTGTTGGGCTTTTACCTATTACATGTTGGCCTTCTTGTTTTGATGATGTTTAACAAACAATTTACCAGTAATGTTATTTGTCTAGTATTTGTGTTTTCTTATTTATTATAGACAAACAATGTTGTTAGAGGATGGATGGAATAGCGCTTCAACGATGATATCCAATGGAGGTTGGAGGAATTGTGGAGTGGAGCAACGTACAATTCAAGTTAAAGATCAAGTTTAAGCTTCATCCGCAACGTGTACCAAGTTGAGCTACAATGAAGATCAAGATTGCTTGGGTAATGTAGTTTAGGATTTATATTATGTGTGTTAAGTACTCTAAGCTCAATTATCTATACACACACATTTTATTGATTTCCTTGTATATATATGTAGTCACATATATATACAACACAAGTTTTGGTTTTCATGTTTATAAATATGAAATTACATGTTTCATATTTATTATTGTTATTTAGTTTATCTACTTAGATATAAAACAAATATATTTTCATATACATACTCATATGTTTCATTTTCTATTGTACTTGTGAAAATATCATATTCTTAGTTTTTAGACTTAACTACAATCATATACATATCTTAGTAAGTCTATATAATCATTGTGCATAGTTTCAAAACATGGTTTAGCCAAAATATCAAAATTCACATGTTTACATTTTCATGTTTTGGCCTATTTTGTAAAATAATGATATTTTTCATTTGGGAAGTCCTTTTTGGAAACCAGTCATTGTAGCATGTTTATTATCACGTCTACAATCATTCCCTAAAGTTTTACAATTTTTGGAATTTATTTGATATTTTTAAACTGTGTTTTAAAATCAGAAAAATAGTTTTCAAAATTAGATTTTCATGTATCAGTATGCAGTCGACCGTACCGGTCGACCACACCTATGTTCATTCGTCAGTGGGCAGCAGAGAGTTTATCGGTTGATTGTCGCGGTCGATCGAGAGCTCGAAATTTCCATCGGTCGACCGCACCGATCGACCGAAGAAGTCTCTGCTTGTTTCTCAGCTTGGGATCTGGATTGCGGTCGACCGCGAGAATTTTCGGTCGACCGCCAATATAACCGTTGGTTCCCAACGGCTATTTTCTGAGCTGATTTTCTGGGGTTGTTTTTGTCTTTTTCTTGGGGTTTTTGGCTGAGGTTTTGGAGGCTATAAATATCCTCTTTGATCTCAGTTCTCAAGTAATCCAAGAAGTTTTTTAAACAAGTTTTAAACAAAGGTTTAATTGTGTTTTAGTGTTTGTTTGGTTTGTGAAAGAAGTTTTCACAAGTGGAGGAGATCATCTTCTTGTTTGGGATTCAATCCTCATCTCTCCATCTTGTTATCCATTGGAGAAGTTTTCTAAACTCTATCTATCTTTACATTTGCTTAGTTATTTGATTATCATTCTTTAAAGCTAGTTTTTATATTGAGTTTAGATTTGATTATATTATCTCATTGTTACACACACCCACTTGAGCTTATTGTATTTACATACATAGTATATTAGGGTTTTGAGAGATTATAACATTGAGTTGTGCTTAATTGAGTTCTCATCTATTGTAGAGAACAAATTTATATTTGTTATATTGTGAGTGGTGTAAGGTTTTCGGTGAGCTAGAAAACCGAGTGTGTTGTGGAGTTTTCGGTGAACTATAAAACCGAGTGTGAGGAGTGGACGTTGATCGGTGCTCGTTAAAAACCGACATAGTGTGGTTGTAAACGTTATTCGGGTGAACATAGAAAACCCGGTTGTGATAGTGGATTTCTCCCCGGGAGTAGGGAGCGGAGACGTAGGACGGAAGGTCCGAACTCCGTGATCATTTGATTGTGTTTGAGTGTGCTTTGGCGTTTATTTATATTTGTGCTCATTGCTTATATCGCCATTGTCTCATTATTCATATCATCCTCTATCTTGTTTCATATTGTTTATCCTTGTGTTGTTTATATATCCTTGCATATTTTTCTATCATATAGGATATATCTCATTGTTCATATTGCTTATCCTAGCTTATATTCTTGTTGTATTTCATACTTGCTAGGATAACTTATTAATTAATTTTAATTGGCATATAATCGGATTAGATTAGCATAAGACCCTAATCACCCCCCCTAGGGTCTAACATTACAGTCCATGTGTTGGACTAGTATCTGGCATCAGTCAGGACATTTTGATAGATTTGTTAGAGATGGAGTTATTGCTCCACGCTTAGTTCAAATTTGGTATTTAGATATTTATAATTTGAATATGAGAGACGTACCTATACTCGTGTTGTAAATTTCTAAATATCAAACTCCTACTTTATTTCACAGTCGATGATTTGTTATCTATTATGTATCTACGGCTATTTTTATATCCTTCTAGCCTTTCCTCCTGAGGTTAGTTGAGATGTTACTCGCTAGCACTTGACGCTCGTTATTTTCCCCTCTTTTTAGGTAACGAACCAAGTGCACGGAGAGGCGTAGCTTGATGGAGTTGCTCTAGCAACTATTTATAATTATTATTAGTAGCTTATGTCAGAACTCCATAGTGTGATGTATTTATGAACATTTGAGATATTATTTCTAGCTTTGTAAAGGCGATGTGCCTAAATGCTATTTCATTAGACTTCCTATGTTGAGACACTTGTATTCATTTCAGATATTTTTCCTCTCATAGATTTGTCTATTTATTTCAGTAGTACTTATTTCTTCAGAGCATATCTATCATTCAGTGTTTCTTCTGTGTACTTTCTTGTGCATGTCTTGTATCTACACCTAATGTTGATTCTACTAGAGAGATAGTAATTGTGATGGTGAAACTTGTTATTACATGGTGTAGTACATGGCAGGTTTGACATTCTTGGTTTCACCTTGGACTGCAGCCTTGTTGAAACTACGAGCATCACATTAGAAAACCAAGTGTGAGGTGTAAATATTTTCGGATGAGCATCGAAAATCCAGTGTGATAGTGGATTTCTCCCTGAGAGTGGGGAGCGGAGACGTAGGACAGAAGGTCTGAACTCCGTGATCATATTGCTTGTTTGTGTTTGCTTTGACGCACTTATTTTTGTGTTTATCTTATATCATCTATTGCATCTTGTTTATTTCATCCACTATATTGTTTGCCCTTGCTCAGTTTACTTATCCTTGTATATATCTCTTGTTGCATATCATATTCACTAGGATATTTGTTAGTAAGTTTTAAATTGGCATAAATCTGATTAGATTAGTATAAGTCCAGATTCACCCTCCCCTCTCTAGGGTTCTTTCCCAGTGGCGTTAGGTACTAACAGTTTTGAGCTTAGACCGCATTTCATAAACATGCTTTTAAAATTCTTAGGAAATGAATCTTAAGATACTTACATTTTTATCTCTAAATTTGAAAAAGTTTATCTTATGATTAAGATTAGGGAATTATCTTAAAATGTGATTAAGCTTGGATTTATTCTATTTGCTTTTAAGGATAAAGCCAAGAAATTACTATATAGGTTACACATTAATTTTATCTCAACCAAGGATGAATTTGTTACTATTTTTCTAAATTTTTTTCTTTATCCATAAAACAGTTAAAATTAGAAACAACATTCAGAATTTCAAGATAGTATAGGGAGAGGTATTCTAGAAGTATTTTGATAGGCTTAAGGATCTTCTTATCCAATGTCCTTACCATGGTCTAGAAACATGACAATTGTATTATTCTTTAAAAACTTTCTTAGAATCTATGTGTGAAGGGGATTTCACAAAGAAAAATTGCAATGTAGCTAAAATATTTTTTTAGAGTTTATCCTAGAAAACCACGCACCATGCAATGGAAACATTATGATGAAAGACTTTTATCAGTTCCCCAAATTAAATCTAGTGGGCTTCTCTATAGTCAAACATTACCTCTAAAGTAAAGATAGCTATAATCCTACATCAGTTAGAAGTCTTAAAAACCAAAGAACGAGTCACAACTCAAATCAATTAAGTTTGTTCCCTAGGATGTCATAACTACCTTTCTTCAATACATATTTTAGAGGAATATTATCTTTTAGGAAATAATCAACCACTAGATCAAGAAACAATGCAATCCAGCGTTCTGTAAATAATCCATTTTCTCCAATCTACAATCCGAGTTAGAGAAATCATCCAAAGTTTCCATAAAATCAAGAAAACTTCTCTAAAAATCAGAACTCCACTCCCACTTCAAATCCACAATTTCCTAGAGGGAACACTATTCTATTCAACACACCAAACAATTTGTAGCAATCTAATTTTTCTTATCCAAACCAGCCTCCTCATCATCAAGTAATAAATCCTACTCCTCCGATTTATTATCATTAGAGATGATTAAATGTCTTGAAAAAATGTCAAGAAGCCATATTCAAAGGTTCTACATAGACCACCAATATGTTAACTCAGTCATCCAACAATTTGAGTTCCCTGATGATGACAACAAGTCAAATGCTCAATTCCAACACTCAAACCAAGCGAGAAACTAGTTTGATCCTATCAAAATTGAGCTCAGGTTTGGTCTTGGGTTCTTGGCCATCGGATGGGGTGATTGTTGAATAGAGTTATCAGAAGGAGAGAGAGTTTCTTCAGGTTCAAGAGTTTGACTCAGAGGCATTCTTACTTGATTATCAACCTATTTCTCTTACCATATAGTGGACTGCATTCACTTGATCTTGGTAAGTTGAACTTGACCCAATATTCTTAGGGTTTGTAATAAGTTAACTAAAAATTTTTCCCTTCTCTCTTTCACTCA
>BQKN01067489.1:0-13438 GCA_022839385.1 Asparagus kiusianus | reverse complement strand
ATATATTAGATATTTAATAAATTAGTGTTTCAAAATTATCCTACCTTAAAAAGAAAAGAAATAAAGAAAGACAGGAAGAAGGAAGGAAAAAACCCAAAGTTTGTTTTTGGCCCGGTGAAGGGGATGTACAAAGTTGGCCAAGTTTGTACTTGATTGCCAAACAGACCTTTAGTTTTAACTTTTTTTGTTGTTGCAACAATTTTGGTGTTGCAATAACATTTATCCAAACAACACTTTTAAATCTTTAATGTAGTTGCAACTTTTCTTGCGGATTTGCAAATGAGGGGTTTAGTTTAAAAACTAAATCGTTATAAGCTGCAACTTTTTGATATATAATTATAGTAGAGTACATATAAAAATTATATCAGAATAGTCTGCACGGGAATGATTTGTACTAATCCATATACAGAATAATGGTTTAGAAGTTCCATTATCTCCTGCATCATCCTAATTAGGATATGTGACAAATCAATGAGCAAACAACAGCAACAAAAACATCAAAATATTTATTCCAGTTGTTTGATGTTAACTGCATGAATTCTATTATTCCATTGCATTTTATTATTGGACATCACCTCCGTTAAGTTAAACATAAGCATATTCTTTTTAATTGTTGCCAACAAGTTCTTTTAGATCTGACTTTAGATCTCTTAGTCTCATTAATTATAATACTATCATTTTTTCTAACCGGTGCATTAAGATGTTTTTGTTATACATGACCAAACCATCTTAGTGGATTTTCTCTCATTTTATCCTCAGTAGGAGCAACCTCTAATTTACTACAGATATACTCATTATTTATCCCATCTTTTAGTGTATATCTCACAAGACCATCACAACATTCTCATTTTTGCTACATTCATTTTTTTTGCATATATTGCATTTTAATTGCTCAACATCCTGACTCATAAAAGCACTGTTAGTCTTATAACTGTTCTATAGAATTTTCCCTTTAGTTCCATTGATATTCTATGGTCACATAAAATTTGTGAAACACTCCTCCATTTCAACCATCCCGATTTGATTCAAAGTCTTATGTGAAACAGATTCAAAGTCCTGCTCTTCGATCTCTAGTTTATAATATATTTTTTGAAGGACTTGCAATAATTGAGTTGTTTATCAAGTATTTACATTTTAAAAACAGCAATTATTTTTAAATTGGTTTAAGTATGATGACACTTTGGGTGTGAACTCTTTGTTTTGCTTGCATGACTGGTAAACAATTTATATTTCTGGCATTTGGCCGTCTTTGTTTGAAACCGCTTAAACTTAGTCATTTTCACAAAACATTCTGAGCTTTGGGAAGTTTCACAAAACTTCTAAACTTTCGAAAATTAAGGGTAAGATTTAAAAAAACCATTTTAATACTTTTTTTTAAGGATAGCCCAATCTGGAATTAAATTCAAGACTACAGGAACATATTAGAATCTCATGATCATCCGTAATGGGTAACCATGTTCATACTTAAACAACCATAAAGTTCATTCTTAACATAAAAACTTGAATACCTTCTTCGTAACATTGACATCGAGTAGCAATTTAACATTTCAATTTTTTTTTTATAATTTCCCAAAATTCAAGGGGTCTCTGCGCTTACTCAAGTTCACGGGGATTTTGTGGAAGTTTCAAAGTTTGAGGACTTTATACAAAACTTTGCGAATTTCAGCGGGTTTGTGAAATTCACCCAAGCAAAAGGGCTATTTAAAAATTAGCCCTTGTGATCAGTAATTCCATATTAGTTCGTCAAGTCCTGGAAATTGCTTATCGATATCTCAAAACTTAAGGATCTTGCAATGCAGCCCTCCAATCTCCAAAATACTCTTGCTTTCTTTTTCTCCAACCTGAATCTCCTAAACTGTGACGCCCCTGGTTTCACACTGGCTGCAGTCTAAGGTGAACCCAAATATGTCAAACATGTTATGCACTCAACACCGTGCATAAACATGTTTTCCTGTCACCATTAATATCACTCTAGCATATGTCAAATATAAAGTAGTGAGGGTACAAGGAACACAATGTAGAGAATAGATATCCAACAGTATCTATTATTATGTTCCAACAGAAGAAAAGAAAGTACATCTGATAAACTGAAATAAGAACAACGAGTCTCTGAGCATAAGAGTCAACTGAACAGTACAAATGCACTCAGCCTCCAAAATGGAATACAACTCTAAAAGACTAAAACCATGAATAATCTACTGTTGAGAACCAACTAGCTACCTATGAATGACGGTAACTATGCTGAACCTCTGTCAACCTGCAACTCTCCGTATCCCCGAACCACTACTTGAAAAGAGGCGAGTACAACAGCGTCAGAGAGCTAACAAGAACATCTCCCTTCGCCCTCAGGGAAAGGGGTTACGCATATAATAGAAGCTTTACCTATAACATGCATGATCTACCTATGTCATATACAATGTACTAAAAAGAGTTTAGATTTAGGAACCCAATATATGAGATGAGTATGTCGAAGGAATAATCCAAACAAAGAAACCCTCGTATATACCATATATCTCAAATTGTGAATCACTAAACACCAACTCCTAAGATACTATAAACAGATAATAAAACAATACATCGCCAAAACTTCATCCAGAACATGTCGTACATGTCATATCACAGTATCTCACACTACCCTCGGGTAGGTGGCACAGGAGCAATTACACCATCTTGTGTAATCATTACCAAAGATATACACCGTCGCAAACTATACCTCAATGATGGACTACGTCCATAAATAGTACCCCTTGAGGCCCAAGCGATCAAATATTCCATAATGTTGTCGGATTTGCGCCATTGATCTTAAAATATCGAGACCGTGCTGTGAGTAAAGTTTCGTTACTTTCTCACGACAGAGACTGAAACCCAATTTTTAAATAATAATAAAATAATATATATATAAATATATATATATAAACTCTTACCTTTCTCTCTCCCTTCTTCTTCTCTCTCACGCCGAGCAGCCGCCTCCCCCACACTCAAAACCCAAATTTTTTCGGTGGAATTTCGAAAAACTTTGTGAAGCAAAGTTTTAGAGGAGGACGAGATCTACAACTTTTGTGAAGGAATTTCGTACGAATCAATCGTTTGAGAGATCAAAACATCTTCTAAAGGTAAGTTCATCTTTTTCCAATTCCATCCCAATTAGTTTTAATTTTGATGGATTAAACCCTAAATTGATGAATAGAACTTTAGATCCAATCCCTAAATGAAGAAAATACATAATCTGGATGATTTAAAACCATTGAAATCTTTAGCCTCATCGCATCATCATGCGGGACGGATTTACCCACTCGGGCATCCTACAGAGTATAGACACATCTACCTACTCTTGTGTAGTGTACCGACACACTACCCTAGGCAATACTGAGCTATGCCGATCAACTGCACCCATGCAAGCATATGCAACTCTAACTTGTTGTCTCCTATCATGGCGAAACCAACACATGAGGCTACACACTCCCAAGAGTCTGTGTGTGCTCAAACCCAACACGTGCACCCCCATGGCCACGCACGTATATTGACGTGCGGCCCGTGCATCGTGTCTGCGACCAAATGTGCATGGAAGATCCACATGCATAAACAACACCAAATTAGTTGACTGGTCCTTGGAGATTAGTCGACCGATCCTCGATTAGTCGACCAATGCTCAATCAATCGACCACACAACGAGTCTACAAAAGTTTATAAGTCTCGACCGTTTAACGGTAATTCCGATGGTGAATAGTAATTCCGACAGTGAACAATAATTCTGACGGTTTTAAATCATCTTATCATGTCTTTTTTTTCATTTAGGGATTGGATCTAAAGTTCTATTCATCAATTTAGGGTTTAATCCATCAAATTTAAAACTATTTGGGATGGAATTGGAAAAAGATGAACCTGTCTTTAGAAGAGGTTTTGATCTCTCAAACGATTGATTCATACGAAATTCATTTACAAAAGTTATAGATCTCGCCCTCCTTTAGAATTTTGCTTCACAAAGTTTTTCGAAATTCCACTGAAAAATTTGGGTTTTGAGGGTGGGGGAGAGGCGGCTGTTCCGCCTGAGAGAGAAGAAGGGGAGAGAGCAAAGGTTGGAGAGAAAGATAAGGGTTTATATATATATTTATATATATTATTTTATATATATTATTTTATTATTATTTAAAAATTGGGTTTTAGTCTCCGTCGTCAGAACGCAACGAAACTTTACCTACAGTACGGTCTCGATATTCTAAGATCAATGGCGCAAATCTCGTGTCCATCTGATCAATAGAAAAATTACTAAAAATAAAAATATGGCAGATTTCAGCAAACTCGTGATATAGAGGCTGAAACTGCGAATCGATCTCAAATCGATTTCAATCTGATCCATTCATCCCAAAATGATCACCAATCATAATAAAATTTATTTATTATCATTTAAAATTATTTCTCAAAGTTTTGGGGTTTTACATAAACCCAGCTTCCACCATAGCCCCCTACTCACCCGCCTCACACCGCCCCCCTCTTTTGCAGCGAAGGGCTTTAGATAGCAATAAATGACTATACAAAATAGATAATAACACAATACTGAACAAATACAATAGAGACAGAGAGAATAGCGCACAGGGATTTAACGCGCATCAATCAGTATGACGTATATCCACAGATGAAGACAACAAGTGAATTCACCAAACAAATGAGAAGATTACAGCAAAGAGATCATTCTCTAAGCTCCCTAAAAACTCGCTAGAAAATCACACGAAAATAGTCGATAATTATCACTATGCGTGCGGGCGTGTAACTCAATCCCCTGCGATTAAGTTGTTATTGCTGCCTTGCTTGTTGCTCCTGTCTGTATTCCAATCAATGAGTTGAAGGCTACTTAAAGGAGAAGCAGGGTAGTGGGCAAGCAACAAGTCGTCGGGTTAGAAGGAGGGCTATGATGGTAGGCATAACTCTCAAACATTAACTTTAAGACGATGTATATTTTATATTTACCATAAGAATTCATTTTTCACATTCTTCGTGTGTAAGAGGAGGTATCCAAAATGAGTTTTGATTCTCATGTTCAAAGTCATATTTTACTACACCCTTGTTTCAAGCCTCCTCCCTCTTCGGCTCATTCTCCACCTTTCGTCAAAAATCCATGAAATCTCTTCTCCTTACTGCTAAACTAGATTGTGATGGACAAATGGGGAGAAGGTTATGCAAATGACGAACGACAGTGAAAGCTACGAAGCAACTAGAACATTCGTCTTGTCCTGGTTGAAGATTGGATCCAATGAAATATCCAATCTCCATATCATACTCAAATAGTATTCAATAAAGGTCAATGAGGTTAAAAATAATATGCAATTGGTGTTGGTTATGATGGGTAACAAGTATGAGGAAGAGATTGGCAATAAGAGAGATTGGTAGGAGGCAGGATGGGAAAGGGGTATTAACGGATCATATATGGCTCAGATATGATATTCACCATATCTGTATTCGCGCTTACTGATCACATATACGAATATGCCTTGGTAAGTGAAACTCATATCTATATCCGCTAAAACCGGATACGGGTATACATGCAGATTTACATAAGCGGAGATGCATTCAGGTAACAATTGAATATGAGATGTCATTAATATGTTTGTAATATTTGGAGGAGGCCCTTTTCTGGCTGTTAAAAAATGAAAGAAGATGCGAAGCAGCCATATCGTTTGATTATCAAACAAGTCTCGAATCTATTAGTATAAGGATTAAAATAATTGCAACCGTGTGTTTTACATATGTTCAGACTTTTCGAATATGAATCTAGATATTTCCTTACATAATCATATTCGTAACTGTGTCCAATCAGTTATAGATTTAGTAACTACTAGCTTTTATGCACGTGCATTGCACATGGTTAAATATTAAAAAAATATTATTTTATATTTATTTCATTACTTTAAATAAGTGAGATTTATCTTGAGTTCAAATATGTATAATTGAATTAGAAGATTTATTAGTATTTTATTTAAATATTAAAAAAATGTAAAGGAATTTAAGCTAAACTTGGATGAATATAAGTATCTGGGATATTGTAATTGTTATTATGAATTTTAGTTATAGTAACGTAGAAAATATTTCAAAAATTTAAGTTTATTCAAATATTTTTTTGACTCAAAAAGCTAAGTTAATTGTTTGATTTACTATAAACTTGTAAATTATTTTTGTTCTAAGAATTTTTAATTGATCACCACCACCAACACCTAACAGGAACTTAATTAAAGTATGAAAGTAAATCTTGATCAAATTTGGTCCCTTATTCAACATGGCAACAATCTCAACAAGTAATAATTAGTAAGCCAAGTTTTTTTTTGAAAACAAAGAATATTGAGGTTTGTGACAACCCCAAGCAAATTCATCACAATAATAATTCTTTGCCAATTGGTTAAAGATGCCACCTTTATATCATAAATGATTGATCATATGCTGCCCTATCCATAGACAATAATAAAATATGGTAAAATGGTTAAATATCAAAATGTAATTTTATGTGATGTAAGCAATCACATAAGCATACCAAACTACTAATAACTCTGCATGAAAATGCCTTATAAAAATTTCTAATTGTAATGAAAAAATAAGTTATTATATAAAATAATTAAAAAATATTGTTCTTGAAAATTTCTAATTGAACGAAGATCAATCTTTCTCCACCTTTATCTTTTTTCTGGGCAACTCTAGAGTAGCATTTTCATCATCTACGTCGATTGTAATATCGGGCTGGAGTTGAATTTCTTGTTCTATTATATTGCCTTCGCCTCGTTCATCTTTTGTCTTTTCATCTAACTTCACCAGGAATTTGAATGTTTTCCGATGTTCAAAACAAATTTTTGGAAATATGGACTCTGATTATTTTTCTGTTGCAATGAGAACAAATATTATATTAATACTTGAATAGAGTTAGGAATTACCTCTTTCTTTTCTGTAATGAATGTTTCTGCTTTGCATCCAATAAGAGTTTCTGCTGTGTCAAAGAGTGTTACTCTTGCATTATCCGTGCCATTTTCCACGAGAATCTTAACTAAGTACCTGTATTTTTCATTGTTAATTTCTAAAGACAATTAGTATTGTATTTTAATATGTTCATGACATTAAAAAAGATATATTACTTAACCTTGGTACTGGGTCATCAATGATTTTGCGGCATTTGTCATTCAGACACTTTTTACTAACATCTTTATCAACCTTCTTGTCACAGCCTTTGCAAGCATAGAACCACGGCTCGAGCCTATTTAAAATAGTAGTTATCTTTGCCTTAAATGTGCAATACCGTGCCTGTATATTAACAAAGTTTAGTTAGATTTAAATTTGTAGATAAGAATATGTATATAATATTGTACCTGTATCGAATTCTGTGACTTATGTATAATATCACTAATATGAATTTCCTTGGCATTTTTAAAAAGCATCGATGAAGATCCTTTTACTTTTGCAGATTCTTCCAATTGAAACATGCATATTAGATTAAAATATAATAATATTTCATTATTGGGTTATATGAAAGTATGCTTGTTCTGCTTACCATTCCCTTAATTCGCTAGCTAGTTCTATTTTTGAGTTGATAGATAATGTTGAAATAATTTGTGACGATATGCTTGTATCCCCTGCAAAAATGAGAAAATTATAGGAGTAATTTTATGTTTAGCTATCTTTAATATGAATTTCAGCAATAATTTATTTACCTTGATATATAGAGATTTTAAAATCTGATAATGCTATTACAGGTTTATATTTGATTTCTGCTTCAAGAATTGATCCTTCATTTGTAGCTAAATCTCCAAATAAAGTTGCACGCATTGGCATTCCACTGCATACGAAAAAGAAAGAACGTTAATATTTTTTTTCTCTTATGATATTGGAAATAAGTAACATGAATATACCTCATATCCATAAGCGTGATTTCCCTCCTAGTGTCTGGTTTGTTGTGTCTTGTAATATAGTTGATCGCGGGCTTAACATTAGTTGTTATTGCAAGAATATCTGCAAGTGATTTGATAAAAAGATTATGATTCTGTAGATTAATGTCTCATTTTGTATTGAAGATTTAAGTAAGAAGTTTGTAAGTACTTACTAATTTTTGTTGCATCTTTCATGGAAAATGCTTCTTCAAATTGGATAAAGTTATTAAATATGTTCTCCAAGTGGAATCCTGTTGGTGCTTCTTTGATCGATACGTCTTTTGTTAGTACTAATTCAAGTGACTTGTGGATACTTGGAAAAGCTGAGTTTATTCCTTTCACTTCTCCATTTGAAATGAAAATAATTTTATTTTTTTGAAGCATATCTATAAACTTTTCGATAGTCTTTCCGTACATTACTGCTTGTATTTTGTTACCCTACAAATATTATTAACACCAGAGATCAATGCATGGAAAATATAATTAATTAATACTAATCTATATATTATATGTAAACAGGGAAACATCATAAAAAGCCATTCTGATAGTTATCAGTGTTTTAATGTAATTTACCAATTAGAAAATGAGATTTAGCAATATTCATATGATCAAATGTAACATTGGGCAAACAATATAATATTTAAAATAATTTTATTTTACCTCTGCGTTAGCAAGAATTAGCTTTAGTATTTCCCTGATCCTTTTGCATTTTTATAAGTTGCCTCTGCACTTCGAAGTATGATAACATGAATGATCCATTCTTTCTGAAACTTCTTGAGCTGGCTTATTTGGATGTGCTGAGTTTGTTCTTCAATATCGGTAATCATATTTTCTGTTAAATAGATTAAATTATACATGTTAGTTTTGAACAATATTATAGAATATAACATATCTTAGAAAATGAATTTATTAATTCCTGTTCCTCATAAGGTTTTGAATATTTTTAACTGATAATATAATTTGAGTGGGGTTAAAAAGTGAATGCTAAAGGGAAAAAGTTATACAATATTGAAAATTATAAATTATAGGAATGAACATGAATGAAAATACACAATTATTCTTATAAATTAATTACCTTTAGAATAGCTATTGCGACTTTGAAGTTCATTTCATGTTTGTTGGCTGGAGGACTTCCTTGTATACTATATTTTTTGTGTATCTTTCATATTCTTTAAATTGCCTGTCTGATATTATTAGGACTTTGGTTGTTGTCATTGAAGTCCCTCGTGATAAAGCAACATACAGCTGTCCATGAGAGAAAACGTGTTGAGGTATATAGATGCCTACATGAGGAATTGTTCGTCCTTGTGATTTATTGATTGTCATTGCAAAACATAACCGTATTGGAATTTGCTTTCGTTTGAACTTGAACGGGAACCCTTCATCTTCTGCTGGAGATAATAGTATTCTTGATAAGAAAACTTCTTTCCCTACATGTTGGCCCATTATGATCTTAGCATGGATTATATTACAATTAAAATATTGACATACTATTCTTGTTCTGTTGCATAACCCATTAGTCAGATCCAGGTTCCTTAATAAAATAATAGGACAATGTTTCTTTAACACCAGCTTGTGAGGTGATAGTCCATTTGGTAGCAACGTGTTTAGGAACTCTTGCTGGTAGTGATGATTAGTATCATCAACTGCTTCATCAAAGCTGTAGAATTCTTTTCCTTCACCTGTAAATTATTTTATGATTCTATCATTTAGCATGTCGACTATTCATTTTTTGTTGCCAGGATAGCTCGATCTTTCATATAGCCAATGGATTGGAAGTTCTTATCTAAAAATGGAAAAATTAATTTTATGAGACAATTTTCTGGTAAATCATCACTTCGATTCTTGATCAAAATAGATGTGGGCAACGCTATTAGGTCATCAGCCACCGTCGGTTCATCACCATTTCCAACTCTTAAAAGGAATTCGCTAAATGTTGAATCTGTTCTTGCTCTCATATTCTTCGATAGCTTCAACTTTTTTATTTTGCTCCACAAATATGAGCTTACTAAACTTTCTCTAACAGTTTGTGATCTTGTTGCGCGGGGTACTACTAGTAAAACTTGTCTGAAATCCCCACCAAATACTATTACTTTGCCACCAAATGGTTCATCTTGATCCATTATATCCCTTAATGTTCTATCTGATGTTTCAATTGCAACACGTTTAGCCATATTGGAGCTTCATCCCAAATTATTAATCTAGCTATCTTAATCAGCTTTGAGGTTCCATCTTGCTTGGATATGCTAGACATAGATGGTTCTGTTGTTGGGATTTTTATCTTAAATCTAGAATGTGCTGTTCGGCCTCCAGGCATTATTACTGCTGCCACGCCTGATGTCGTTGTAGCAAGAGCTATCATCCCTTCTGATCTTACTTTGGCTAGCAAATAACGGTATAAGAATGTCTTCCCAATTCCTCCTGGCCCATCAATAAAGAAAATCCCGCTTTTATTTCCTTGAATTCGTGATAGTACGGAAGTGTATGCATTATATTGTTCTGAATTGAGTGATGATTCAACATTGAGGTCTTCATCTGGAATTTGTACATTGAGTTCATCTTGAATTTCTCTTGGGTATGAACTTCCTTTTGAATGAGGGTTAGTTTGAATAGGCGGTAAATCAAATTTCTTGATATCCTTTCCCATGCACTCTAAGAAGAATTTAATGTTGCAAAGGGTGTCGTTTATAATCGAAACTTTCATAGCACCAGGTTTTCTTGAGAAGTCTTCAGATAATGAGTCAAGGTATCGATCCCATAATTTATTAACATCTGCGGGCTCACAGTGAACCAGTATGGTTGCAAACAGGTGGCGAAGGGTTGCTGGAATTTGAAAGATGACGACTTTATCTAAGCATTCTCTGATGCTATTATCTGATTCCAATAAACCTAATTTTTGAGCTGAATGTTTGAATGATGTGCATTGAATTCCATCCACGGTCAATAGATTCTCAAATGAGGTGGGGCATCTGATGTGAGTAAGTAAAAGGCGTAAGTAATATCTTTCCCCTTCAATTGGATTAGCACCATTTATACGTCCTATCACTTGTCTCTGTTTTCTTAGACTCCAACATTTTGTTGTCGAATCCCAAACATAATATTCGGGAAGTTCACAATATAATAACTCCTTTTCTTGATGGTTTTGATGTGTTGGCTTCTTTTATTTTTGAACATAGTGTAAAAAATTCTGTAAGCATCGTCTTGTGGACATGGTCCCAGCGGATGAGCTTCGATAGGTCTTGATTTTTCCAATAGGAAACAAACTGTTGATTCAGCAAGTGTAGTTTTAATTTGATGACAGCTGGGTAAATCTCATTAAGATAGAATTCATATATTCTCCACAAAGCTTCTTGAGCTGATACCCATCTTGCATCTTAAAAATTTTTGATTTCATTCACAAGTCTTCCTCCTTCATTATATTCAATGTTTACTATCACTTTATCATGACCCTTATATATGTATTTGTAAAGATACTTCACTGCTTTAATGCCTGAGCATATTTCAACATTAATGTGACAATTATAACGTGTCGGCAAATATGGATTGTAAGGTACAACCCACTGATTATTAAGGATTTTATTGCGGACCAACATTATTTTGTTATCATTCCTTCTCTTATAAATTGGGTAAGCATCTTTTGCTTGAATTGATTGTGAGCTAAAATCGGGGGGTTAGTGATATTTACATTCTCCATTTTGCATGCAACTGTTCTTCATGTTCAACTCTCCACAAGGTCCGTGCATCATATGTTTTTTTACCAATTCATAGAGGATCGGGTGTTTGGATTGGTCTGGAATTTTTGCAGATACATATTTATCATACTGATCTGATAATGTGATCTTTTGATCTCCAATAAGAATTATTAATATATGTGCATGTGGTAGCCCTCTTTTTTGAAACTCAATCACATGAACATGTGCTACAACTTTCCCAAAGATCTCCTTCTCAAATAGTTGATCTTTCAAGTCTTGGAGCTTTGCTCGAAATATCCTTGAGGTTAGGTCTGGCCTGTCATTATAGCTTTGGCCTGGATGTAGTTGCTCAATGATCTCTTTCCATTCTGGATTACATGTCATTGTTATAAAAAGATCTGGCATCGTTGTACTAATGACATTGCATCAAGGTATCTGCGATGCATGTCTCTAGGACCACCTATGAATGATGATGGAAGAACTATTCTTTTGCCCACTTGGCTTGCATTTGCTTCGCCGGCAGCTACACTGTCGACAATGCCTTGGAATAACTCTGCTCTGATTTCTGATTGTTTATTTCTAAAGTAATCAAGCCCTGTTGTTTCAAGCTTTATGTACATATCAACAACATATTGATGGAATAAACGACCTGCTGATGTAAGTATAAAAGATTGCCGTGTGTCTCCTATCTGGAGCTTATGACAATAATAATCTCGGCATGAGATTTTTCCGGGTTTTGGTGCCTTGACGCCTATAAATTTAGCGTTAATCTATGTTCATATATAATAATATTACTTAGAAATGTGAATTAAAATTTACCTTCACTTTCTCGGTTAAATATGTCTTCTGCAGATGTGAAGGTAGGTGGAGATATTGAAGTTGGTATTATAGTTCTTTGTTGATTGACAGCTCTGATATCCCTTTTATCCCTTCTTTTAATATTTTGATGCCATCCAACCTCTCCATTTGGAAAGAGTAAGGGATACTGCAGTGGATCATAACAGCCAAAATAGTATTTCACTTGATGTCTTCCTCCTGAGTGTGCATACAATAATCTCTCTCTCAAATGGTGCATTGTCATTATTTCCTTCAACCCAGATTGCAGCCACCTGATCTGCTGTTGGTGAGTTATAAACACGTTGATCTAGTGCAACGTCACTATTTATTAGTATCTTTAATTCTTCAAAAGATTAATAATCATTCAATTTGCGAAGGAACTTTGCATATGGGTTTCCTTGTAATATATTCATCAAGCTCTTAGTTGTGCTTTCACTCATATTTGCATTGTCTAGAATTCCCAATCGATTTTGCAACTCATTCTCTATATCATAGAAGTAAAGCTAAAAGTATGAAGGCTTATTTTCCTTTAGAATTAGAGCCGGGAGATTATGATATATTTGTCCTTGTGCTCTAAATGTGAAAACTCCTTTTCTATTTGATGCGAGCTCTTTATCAAATCTTGCCCCAAACGATGTGAATGAGAAAATACTGTTGTACATTCTGGTGTGGCTTCGGAACTCAATTGCCTCTGGTGTATGCATTGTATAAAGGGCAAATAATTCATTTGGAATATTCACATCTGCTAGGTGGATTTCACCGTTGTGACAACAAAAAGTTGGAGGCTCATGTTCAAACTTTTTGGATTCACAATATGCACAAGACTTTGGAGTGCATAGCTTTATAGTAAAGAACATACCGGTTCATGAAGTATTTGCCCTAGAACAAATATAAATAATTAATAAACTAATATATAATGTTATATGGCTCTTTTAATAAACTATAAAGTATATCTACACTAACCTTCATGCTCATAGGCCAGTAGAAGGGCTCCACAAAATAGGTCAA
>BQKN01067488.1:0-14730 GCA_022839385.1 Asparagus kiusianus | reverse complement strand
TCAGCCCATTTGGAGAAGTCAAGACGAGCAACGTCATTGCATTCATCAAGCACCATATCATCTACCGGCATGGTGTTCCAAGACGAATCATACACGACAATGGTCCTCAATTTATCAGCAACGTCTTCATAAGGTTCTGCGAAAAGTTCAAGATTCAGGACACCTCGTCAACGGCTTATAATCCCACAGCAAACGGATTAGCTGAAGCCTTCAACAAGACTATCATAAAGCTCTTGTCAAAGCTTGTGAAAAATAACAAGCGAGATTGGGATGATAAGCTCGGCGCAGCTCTATGGGCCTATCGTACCACGGTGCGTACACCAACCGGCACAACCCCGTATTCATTGGTATACGGATGTGAAGCCGTTCTCCCTTTGGAAATCCATATTCCATCTCTTCGGATCGCCCTCGCAACTCAGATGACAACCGAAGAACAACATCAGAAGCGCCTCGAAGAACTCGAGATGCTCGATGAAAAGCGTCTGGAAGCTCAACAGCATATTGAGTTTTACCAAGCTAGAATCTCTCGAGCCTTCGACAAAAAGGTTCGACAAAGGAGTTTTAAAGAAGGGGATTTGGTCTTGACTGAAAGGCATCCTATGATCCTTAACTCCAAGAAGAAAGGTAAATTTGAGCCCAAATGGGAAGGACCGTTCGTAGTAGAAACAGTTTACTCGAACGGTGCATATCGCCTAATCACCAAAGATGGTGACCGGCTTATGATGCTAATAAATGGCAAATTCCTGAAAAGATACTATCCTTAGTATCCTCAGAAAATTTTGATGTACCGGGAAGTTCCCGGAAGAATACCGCATTGGGTATTCTTAGGGATAACCCGGTCGCCGTGCCAATAAATGGCAAATTCCTGAAAAGATACTAGCCTTAGTATCCTCAGAAAATTTTGATGTACTGGGAAGTTCCCAGAAGAATATCACATTGGGATATTCTTAGGGATAACCCAGTCACTGTAAGAGAAATGAACAAGAAATCCACATTCGAATTCCGAATGTTCTTGTTTGTCAGACTCTAACCCTCACAAGCACTCTTTTGCTGAGATGAGATCTAATCATTCGAACGATTAATCTTCTCTCACAAAACTTTCAGTGGTGCCTGATGATTCATAGTCTCCACCACACAATTCCCACTTGGTCAAACCTTACTACAGTTAGGGCCACAACCAAAATCTCCTCTCGATTCCTCCAATGAACGAGAGGTCCACTTTCAAATCGGGCGATCAAACCTTCCTACGGTTAAAATCGTCTCAAATCTCCCAATTGGTCAAACCTTATTATAGTTAGGGCCACAACCAAAATCCCCTCTCGATTCCTCCAATGAACGAGAGGTCCAATTTCAAATCGAGTAACCAAACCTTACGACAGTTAGGGTTATCCGAGTCTTTTCGATTCTCGGAGTGGAGATCCCACTCCTAGTTTCACCTGTCGGATTCTGGGGGTGGAGATCCCACCTCGAGTTTCCTTTCCAACTGAAGATAGAATATAAAATTCTTCCTCTTCAGCACTATGAGACAGAATATAAAATTCTTCCTCTCTCAGCCTTTTGATTCTCGGAGTGGAGATCCCACTCCTAGTTTCACCTGTCGGATTCTGGGGGTGGAGATCCCACCTCGAGTTTCCTTTCCGACTGAAGATAGAATATAAAATTCTTCCTCTTCAACAATGGGAGATAGAATATAAAATTCTTCCTCTCCCATTGAGCCTCCTTTCCAATTGAAGATAGAATATAAAATTCTTCCTCTTCAATGCTGGGAGATAGAATATAAAATTCTTCCTCTCCCCTTTTCCCCTGTCTTTGTTTTTAGAAAAGACAAGGATGAAGTCAACGTCTAACAAGCGTTGCCGGGTAGTTTATTCCCGTGAGAAAGACGAAGTCTATGTATTCAAAATCATAGCACCTTTTCCCCGGTCTTTGCTTTTAGAAAGGACAGGGATGAAGTCAACGCCTAACACGCGTTACCGGGTAGTCTATTCCCGTGAGAAAGACGAAGTCTATGTATTCAAAATCATAGCACTAAGTCTAAGAAAAGTAATTTTCTTAGCACAACGTTACATGTGGACGGATTTAGACAATTCGTATGCTAGCCCGATTCAAACGGTAATCGGTAAAGGCATGTCAAACCCGTTGAAGGCTGGGGGTTTGCCAATAATCCCAGAGTCTATACCTAACACGTATAGCCGGTTTAAAATCTTTCACCGATTGAAAAAAGTTACCAGGGTCTAAACCTGGGGAATTTTGTCCCGAAGCCTAAGGAGGGATAAGTCTATACCTAACACGTATAGCCGGTTTAAAATCTTTCGCCGATTGAAAAAAGTTACCAGGGTCTAAACCTGGGGAATTTTATCCTGAAGCCTAAGAAGGGATAAGTCATCGCCTAATACGTGGTGCGGGGTGCCCTTTTCCATATAAGAAATGGTGAAGTCTATGAATTCAAAGTCATAGCATTGAGGGCTGGGGGTGTACCAAAACATCCTATGAAAGAAGCAAATACGGAGTCTATAGTAGTAGATCAAGCCAGAAGCATACAACAACAAGATCGTTAGCCCGAAGGCAATTGACGACTAAGAATATCGGACTCCAAGCTAGAAAGCCTGTCTACGTAGCTCTGCTCAAGTTCCGCCTGCAGGCTAACCCGGACAGAATCTTCGGAACCGCTCAAGACCTCCGCGGCTTCACTTTGCAGCTTCATCAATCCCTCCTGTATCGATCCCAGCTTATCAAGCGTCCACTCACGAGAACGCTCTAATACAGCTAGGTCCTCGGCGATAAGAGCAGCAGATTCCTCGGCACGCCTCAAAGCATCCTTCAACTTAGCTATCTCTTCATGGCTGGAATCCAAGGAGCTGAGTAACTCGGCTTTACCGGCATCCTTCCTCGCTAGTGAAGCCATCAGCTGAGCCACAGAATGCTCACGTGATCGAAGCTCGCTGCCAATGGAAGATCTCAGGTCACGCCACTGCATCAGCCTATCCTCCACCTGGGAGGATATAAAAGAGGAAGCTCCACCAGCCTTCAACTCCTCAGCTTTCGGATCTCTGACTCCAGGACAGCGAATTCAGCAGTGAAAGAATTGGCCAATTCCGGGTGTCCTTCTTCCCTCATCATCATCATGTGACGAGAAAAGGAACGCCTGAACTGATCGAAACAGCATCCCCTGTGAAGAAGCTTCTCGATCATGCCGTTGTAAAAGGCCGTAAAGAAGCCAAGGTCCATACGAAAAACGTCTCTGTCTGGATCGGTATCGACCAAAAGAGCGTGGACATGCTCATAAAGAGAGGACCGAGGTCCTGCAAGCAGCAATACAGGAAGCTAAGGGACTATCAAAAAAAAAATAATCAGAAAACCCAAAGGGGAAGTTCGAGGTATACCTATGCCGGTAGAAGTCCCCTCGGGTTGAGGCTCGACAGACTCCGAAGTAATGACAGGAGTGCTCATGGAGGGTATATCAACCCCCGTGGGCAAATCAGTCGTACTAGGCGGAGGTGGGAGAACACCCGAAGCTATAGCAGTATCAGGTACAGCGCCTGGTCCTATAGTTGCGCTTCTTTATTAGTCAAAGTGGAAATTTAGACAAGTAAAGAAGAGAGGAAATCGAATATATACCTGTGGAAGAATCGCTCCCAAAGAGTGGTCTCACAGTTCCTCCCGAAGTCTGTTCGGCCAACATATCGGCTAACAATCCGGAGTCAGGTTTTGAGAAAACTGATGCAGGGACGTATTCCTGCTCTTCGAAATTTACATCATGGAAGACTCCGTCCCCAACTGGCTTTTCCGTCACAGCACCCGCAGCAGGGACGGAAGAATATGGACTGGTGGGCTCAGCGCCATCTACTGGCTCAAGGTCAATGTTTAAGTCAATGCCTAGGGAGCCATCATGAAGAGCATCGCACATTTCTTGCATGAAGCAATCCATATGGTCGGATCCGGGGAATGCCGGATCCGGTGGAAGCTCACCCTCTTCAAAAATCCCTGGGACATAAAACATGATCATGAATCCCAAAGATAAAGCACCTTGAAGTAATAAAATCAAGTCCAAGAAGATTTTACCTTCTTCTTCATCGGCAACGTCTCCTAAATTTGCTCCGCAAGGACGACGACCGGCAGATGGTTTGTGAGCAGTCTTCTTCCTCTTCAAGGTACCAGCCCTCCTGGAACCAGCAGGCTGATCACGCACGGACTTGCTACTCGTGGCAGCTCGTTCTCTAGACCCTGAGCTCGTGAAACGGGGGGCAAGTGGCTCATGATCGCCAGCGGTCCTACCTGAAATAATAATGTTCAAGATATTTCGTTGATACCAAGTGGAGTTGAGAAAGAACATCAAAGGATAGGACAAACCCGCACCAAGTTCTTCTTGGTCGGTGTCTAGATCCACAAACTCCCCCTCAGGAGTCTCGCCCTCATCATCCATAGGGAGGAGCTCTTCATCATCTCTGCTGGAGAAGGAGGATTTGCCATGTCTCTTCCTCTGCTTCCGGGCAATCTCAGCCTTACGAGCAGCCATCATGGCAGCCTGCGCTGAGTGATCGGACTCTAACTCTGAAAGGCTCCTTACACTTATGGACTTATAGGCGGAGAGGAACCACTTGCAGCTAAGGAAGGTGATCGAAGGCTTACGCCTGTACGAGGGAAGAGCAAAGCGGGCCCCGGTGCAGCCCACCATAGTCCACAACCATGCTCATATACCATCAACAAGCCCTCCCTTAACCCTTAGACCGCGGCTGGGGTTCCCAACATATAGTTGATCATAGCCGAACTGACGAGCAAAACGGCAGGGGAGATAAGGCTCAATGTGGCACCGGTTCTTCACCCGGAAGACAAGATACCCGACACGGATGTTCACCAACCAACGGAAACAACCAATGTCAAGAATGGTTCGATCACTCCTGGATTTCTCCTCGTCGGTCAACACGTCGCCATAGCGACCCGAAAACTGAGGGAAACACTTGAAGAACTCCCAGCCCTTGCGAACCTGAAGTTCTTGCTGAACGTCATCGAACTTCTTCGCAAGCCATCTGCTCTTCTCCAACAGCTGCATGTATGGGACGAGGACGTCAACAACGCTGGGCGCCGACATCAAGCCCGGACGATGAAGAACGAGCCACGCCATCAGATATGCGTAGGTAAGCTCGACCTTAGGACAGGTAAGCTCGGTAGATGGCTCAGGACCCGCCTGAGTAAAGCTACTGACCACGCTCCTAAGCCCGCAATGGATGCTGGCAACCATCGCTGGGAGCAAAGAAAGTTCCCTTCCGTAAGCCAGCTGAACCGCGGGAAAAAGCACCTCAAGAGGTAAGGCATCCGAAGACTGGTGAGGAACAACGCATTTCTTCAACCAGAGGGCGAGGTAGCCTGCTAACAGAGACCGAGGCTCTATGGACTTTTGCGCACGGCGGAGGAACGAACGAAACTTAGTCCCCGCAGGAAAGGCTCCCTCAGCTCTGGCAATGGTATAGGACCGAGCCTCGCTCTTCTCCACCAACTCGTTAATAGCAGTGACGGTCAAGATATCTAGCTCACGAACGGGGTCACTGGAATCACCCTCCAAGTTCTGGAACAGATAAGTGGCAAACTGCTTCAAGCTAACTTTCCTCTTCGTCTTGGCTGGAGGAGAAGTCTGGATCAAGGAAGTGTGATAATGACAGGTGAGGTCCCAGAGAGTGTCATACATATCAGGGCTATCTTTCTTCAACCACCCCAATTGATGGTTCGAAGGAAAGTACTCTTGATAGGGGCAATCTCCCATCGGAAGACCGAAAATCTGATGCATCTCATGGAGAGCCAACCCCAACTCTCCGTCACTGGTCAAGAAGGTGTTGCTATCAGGCATATACGTCTCCAACAACGCTAAGAAATGGCGGCAGCTAACTGGGAGACCATACATGGTAGCTTGTATAGGTACATACAAGCCACTATTCTTCAGATCCTTCTCCCAACGGCCCAAGATGTAACCGGTCATGCGGGGCCACCATCCCTTGGGTAATGAAGAAGCCCAACCATAGCACCGGTAGTCTGGTGGAGGCAGCCTTCTCCCGAGGAGAGCCAAGCGGTTCCTCACGGTAGGAGCAGCTGCAAACACCTCGCCTGGGGGTGCGGTGTCATGACCCATGATCCCAGGTCGAAGGCCACGAATATGATGATATCCACCAGAACCGGGGGTCTTGCCATGAGAGGCATACCCGCACTGAACCCGCTCAGCGTCATCAGTGAGGTGCCAAGACATCCGTCTCTCCACGGCCTGTCCTTCCAGATGAGTGAAGGAACAGTGGCGAGGAACGGAAGGAATGTATAGAAGAGCTCCCTCATCAAGAGTTAGTCAGTGTTCCTCGGTGAGAGTCAATGTGTCGGGATCCTCAATATGATCTCCGAATAGAAAAGCCGGCTTCTTCAAAGCCTGAGTGGACGAAGCATCCGCGGTAAAAGGAGCATCGGTGATGAGCTGGCGTAAACAGTGACGCCCTCCATCCCGTATCAAGCGACAGGATTCGTCTGAACGATCCCTGTCGAATTGCGGGAGCGGGTCAATCGCCTGCCTAACAAAAGCCGAAGAGAAGACCTCACGGCTGCGACCGGTGTTAGCATGAGAAGGAAGGCTACCACTGGGAAACTCAACTGCAACAAATCACAAAGCAAAAGGTCAGAAAATCTATCTCATAAAGGCAAAATGAGATTGTTCATGGGGTAATTGGTGAAGACGATTTCGAGTGCCCTACACCGGGAGGACGGTATACAATCACATAAATCACGTGATAATGTACACCGACCTATAAGGTATAAGGAAACACGAGATCGCCCCAATATACCTGAAGACTTGAATTGGCTAAGCAAAACAAGTCTGAAACCTTAACCCTCGCGGGAGGGGTATCGGTTCTTCCTTCATGACCCGCGAGAGGTCAATCCGGGATACAGAAAGTATAAAATTCTCACCCCCGAAGAAAGAGACCACTGGGGATGATGTCGTAGGAGCCTCCTCCTCGCTATACTGTGAGCGGGAGTGACTCCTAGAAGGTCGAGATCGACAAGGAGACATCGCGAACCTGCAATAAGAGGCAGTATATCAGGTACGATATGCAGACACGAAATATTGAAAAGGAGAAATTAAGCACTTGAACTAAAATCCTATAAATAAATAGGGTTTTACAGTTGAAGTTTAATTAAACCTACAAATTTCGTGCACGCGAAATGATAATCGTCGTTTCGCGGTGAATTTTGGTGAAATACCCAAAATACCCCCCGTGTTCAAGGCCAAATTCAGGTCAAGGACACGTGTGATCCGGGTTGTGGTCGTCATATTTGATCATTTAGCACCCCGATAACCCACAATTTTGGTTAAATTTTGCAAATAAACCCTTTTGCGAAATTCAGCCAATTTTGCATAAAAGCCCCTCCTCAAACTTTTGGTTTAGTCTCCACATGACTTTACCAAAAATTTGATCAGGAGTTTGGGGTTTAAACTTCTTGGATTTCAGACCTAAATTCGTGCCCTTTTTGCAAATAAGCCCCTCTAAAAACATTTATGGGCTGTTTTACAAATGAACCCCTCAACTATCCTTCGATCCTCTTGCATAAAGCACCCCTCACCTCTTTTGATCAAATGGGCATGAACCTAAAATTCCAAATTTCAGATCCATTTTTGCATAAAGCCCCCACGAAATTTCAGTCCTATTTTGCAAATAAACCCTCCAAAATTTTGGCCCTTGTAAATCTTGCACAAAACCCCCCAAGAGTATATTGCATACATGAACCCTAGCCTACCAAAAGCATAAAGATGCGATCTTTAAAACAAAATGAGAGGATCGTGGGGGGAAGCTTACCCAAATCAAAGTGGATTCTTTGGTCTTAGAAATGGAAGTGGAAACTCTAGCTTGAGAGAGGAGAAGATTTCGGCCAATGGGTACTCGCCAAAATCCGAGCTTTCTTATGACTTGATGAGTTCTTCAAAGCAAATCAATGGAGTTTGCTTGAGGAAGAAGAAGAAAACCGAAATAAAAGGGGGGGGGGGGGCTCGGTTTTGAGGGGTTGTTCTCTCTTTGAAATTTGAATTAAAGAAGAGAGGGGGGACCATGAAGAAAAGGACAAAATAGAGGGGGGACCGCGCAAAAAGCAAGACACCCCTAGGGGTGTCTCGGCAAAACCGAGACACCCCAAGGGTGTCTCGGCCTTGCCGAGGCACCCCGGGGTGCGTTGACTCAGTTTTGACCTCCTGTGCGGTTTTTTTACATCCCTCGATGTTTTTGAAAATGTCAATTATTCGCCTACGGTTGGAAATGTTGGTGAATTCCATAAGTTGACTTTCGACGAATGGAAACCCTAGGATAGACGCCGGTCAACGCATAACCCTAGGTCAACGCCGGACAACGCGTTGCGACAACAGTCAACACGTGGCGACGAAAGTCAACACGTGATGACGAAAGTCAACCCACGCGGTTCAAAACCCTAGGGTAAACGCCGGACAACGCGTAACCCTAGGTCACCGCCGGACAACGCGTTGCAACAACAGTCAACACGTGGCGACGAAAGTTAACACGTAACGACGAGAATCAACCCAAGCGGTTCCAAAACCCTAAGGTGGACGCCGGTCAACGCGTAACTTTAGGTCAACGCCGGACAGCGCGTTGCGTCAAAAGTCAACACATGGCGACGAAAGTCAACACGTGACGACAAAAGTCAACCCAAGCGGTTCCAAAACCCTAAGGTGGACGCCGGTCAACGCGTAACCTTAGATCAACGCCGGACAACGCGTAACCTTAGGACAACGCCAATCGTCGCGTTGCGACAAAAAGTCAACCCACAGTGATCCGAAACCCCAAGTCAACACGATGTGACAGGGATAGTAAGTTCAAAAGTCAACTCAATGACATGAGCCAAACTCAACTCACCAGCTGTAGACTCGAGACTCCAACGACGGCCAGGCGATAAACGCAGCGCCGGAACAACTTCGGTTATTCGACAAAGCACCGGATAAACCGAAAATCGAAGGAGCCAAGAGTTGAAGCGAACCATGGGTCCTTTATGCCGACTGAAGGCCGGACCAATCATATCCAAAGTATTCTGGTCTCTTCTATAAAAGAAACGAGTCTGGAACACTTTGGAGGGGGTATCTGTAGGCATCAAAAATTGCCGATAGGTCCCCGCACACAGCTCAGTGTTAACGAGTGACGATTGAACGTCACTACCCAGTTCATAAGAATTCAATTGACCTTGGTGAGCGCCTGAAGCTAACCGACGAGTTACGTGAGCCGACAGCATTTCAGAATAACGGGGATACGGACTGATCGGTAACCCCGCAACAGCTACAAAAGGAGCAACGCCCTTCGTGTACCATTTGCCCCACTAATAATCTGACCCTCAGCATCAACAGAGCTCTTCGCCAGAATTCCAACGCATCCGAAATCACTCAAATCCGAGTTCGGATGAAAAGTCAACGAGGAGTCAACGGCGGAATAACGGCGGACAGTCTCGGATTGAACCGAGGCACCCACGGTGTCCCGGCGAGGTCGAAACACCCGAGGGGTGTCTCACGAATATTTGACGCCCAAATGCTTTTTAAGAGGTGTCTTGGGGTTGTTACACGCCGAAATGCTTTTTGGAGGGTGTCCGAAGGCGTTTTACACAGCGAAACGCTTTTTGGAGGGTGTCCTAAGGCGTTTTACACGGCGAAACGCTTTTTGGAGGGTGTCCTAAGGCGTTTTACACGGCAAAATGCTTTTTGGAGGGTGTCCTAAGGCGTTTTACACGACGAAATGCTTTTTGGAGGTGTCCTAAGGCGCTTTACACGGCGAAATGCTTTTTGGAGGGTGTCCTAAGGCGTTTTACACGGCGAAATGCTTTTGGGCAGCCCCTAGGGCCTCCTTGGTGGCCTATAAATAGACCCCTTGGGTCTCCATTCTCTAGGCCTTGGTTTTGGGAGAGAAATTTCTGATCTTGAGCTTTAGCCTTTGAGATCTGAAATTTCAGAGAGGAGTGGCGAAGCCCTGCCGGAGTAAGGAGTCAGAGTTCTCAAAAGAGCGGCGAAGCCCTGCCGGACCGAGGAGTGAGAGTTCTTCATCAAATTCCCCCTTCATTCACCCCCTTTCTTTTCCTTAGTGTTGCCCTTCGCAGGTGACACTAAGAAGAGCTAGTGTCTCGTTTTAGCCGAGATATAAGCTTTAAACTTCTGAGATCTCACGCGGATCGACGAAGTTCTGTTTCTATATCCCTTCGCGGATAAACGAAACTCTGCCGGATTTTACCGGAACGGATCTAAAGAGTCGGCGGTCCACGGATATCAACATCCCCGTCACAGGCCAACAACCCACGCAAGCGAGACCGAACCAAACCGGGATCTCGTGTTTATTTTCGATAAAGTTGTAATCTTTTGTTTTCATTTAAATTCTGTTGTAACGATTGAAGTTGTAACAGATCTCAAAAAAGAGCAATGAAAACAGCAACTTTTCCCGAAAACAATTTGTTCTTCATTTTCTTCACTTCAAAATGCCTTGAAATCAACTTGCACTTTTCACATATTCTGATATTAAAATCTGCATATAAAAGTTAGTGCACACACATTGTATAAATTGTTATCATCAAAATACTATCATGGAGATATGATATTCAACATGTCAAACCCACAATTCTCGAGGGGAAACACTGTCCCGTTCAATGCACCGAACAATTTTTCTAACCCACCTTTTCCAAACTAACATCCTAATCCTCACCAGCCCACAAATCAATCAAATTTCGATCATGACAAACGTTTGAGTGTCTTAGAAAAAGGTTTAGAAGCTATGATCAAAGCTTCTACACAAACTACCAACATGTTGACCCAATCATCCACCACTCTAAATTCATTCATGCAAACCACCGGCCAAGTGCTCAACTCGAACACACAAGCCATAGCCCGGTGAGAAACCCAACTTGGGCAATTAGCCGCTGCCGTGAGTGAGAGAGAAAAAGGAAAATTTCCAAGTCAACCCGTTGTAAACCCTAAAGACACTGGATCCAGTTCCAACAATCCAGCTCAACTGAATGTAATTCACACTCTGAGATCAGGAAAACAAATAGACAATCAGGTTAGAATGCCACCGGATCAAACCCCTTCTCCCATTCAAAACACTCCTTCCGATGAAGCAATTCCTTCTGATGACCAAAACGCTGAACTTGTAATTGAGCCTGATCTAGATAGGTATAGGCCCGTTGCCCTCTTTCTAGATAGACTCAAACCTAGGAAAAACTCCCCGCAGGTTGAGAAAATCCTAGAAACATTCAAATAGGTCAAGATCAACATCCCTCTCCTAGATGCAATCGAACAAATCCCTTCTTATGCAAAGTTCTTGAAGGACTTATGCACTAAGAAAAGAACCACCAATGTCCCCAAGGAAGTCTTCTTAGCTGCCAACCTCAGTGAAATTTTTTCAAAACTCATGCCGTTGAAATACAAGGACCTTGGTTGTCCCATAATTCCATGCGTCATAGGTAACACTCACATTGATAAGGCACTTCTAGACTTGGGAGCCAGCGTCAACCTCCTTCCTTATTCAGTCTATCAACAGCTAGGTGTAGGAGAACTTAAACTGACAAGATGCACTCTACAGTTAGCTGATAGATCTGTAAAAATTCCCAAAGGAGAGGTAGAGGATGTTCTGATCAAAGTTGGAGAGTTCATTTTCCCAATTGATTTTTTTGTCTTGGAAATGCAGCCCGTTTCCAATCTCAAAAGTCAAATCCCCGTCATTCTAGGAAGACCGTTCTTAGCCACCTCAAATGCTTTGATAAATTGTAGAACCGATCAGATGAAACTATCTTTTGGGAATATGACTGTTGACCTTAATATTTTCAACTTAGGGAGACAGCCTAGTGATCCATCTGATGAACCCATGGAAGTGAATTTCATTCAAGGAATATCCAGTGAACAACAAGAGGGAGAGTGTGAGTCTGATTCAAATGTATCTGATTTAATGATTGAGGAGCTTTCTGATGACGAACTAGAGATAGAACCACTGATCAATCATGTTTTTGCTGTTGGCTGGCAACGAGAACCTTTAGAGATAGAACCCCGAGTCCAGCTTCGCCCATCTGTAGAGGAACCCCCTAAGTTAGAGCTCAAACCTCTACCCGAAAATTTAGAGTATGCCTACTTAGGGGAGAACGAGTCTTTACCAGTTATCATTTCTTCTGAGTTGACTACCAGTCAAAAGGAAGCTCTCTTAGCTGTTTTAAGAGAGAATAGGGAAGCCATTGGATGGACCATGGCTGATATCAAAGGGATTAGTCTAACCATTGTTCAACACCGAATCCATTTGATAGATGATGCCAAACCTACTAGAGATGCTCAATGTAGGTTAAACCCAGTGATGAAAGAAGCCGTTAGAAAAGACATTCTGAAATGCCTCGATCATGGGATCATTTATCCCATTTCTGATAGTTAATGGGTGAGTCCGGTCTAAGTTGTTCCAAAGAAATCTGGGATCACCGTGATCCAAAATGAGGCTAATGAGCTGATTCACACTCGAATCCAAACGGGATGGCGAGTTTGTATTGACTACCGAAAACTCAACTTAGCCACTCGGAAAGATCACTTCCCTCTTCCTTTCATTGACCAAATGTTAGAGCGTTTAGCAGGACACGAGTTCTACTATTTCCTGGATGGATATTCAGGTTACAATCAAATCCCTATCGCTCCCGAAGATCAGGAGAAAACCACATTCACTTGCCCGTATGGAACATTCGCATACCGACGCATGCCTTTTGGCCTGTGCAATGCACCGGCCACATTCTAACGTTGCATGATCGTATTTTTTCTGACATGGTAGAGCAATTTCTCAAAATTTTCATGGATGACTTTTCCATTTTTGGTAACACATTTTCCCAATGTTTGCATCATCTTAAACTGGTCCTAGAACGGTGTAGGGAGAAAAATCTGACTCTCAATTGGGAGAAATATCATTTCATGGTCAAACAAGGCATTGTCTTAGGACATGTAGTTTCCAATACGGGAATCGAAGTGGATAAAGCTAAGGTAGATCTTATTTCCAATCTCCCTCCTCCCAAAACTGTCAAAGATGTCAGATCATTTCTTGGTCATGCTAGTTTTAACTGACGTTTCATCAAGGATTTCAGCAAGATTGCTAGACCCTTGACCAATCTCTTAGCCAAGGATACATCATTTGTCTTCTCCCCCGACTGCCTCAAAGCTTTCGAATATCTGAAAAAGGAGCTAACCATAGCTCCTATCATTCATGTACCGGATTGGACCTTACCCTTCGAACTGATGTGTGATGCATCTGATTCTGCGATTGGTGATGTCTTAGGACAACGGTTTGATGGAAAACCGTATGTGATCTACTACGCCAGTAGGACTCTGAATGATGCCTAGCAAAATTACTCTGTCACAGAGAAAGAGTTTTTAGCTGTAGTCTTTGCCTTAGAAAAATTCAGGTCCTACCTCATCGGTTCCTTAACCAAAGTTTTCACGGATCATGCCGCACTAAAGTATCTTTTGACTAAAAAGGATGCTAAAGCACGGCTCATTAGATGGATTCTCCTTCTTCAAGAGTTTGACATTCAAATTCTTGATAGAAGGGGAACAGAGAACCCCGTAGCAGATCACCTCTCTCGACTCCCAAATGCACCAACATCAACCGTTCCAATCAATGAGCATTTTCCTGATGAACAACTCCTAGAAATCCAATCTGTTCCCTAGTTCGCCGACATTGTGAACTACATAAGTCATGAACTAGATCCCTTCTCATTGGTCCAAACAGGATAGATCCCGTTTTCTCTCCCAAGTAAAATACTTTTACTGGGATGATCCATAACTGTTCAAATACTGTCCTGATCAGATCTTTAGGAGGTGTGTTCCCATGAAAGAAACTAGGAGTGTTCTATCCTTTTGTCACGAGCAAGCCTGTGGGGGCCACTTTGGTCCCAGAAAAACAGCTGAAAAAGTTCTCCAATCTGGGCTGTATTGGCCCACTCTCTTCAAGGATTCATTCGAGTTTTGCAAAACCTGTAACCGCTGTCAGCTTTTAGGGAAGGTCACTAGAAGAAATATGATGCCCCTACAACCCATCTTATCCGTTGAACTTTTTGATCTGTGGGGTATCGATTTCATGGGACCATTTCCAAATTCCTTTGGAAATATCTACATTCTAGTAGCCGTTGAATACTTGTCAAAATGGGTTGAGGCGGTAGCTTGCAAAACTAATGACAACAAGGTTGTTGTCAAATTTTTAAAAGAGAACATTTTTGCCCGGTTTGGAGTACCTCGAGCGATCATCAGTGATAACGGTACACATTTCTGTAACCGTTCTTTTGAGGCTTTGATGAGAAAATATTCATTAACACACAAATTGTCAACTCCTTATCACCCACAAACCAGTGGACAAGTAGAGGTCACAAACAGACAGATCAAACAAATCTTAGAAAAAATAGTTAATCATAACAGAAAAGATTAGTCTGTAAAATTATGTGATGCTCTGTGGGCATATAGAACAGCTTTTAAGGCCAATTTGGGGATGTCACCATACAGACTGGTATTCGGGAAAGCTTGTCATCTACCAGTAGAGTTGGAACATCGAGCAATGTGGGCAATAAAACAGTTAAATTTGGACTCAGACTCAGCAGGTAAGAATAGGTTGCTCCAAATAAATGAGTTGGAAGAAATTAGAAATGACGCATACATAAACTCAAAAATTTACAAAGAGAAAACAAAGATTTTTCATGACAAATTAATTTTGC
>BQKN01067487.1:84405-98080 GCA_022839385.1 Asparagus kiusianus | reverse complement strand
AAGAGACGGTCGGATCGTCAACGGAGAGCAAATTCGACGCGAGCAATCGAAGGAGGCATTCCATCGCTACCGAGAAGAACCCAGTTTTAAACAAAGGAGAGAATCAAATTCGTTCTCTTCTCTTTTGTAATCAAGCTGTAATCGAGATTTAAAGGAATCGAAATCAAATTTCTTTTATTCTCTTCCTTGCAATTTTTCCTACATACAATCTTTTGCGACAAACACTTGTAAACCATAACTCATTTCAATCCAACTACAACCTGGAATCTTCGACAGCCCAATGCCCTTCAATTTCTCTCTCACAATCTTCGCCTCCTACCATCTTCCAGCTCGTGAATACAAATTAGCCATCACAAGCATCCTATTAAACATGATAATTGCATATCAACATCACCATGAGATGCATAAGCTGATATTTCATCGAACAAAGCTCCTCACCTCCTCGACTCTGGCCTCATCGACTTTGGCCTCGATCTCCCTCGCCTCCTCGACTCTGGCCTCGGTCAACGAGCTCCTCTAGACCAAAGCCCTGACCTCCTCCCCAACCTCGATCCCGTCCCTCACCATCTCCCTCGCAGCCCTCAACTCTGGCCTCGTGAAGGCGGCGACGGTGGTTGAGGAAGGAGACGAGGAGGCGATAGGAGAAGGGAAGGGCGGAGGAGGGAGGGGGTTGTGGTGGCGAAGGGTGGAGAGGAGTAAGAAGATCGAGGGAGTAGAGGAGGAGGATGAGGAGGAGATACAGCGGATGAGGAAGGGGAGGGAGGAGGGGATGGGGTGGAGAGGAGGAAGAAGATCGAGGGAGTAGAGGAGGAGGAGAGGCGGCGGATGAGGAAGGGGAGGAAGGGGAGGGAGGAGGGGACGGGGTGGGCAGCGCTCTGAGGGAGACGGAGAGCATGCATGTGTGTTTATTTAGCTAGCTCCGGCCACCGTGGATGCTACGTTGGCGCCACGTAGGCACCACGTGAACCGTCTAGTGAGGAAAAATCAATCCGGCCAAACTTAAGGGGTATATGACGCCGGAGTCTACATAATATACCAATTTGTCAAAATCAAAAAAAAAATTATACCAACCTGTCACTGAGGGTCTACAAAATATACCAATGTGGCTATTTTGCCTAATAAAAATTGAACAATTTTTGCATTGGATCGAACTGAATCTAAATTATAAAATACTCTTCCCACAATAAAACATGGTGCATTTTCTCCATAATTTTTTTTAACCTGAGGTGTTTTCTGCAAACACCCCATTTAACATTCAACTCAGGTCAAGAACTCCCGATCGCAAAAACGATCCCACTCCAAAACCCTAAACCCCCAAAAAATGGCCGCCTCCTTCCTCTCCTCCTCCCGCCGCCACCTCTCCTCCTCCACCGCCACCGCCACCGCCGCCATCTCCACCTCCGCCGCCGCCGTCAAGTCAAAACTCCGCAAGACCTTCTACCCCGACGAAGCCCTAACCCTCGCCTCCTCCGCCGATCCCACCTCTTCCTCCTCCCGCTTCGCCTTCGACCTCGCCGTCCGCCGCCTCTCCCGCTCCCGCCGCTTCGCCGACGTCCACTCTCTCCTTCAGCGCCGCCGCGAAACATACCCCCAATCCAAACAAGACGAGCCCTTTCTCTCAACCCTAATTTTGACCTACGGCTCCGCTTTTATGCTCCCCGATGCCCGCAAGCTGTTCGATGAAATTCCCCAACCAACTTCGACGTCGTTCAACGCGCTACTCTCAGCCCAAATCAAAGCTAAGAAACCCCACTTTGTTCCTCAGCTGTTTGTTGATTTGCCCGCTAAGCACGAGTCGATTGTACCCGATTCGGTTAGCTATGGGATCTTGATTAAGTCGTTTTGTCTCAGTGGGAAGACCCAGAAGGCTTTTGAGGCTTTTAGTGAATTGAAGGAGAAGGGAATGGAACCTAGTTTGATTGTTTATACAACTCTCGTTGATTCTTATTATAAAATGGGGAAGCGCGAAGAGGCTGAGAAGTTGTGGGATGAGATGGTGGGCAAAGGGATTAAGCCGGATTTGGCAGCTTATAATGTGAAGGCAATGTACCCGGCGAAGAATGGGAGCCCGGAGGAGGTAGTTGAGGTGATGAGGGAGATGGAGGCGGCGGAGATGAAGCCGGATGCTATAACTCATAACTATTTGATTACATGTTATTGTAGGAATGGGAGGTTTGAGGAGGCGAAGGAGGCATATAAGGAGTTTAGGAAGAAGAGGATTGATCCAAATGCGGGGATATTTAAGATGTTAGTTCAGTTCTTGTGTGAGAATGGGGATTTTGATGGGGGATTGATGGTTTGTAGGGATAGCATGAAGTGTAATAAGATTCCGGATTTTAAGACGACGAGTGCCTTGGTTGAGGGGTTGGTGAAGGGAGGGAAGGTTGAGGAGGCAAAGGAGGTGATTGGTGTTGTGAAGGAGAGGTTTCCAGATAATCTTTTGGGGGGTTGGAGGATGTTAGAGAAGAAACTGGGTTTGAGCGTAGACGGGCAAGTTTCTTAACAACCACAGGTTGAGGCTGCTTAAATTTGATCTTCGGTGGAAAGTGTAGCGATGCCTGCTATCTCATGGAAATATTGGAGCACATTCCGAACTTCCCAGGCTCTGTTGCTGAGTCGGTACCATGTTTTTTTATCACTGTTTTTTTATGCTTATGTTTTAATATGTTTTGTTGGCATAAGTTCTGATTGGTATGGAACATGATCAATATCATCTTTTGAATTACCCTTATTCATGATATTATAATATATTATGAAATATGATGGTTCTGATGTCTTTTCTACGTGCCCTGAGTGGCTATTGTGTTAGATTTGCTCTAGTATAATTGAATTTTAATGCACCTCATGAACTTTATGGATTTATGTGGACTTGTACTCTACTGTTAAGAGGGAGTTATATAATTTACTTGTGTGTTTAGGCTCTATGGGGATGACGCAAAATAGAACTAAATGGAAGAATAGGATTAATGTAGGTGACCCAAAAGGTTTTTATGATAAAAGGTTTTTTTGTTGTTTATGTTTGTGTATGTTCTTAAGATCAAACAAATGTGGGTGTGTTTTGAATGAATCCATTTTAGAGAGTGAATCCATTTTAGTGTGTGAATAACCTAAAATAAGGATCACCGCTTTCCCATTTTTGGGTGCGAATAACCTATCGCGTGTGGGTTGTTTCTTGCGTATCATTTGATCTATTAGATCAAACAAATGTGGGAGTGTTGTGAATGCTAACAACTAATTCTGCTATTCTATTTCAATCAAATCCATTGTTTTTTCTATACGCATGCAAGTCGTCTGCTCTGCTTCATGTTTATTGAGTGGGGATTATATTCTCTGGTATAATATCCATTCAACATCTAATTTCTCTATGATGATCTCTATTACACTTGCTTCTGACATAGAGCTTTGCATTTATTGTTTTAGACTGTCATTTTTCTGCCTTTCAAACTTTTTTCTTTGATGGTTAGACCGATGAACAGCACTAAATAGGATCTCTCTTTCTTCTCTAAAGAAATGGAAATGGATGTTCCATCATCTTGAGGCAATTTCCAAGAAGTATGAGAAACTCTAGATTGAGATGTTGAGTTGCAGGATTGTATCCGGTGCCGGCAACTAATAACTTTTATGGTTATGCATCCACAGTGTAATAGGTCCTCCCGAGGGCTGACGAGTCTGTTTTGGCTGGATGCATTTGCTTCTGATTATCTGTTTACTATTTAACTATTTATTGTTAGGGTGATAGGTTTGAGGATCAAAAGAACACTTAATGGGAGTTTTATGAAGCTAACAAATATTAAGTTCTCCAGTGCCCAACATCTTAGTGCACTTTTTATTTGCAAGGATAGCATTGAGTAGTATACAGTGAGGTCCTGGACATCTGGGAGTTCTGGAGGATTTCAGTGGGATGTGTATGGATATAATCCTATGTAGTGCCAGGCAATTGCCTCGGCCTAGGCCAGCAGCGGGTCTTGCATTTGGTCGGGCTACTGCCTCAATCTCAACTAGTCGTGCGACGGGGTTCTATGTGCGGTTGGCATTAGTTTGGGCAATGGCCTCCGCCCCCGCCTCCGCAAGTTTTACCTTCTTCCTCGTGAGTCAAGATGTGCATGTTCATTTCCCTCGTGAGTCAAGATAATTTGCATCTGTACCTTCAAGTGCTGTATTTTGAGGTTAGATGATCATGAGACTGTTGGCTCTGAAACATATTTCTCATATAATTTGCACCCCGTCGAAGCTTATTTTTCACTCTTGATAAACAGCCTGTACTGATGACCCCGCTTGGATTTCAACGAAAATAAAAACATAATCAGCAGAGTGTTATGGTATTCAGATTAGACTGATTAAATGAACTGAATCAATCATATACGCAAGTCTACCCCTCAAAATTAGATATCGGATGTTGTACCTTTAATTCTACCACGTTTGAGTTGAAATGCGCCAAGTGTTTTAAGTAGAATTCCCAAGATATTTCTAATTTTCCTGTTGGTTGTTCAGTAAAAAAAATTCCCCTGCCACCGCTCAAAAATATGGCTGATTTGAGGATAATATTAAGGTACAATGTATATTGCTTTTGTACCATAAGACAAATAAATATTGATTCTTCTTTCTGAATTGCTATCGGAAGGTATGAGCGTCTTAGGATATCCCAATTTTGTGTCTTATATAGTAAGATGTTTATCTGAAAATTTCTGCGTATCGACTTTTAAGAATTAACGTTGTATCTGATATAGTAAACTACAAATTGCTCATGTACTAATAAAAGAAACAGAAACTTGAATTTTTTTTTCCCTATAAACTACTATTAGTGTACAAGGGCATCAAAATTTTGTGTTTTAGAAGTTATTAGTGTACAAGGGCATCAAAATTTTGTGTTTTATAGCGCTAAGTAGTACAGATCTTGTAGTCCAACCACAGTCTTCGTCTCATGATAATTTTCTTGGTTATTCTTTTGTTCCGCATCTTTTAGGCATGTCAAACCGTGACAAGCCTGTCACGTAGCATCAGATAACAGTAGGAAATGGATTTGCTTGATCGATGGAATTGTATCGCTCTCTCTCTTAGAGCATCTCCAACAGTTTTCCCAAAATTTTCTTCAAAATAGGGAATCAAAAGTCATATTCTCCAAATTATTTTTGCTCCAACTCCAACAGTTTCTCCATTTTAAAGAATCCTGCATTTATTATAATAATAAAAATATTCAACATCTCTATTTTGGGATGCTCTTATGCATTGGAACCGCCCCATGGTTTTTTTTGTAATTACGGATTTTGTTTTATATTTATTTTCTCCTCCATCCTGTTTTGAAGAACGTGCTGCATTTATGACAAAGCTTTCCCCAAATATTTGAAGAATGCACCAGATTTGGGGAAGACTCCCCTTTTTTTCTCCTCCATCCCTATTTGGGGAATGTGATAGGGAATCTGTTGGACAAAAAAAAAGCCTAAAATTCTCTAAAAATAAGAATACTAATAAAATGGGGAAGCTCTTGGAAATACTCTTAGTACTTTTACAGTTAGAATACATATGAAACAAAAGAAGGATTTTGAAATAAACTCGAAGGTGCGTCACGCCTCCTCCTACCGTTTTGACTTTTGATCGTATGATCACCTTCTTTAATGTAGAGCGTCCGATCAAATTCAAGCGGCATGACATCCTGATTCAAAGCTATGACTAGTTTAACAAGTAAGATTTCATGTAGAAATTCAAAACTCCTCGGTGGGCCCGCCCACATCTAGCCGTACTATAGGTAGCGCTCGCGAGATGGAGCGGGGTCAGCAGATAACTGAATCCCTCGGCGGTTAATCCGGCAAATAATCCGTTAAGAAAAACCGGCGACCGGTGCGCTGCTCCGCGCGCGCGAATTAAATTGGACCCTTATCCTCGAATCTGGGCCGTCCAAACCCCTCAACATCTACGGCCCCGATCGAGCGACGGCTGTCACTGGCATTCAGCTTTAGCCCTCGGGAACCCAACGCGTACGACCCGGGCGACCGGCACGCGTCCTTCGCTGGCAGGCTGGACCGCACGTGCGGGCTTGAATCGGATCCCGATTCATCCGGTGCCCGAGGACGTCGCCGGTTGGTTACCCCGTTACTCTTCCAATTAACGACACGCTTTTTGTCTGTCACTCACGAGTCCACCTGCTGAGTGACCGTGGGTCCCGACGCTGTTAGGCGATCGCGGGTGTGATTTGGAGTTTTTGTAAAACTAGCGTCGTGATTTGTAACCAATTCTTTTGGATCTACTTAAAGGCGGGCCAGCGTTCGCTCTCTCATCCCCGAGCTCTTCGTGATTTTTCTTTATTTTCTCTTTTTTATGTTTTATTTCCCCCCCTTTTATTCTATATTAATCTTTTCAGAATTAATAAATATTTCCATAAAATTTCTAGCTCGAGAAGGGTTCTGAATTCAAATATTAACACAAGGAACTTTTATTTGTTTATTTATCTATTTTTTTCAAATCTTCTTCACTTCATTTATTGTCGATATTCAAGGTGAACTCTAATGTGAATTATACTTATATTTAATTCTGCTTTATTTATTATTTTTTTCTGAAGGATATTATACTTACAGTTCCTTCTGTTGTTTGTTCTTCAAGCTAAATCTTTCAAGTTTCTAAATCTAAGATTTCAAATTCAAAGGTTATTCTGGAGAAGTTTAATCAACTAGTTTGATTTTTTTTTTTTTTTTTTGATTCTGTATTTATTTTCATTTTGCAAGAAATCCTATCCAATGTGGAGTCATACTCATAATTAATTAAAATTTTGATTTTTTTTCTCAGTAAATAATTTATATTCAGTTACGATTTTTTTTGTTCTCAAAATTAAATCTTTCGCAAAAAAAATCTAGATCGAGGGGTGCTTTGAATTCGAAGATTATTATTTTGTTGAATTTTTCTGATTTAATTATATTATTGTGAAATATTATAGAGGCTCGAAAGGAGAGAGGGTGGAAGTCAAGATTATGGATATGTTCTTCCACGGCTTTCTTGAACTGTGTACTCAATTCTTATTTCTTTTCATTTTTCTCCTTTTGAATAGTTTGGAAAAAGAAAAAAAATAGGATTAAAAAAAAAAGAATGACGGAAAAAAAGAAAAGAATAATTTGGGAAAAGATGCAGAAGGTCATAGTTCAAGAAAGACGTGGGAAAACATGGCATGTCTTTTTGTCTCGTCAACTGCAGAAAGAGAATAAAAGGTAATTAAAAAAAACACTTTTTTCTATTTATGGGAATTTTGCTTGTGGTCTTTGGTAATTTATTTTCAAAGGCAATTGGGAAAGATTCAATTTGTTTATGTATCTCCTTTCTTAAAATATTCAGCTCGTCTTGATTTACAGACGTCATTAATAATCTGGTATATTACTTTTTTTTTGCTGCATTTATGATTATTATTTTATCTTAATTTCCTTTAGTTAATTCAATATATACTTTTTTTTGTTAAGAATGTACTGTAAAATTAAGGAGAATAAGATAAGAAATAAAGTGAAATCTATATGCTTTGTCTAAATTTTACCATCTACGTGAATCATGCTTGGGGTCCATAATTTAATTTATTTTGATAAGAATTATGAACTTTTCACTCTTAATTTCGGCCTATTATTTATCTGAATATCATTTTGCTGATGCAATATGTATTCTGAAGAACAAAGGAAAACCCTTTCTTTATTTAGGATTAATGTCAAGCCGCAAAATTAATAATTAAATTTATAAAATATTTGTGCTTTGGTAACTTTCCATTCAAATGGTTACTATGTGATTAGTAAAGTTAACCTAATACATTGTTTTATTTAGTAGCCAGCTGCATGATGTAGATAATATAAATACTATTTTAAAATTTTTAATTTATTTTGACAGATGTATATGATTTTATTTGAAGAATATGCATTAGTTTTGTTTTCAAGTAAATAAGAATCTTATTAGGAAATATATTGTGAATTTTAATAGTTAATTTGGAAATCTTGAGGAATATGTGATTTATGAAAAGAAGGCTAACCTAATTATCATGGACTTTTGGTGGAAAGGCTTCCATCATCTAATTTGCAAACAAACTGGTAATGATGTTTCAGATATAGAATCTAAAGGAAGCAAATATAAGATCATAATTTATTATGGTTTTTTGTTTCTTGTTTCTTATTATATTGCCATCATTTCTTTTTTTAGATGTGTCATCTAAGGGGGTGTTTGGTTCAATTTCTACAAAGTATAGGAAATGTTTTCCAACCAAAATATGATTTCCTTGTGTTTCTTAAAAAAATTATAGGAAAAGTTTTGAGAAGTTAGAAAATACAAATTTTCTTGTTTTTTCACTTTGTTTGTTTGGTTCAAAACAAAAAAATGACTCATAACTTTATAGAAGATAGCAAGATTTTCTATAATTTGTAGAAATTGAATCAAACACCCCTAAATTTATAGAAAAGTATCAACTTTATAGAAAAATATCAATATGTTGTCAGATTTCTGGGTGATTTTCACCCGTTTTGAAAGGAATTTGATTTCTGTAAAATTTGAAACTTTTTTTATACTTTACAGAAAACATTTTTGTAAAATTTTTTTAACCAAACACTGTTTGCGAAAATCTACGGATTTTTTTTATTTACAGAATTATCATTGTCAGACATTTTGAGAAAACTTTTCTATTAAATTGTGCAACCAGACACCCCTTAATTATCAGATATCTACGGTGTGATAAGTCTATGTTTTTCTGTGATAATAAGCATAAATATTATTTATCACTTTTTAGTTTATATACCAAATAATGAAATTATTCAATGCGAGGGGCAAAAAAATTATTTTTTTGAGTCAACATATATTAATGATTCTTGAATTTGTGTTTGCTTATTCTGAATCTTTAATTTTTACTGCCTGTCTGATGTTATTTATTGCTCTCTTAATTCAGAAAAAGATACACGAAGTTTTCATTTCTTCACTTGATTTGCTTATAAAATACCACCTACATTGCTTGGTTCTCAATAAATGGCATTTTTGAGAAGGGTGTCGTAACAATGATATTTTCTTTTTTTTCGCCCTTTAAACTGAGTCATTTTTCACCTTAAAAAATCTTAAAAATTGATAACTATACTATTATTTTCCTACACTACTTATACCACTATAAAAGAGAAAATTGCACGCTCCCTTGATGTGTCTATAAAAGAGAAAACGTAACCTCGGATTTGTTAACGAAAGTGAAACTGCAAACGTAGCAAGTTCACAACAAAATGAAAGCAAGGGGGATCTATGTGCAATTAACCCTAAAATGTTCCACTCCCCAGTCCTTCCAACAAATTTTTTTTATTCCCCTTCTTTCTTCTTTCTTGCTTAATTTAGTTCTAGGCATCCACTTGGCTCCCATAAGTGACGATCTCTGCAAACTGAACACTAGAAGTGAAATGAAAATGAAGTGCTGATTGGAGAGAGGGGGTCCATTGATTATTCCTTGCCAACGTTGGCAAACGCTCAGCTTTTGCCTTCGACCCCTGCATGCTGCAGGTCACAAATTCAGAAAGGGGTGAAACGTACAAAAGAGAGAATGTGAGCAAAAGGTAAGTCGCATCCTCATTCCACGCGAGTCCTAGACAAGCTTACAATGGCAGAAATCGAGGTTAAACTTCACAAAACCCTTCCCTTAATGTATAAAATTATCATCCTTCAACTCTCGCATTAACTTTGTGGTGCAGAATTGTAGTGAGATGGACCTTTGACGTGATATCAGACCAATCTAGATTCAAATATTATCGAACACAATTTTCTAAATTGACGTAGATCCGTGAAAGAGCACTCAACCTGCGGGGAGTTCAAATTTTATAGGGGTTTGCTGAACCGTGCAAATAGTTAGTATGTCAAATAGCAGTTCTAAAAGGGTAAAACTACCAGATTGGTAAGTTCTATATATCATAAGTACTGACTTGGTGTTTTTTTACATAATAGTAAGATAAGATCCCACTTAATCTTTTAAGCCATGTAAGACGCATGTGATCCGTCACGTGATCCGGGCAAAAAAAGAAGTCATTATTGTCACCGTGTCCTACTTAATATATCTTATTGTCGTCGGAGTAAGAAAACATATCAAGTGGGTACTCAACAAAATACATCGATCTGGTAATTTTTCTGTTTTAAAAGTTAGGAGAATATATAAAAATGGGCCAAAAGTTAGGGGGTTCGTGAGATTCACCCTTGAATTTATAGGTTGTGGTTGTGATTTGTTGTGGTGGCCTTTACAGCTAGAGTATGATGCTTCTTTGCTGGTTTTGGCCCAGCCGGACCCATCATCGGGTATGCATCCTTTGCCCTTATGTTAACAAGCCAAGGAACTAAAACAATTGTTGCCTGTCCTTTTGCCCAACAATTTTTGATTCTCTTCTTCGTTTCAGGATTTACCTCATCTTGAGATGTATTCATTGCCATTTCATGCATGTGACATGGGGCCGTGAGATGTGTTCATTGAATTCCATGCATGTGACATGGGGTATTGGTAATCGGTTTTTTATTTCTAGCCCCATTTGTTTACTCAATTGTACCTATAAATCCAATCACTATTGCTTGTATCTTTAAATCTAATTATCTTTTTGTATTTGTCTTTAAACCCCACTTTCAAAATACAATACTTGCATATGTGGCCCCTAATTTTTTTCTTAAATTCCAATCATATCCTTTTAGTTTATCTCACGAGTCCTTCATTAAGTGGGCTACTTTAAAAAAAATTAAAAACTTAAGAAAATGAAGAGAGAGAGAGAGAGAGAGAGAGAGAGAGAGAGAGAGAGAGAGAGAGAGAGAGGAACATGGTTGTTCCTCTGTTTCTCTCCCCTCTCGTGTCTAAACCGTATTTAATGCGGTTAGGCGCGGGAGAGGAGAGAAACGGCAGGAACCCACCGTTCCTCTCCCCCCCCCCGTCTCGCGCTCTATTTCTTAATTAGTTCCCCTCTCTCATCAATTATTACTACATTCTTCCACTCTTATAAACCCGTCAATTAATTCTCACCTACTTGTCAATCCATCAATTAATTCTCAACTACATTAATGTGTAGGGTGTGATTTTGGTGGTTATCACATTACACGTACATGTTATGACGCTACACTTACGTGTTATCATGTTACACTTTTAGTTTATCACGCTACACTTACAGTTTATCACGTTAAACTTTTAGTTTATCACACTATACTTATAGTTTATCACGCTACACTTATATGTTATCACGCTACGCTTTGAATTTATCACACAAAACTTACATGTTATCAAGCTATACTTACAGTTTATCACGCTACACTTACATGTTATCACGCTGCACTTTTAATTTATCATGCTACACTTTAAATTTATTACGCTACACTTTCATGTTATCACGCTATACTTAAAATTTATCACGCTAGACGAACATATGTTATCACGCTATATTTTACAAATCAAACTCCATGCTATATATATATACACACACACACATAGAAGTCAGAATAATATGTTACAATGAAAATCTATATTCTCCATGCTATACTTAGAATTTTTTCCCTGCCTAAGAGAATACAACATAAAAGATGAAGTTTACAAACAAATAATCCATCAATCAAAGAGAAATTTACATACAAATCAGGCTTGGTTACACTCACAAAATTGCACAAGAACAAAATAGCACTCACAAAACTTTCAGATTATCTACTTTCATAGTCTTACAAACTCCAAAATTGCACAGAATTTCACAATAATAAATCACACTAACAAAACTTTCAGATTATCTACTTTCATAGTCTAACAAACTGAGAACAATATGTTACAAATCAAACTCTAAACATATATTTATACACATAAAAGTGCGCACAATCCTAGAAATTTGTATATAATAGTTGGCTTGGCTGCATTCATAGAACTTACAGAGCTCACCAGCACGGGTGGAGTCGTAGGCAAGGAAGGAGCCTCGACGAGAGCGACAGAGAGGTCGGAGTGGAGGAGGAGGTGGCGGACGATGGAAAGGCTGGTGATCCCGCTGCCGACAATGACGACGTCATGCTACGACTTGCGTAAAGCAGTCACAATGGGGATTTCACCTCGGTCAGGGCTCAGTGACGAGACGGCGACGGGACCAGCACGAGATGAGAACAGGGAAGAAGCGCCGAAGAATGGGGAAATCGTGCTCTGACTTGTGTACAGCAGCCACAATGGGGATTTCACATCGGTCAGTGCTCAGTGACGAGACGGAGACGGCGATGGTGATGGACATGAGATTGCGACGGACATGAGACGGATACGAGCTGAGAATGGGGAAGAAGCACCGAAAAAGGCGGAAATTGGGTTTTTCAGTTAGGGCTCAGAGATGAAAAGAGGAAAGAAGAGGAGAGAGAGAGAGAAAGAGAAAAGTACTGGTTCTAGTGAGGGTATGGAAAGGAGTATTTTACGGGTTTTTTACCATGTGTGTGTATAAATACAAGTGCTCTACCTACTGTATTTTGAAAATTGGGTTAATTTAAAGCAAAAAAAAGATAATTGGGTTTAAGAATACAAGCAATAGTGATTGGGTTTTGAGGTTAAGTTGAGTAAACAATTGGGGCTAGAAATAAAAACCCCTATTGGTAAAGGTTTTTCTTTTTTTTTCCCCATTATTAATCCCTTACATCTTAATATTACAAATCATTGAAATTTCTATTACGTCCCTTAGCTCATATAAGTTGTCTCAAAAGTAAAATCACGTATCCAGTGCAGATATTCCGTGCATGTGACTGAGGACAGAATAAGTTGTTGGTTTTTTTCGAAGGGAACATTGGATACTCTAGTTTGAGGTCTGATTTAATTTCAGAGAAATATGAGGATAAGTGTAGGCTGATAACCTATAAGGATTGAGAATGATGTGTCCTCTCTCTCCAATTGTTAATTTCTTTCTATTGGGCGATTGGTGTTTACATGATAAAGTAACGAGCGTACGGACGTTTGACATTAGTAATTGAATCTATTAAATTTTATCTTCCCAGTCATTCTCTTGCGCTTCAAGTATTTGGCTGTCTGCATGCTTTTGTTTGAAAGTATGATGTCATGTGATACGTACGTGTGAAGGAAAAGATGAAGCATAACCCCTACAATACGCCAGGGGGGTGTGGTGGTGGGTGGGGGGTGGGGGGGGGGAGGAATAATAATAATCCCAAAATACAACGGAAATAATCCCAAAATACACACTTTGGAGTTTCAGCTTTCCCACAGTTTGTTGGGTCCTTTGGAAAGTTAGGAATGACCTCATCTTCTCTAATCTGTCTTCCTCACCTCAGCTTATCATCAACAAGGCTGTTCACTTTCTTCTTTTATGGACATGGGCCTCCCCCACTAAGAAAGCTATCAAGCTGAGAAAGCTCATTCACAGCTCGGGCCTTCCGGATATTGCTAAGTCAAAGCTCAGGCAGCAATGGTCTACCAGATCCGCAGGGGTAGTGGCATTGCTCTGTTCTGGTTTCTGGTTTTGGGGCTTTGAAGATTTTGTTCCTAGGGGACTGAGAGGATGTCTGGTCCTAGCTCGCTGACTTCTTTTGCTTTGGGATCGTTTCTCTGTTTTATCAGTTTGTATTTTCACTTAGAGACATCTTTTGGTGATTTGATTTCACTCCTCCAGCTCGGAGTCACTGGCCAAATCACAATTGGATATCTTTTGTAATAGCTCCCTTTTTGGTTGATATATATATATATATATATATATATATATATATATAT